>CM040426.1:135756593-136356593 GCA_022702705.1 Papilionanthe hookeriana x Papilionanthe teres | reverse complement strand
CACTTTTAAACCCCGTTTCTAAACATTGACACTTCTTCATTTCTTCAAAACTTTTACCGACCATGAGAATCGGTAAAGTTACTAAAGAAAGTGCAATTCTGAACTACTGTATTCAAATGGGACTGCCTATCGACAGTGGTTCGATAATTGTGAAGTCTATTTTAAGCCTAATTGTTCAAGGATCAATTTATGGGCTCGGACATCTTTCTACAATTTTCTCACTCTGCAGTCAGTTCCAAGTTTCATATGAGGCATGGGAGAAGGTACTTCATCCATGGAAGCCTTTAGACCCAACTCAGAAGTTCCCAGTGATTGATGATGATAATGATACGGATATTATTGTGAATCAATCGTCTCAGAGTTCTTTATCAATTCGGCCGTTTACTGATAAAACTGATATGATCTAGTGGAGAATTAGTATACTTGAGAAAGAGGTACAAAATGTGATGACTTTAATTAATAATATCTCTAATTTATTTGATCATATTGATTGGAGGTTGAAAGAACACTTTGATCATTCTGGACATTTGGAAGTGAGTTTTATACACCTTATGAGAAAGATGGGATGGATAGAAGAGAATTCTACTGAAGAGTTCCCTTTCAGACCCTTCTACAACCTCTTCGTTCATGTGAAATCTATGGGTGATATTAGAGTTGAGGATAGCACTGAATCAGACGAGTAAAAGATTTCCGATTTACTATTTATGTTTGGAATTGTTTTGTTGTTAAATTTGTGTAGTATGCATTTAATTTACTTAAGAGTTTGAATTTGGATCTCAATGTAATTGAGATGGACTTTGAATGTTTGTTTTCAGCATTTAGTGTGTTGTGGCTTGATTTCAACGCTGAAATTAAGAGTTGAGGTTGAGAAAATACCCAACTTTAGTGTGTTATGTACGAGTATTGTAAACACTTGGATTTTATATAAAAATTGTGATGTTTTGTGTTGTGTGAATTTATTTGTGTTAATATATCATCTAATCACATGAATTTATGTTTAAAATAATTGATCGGACGTCAATGAGGCTTGAAATTGATCGAAATTATGAAAATTTGCGAAATGAATTAAAATTGAAAAGCCCGCCGACGGTGCCCTCGACACCGCCCACGACGCCCACGACGTCGCCGACGGCGGATTTTTCTAGAGAAGATGGTTAATTAATTTGAACTAGGGCGCCGACAAGGCGCAATAGCCTGTCGACGGAGAGCTCACAAAAAACCACTTTTTAACCGTGATTTTGATTAGTCAAATGCCACTATTCATCATCCCCTAGCTCTAAACCCCAAAATGTTCGACCTAGGGCTTGAAAGATCTTTGATTTGGGGCTATTTAAACTATTTTTTACACCAGATTTCATCTTCCCTTGGTAAGAGTTTCACTCCTATGCAAAAATTTTTTATTTTCACCATGGATTTCTTCCACATTGAGGAATTTCAGATAAATTGAAAATGTGGAGAAAATACTTGGAAGAAATCCATGGAAGTTGATTTAGAATTCTTAAAATCACTTGGAAGCTAGTTTAGCAATATTTTGGAGTTTAGTTAAATTTTTGTAAATTTTATAGATCGAAAAATGGCTCCACATCAAAAGAGAAGAGTTGAATTTGACGAGACTAGATTCATGAATCTTATAGCCCAATCAAAGTACAATTCTATTTTCAATGAAAAAAAGTGTATTCAAGATAGAGTTTTTGAAAGACCGGGAGGACAGGTGGAATGAGTAATCAAAGAGAGAAATGGGTAGAACTTCTGTTACGCCACCAACAAGACTGTTGCAGATGTAGTAAATGAATTTTATTCGAATCTCACCCAGATTGAAGATGTGCTGGTGCGAGTAAGAGGTTTTTCTGTTGAATTTACTGCTGCTCGTATCAATTCTTTTTACGAATTGGACGAGTCTTACTTTTGTGATTACGAGAGATATGGAACGATGGAGGGCCCGTTGAATGCTGTTATTGACTTTCTCACTAATGGGAAAGGGACTTAGAAGATAAAGAAATGGGAACGGGTAAATTTTCCTCATTCTATGTTGAATGCCACTTCTAGTGCGTGGCATTATTTTATTTGTTCCACTCTTCTACCCACCTACCACCATAGTGAAGTGTCTAGGGACAGAGCTGTTCTGAATTTCTGTATTCAGAACAATAGAAGCATTAATGTGGGTAGGATTATTTACAAGAATATATTAGTGATGGAAAAGAGTGAAACTGGAGGAGGACTAGGATATCCTGGTCTGATATATGCACTTTTGCAAGAGATAATGAAGAATGGGTTCACCCTATGAAACCCATTAGCAAGGAGAATATCAAGACGTACGAATCCCATGAAGGATGGAGATCTGGGACTAGGAGCACTGCACCGTCCACTAGTAGAGATATCCCCTCTACTAGTTATGACCCTCCTACCACTAGTTCCCCTACCCTTTATGATTTGATGAATGAACTGACCCTGCAGGAGAAGAGTTTTGAGAAGATTGATGAGAGACTGGATAGTATAGATCAGAGGATTGGAGGACTAGAGCGGAGATATGATTATGATAGTGAGTATCTTCAGAGGCATTCTGACTTTGAGGTTGCCTACTATGAAGCTCAGGCCAGGCACTATAGAGGTGAGCCTGATGTTACTTTTCCAGAGTGCCCCCGCTATACTCGCTAGCAGCTACGATCCACCTGTTGACAGAGGAGAGGAAGATATTGTATGAAATTTTGATGAGTGATAATGTGATTTGATGATTATGTTGTATTTATGTTTGTACTGTTGTAGTATTTTATTTTGAATTGTATTTTAATTTCATTTGTGATGTGTAATGTTTGCAATTTATGCTTAATTTCTGGATAAATTGTGATGCATAGTTGTAATTATGTTATGTGATCTGAGATTTAAATTATTTGTGATTGCAATGTGAAATGTGCTTAGTATTGTAATGTGTAGTGTAATTAATTGTGTTATGTAAATGTTTTAATTTTCTGTACTTATTTCAGATTTCTTTACCTAACAAATTCTCTAATGATTATGTGTGTAGAAAAGTTCCTAGCATTACAGGTTAAACAAATGTTCAAATTTTGAGAAGAACCAACAAAAATTTCAGAGAGTTGAAAATGCCTAAGGTGCAAAGGTATGATTTGTATTTAGAATTTTTCTTTCCACCTGTATTATGTCTATATATTGAAAAATTTAAGTTTGGGGGGAAGAAAAAGATTAACTATTATGTGTTCTCAATTAAAATATTTTCAAAAATCTATAAATATGATTTTTGTGATAAAATTTAATTCAGTTAACTAAATTGAGATTTTATTTAAATATTAAAGAAGATTTTAAGGAAATATTTTTAATAATGAAAATTAATTTTGTAGGTTAAAATATTTAGTATAAAGGGATAAGACTATAGTTAACTATTTAAAGTAAGGAAAACTATATTTTAAGATATTAAGAATCTTAGGAATTTAGTTGAGAAAGAAAAGAATGGGACTCAATGATGTAAAGACTATGAAATATGTATAAGGTAAAGAAATGTATCAAGCTGCAAATTTAGGAAGAGAAAAGTGAAGTTCAAAATTATTAAAGACTATCCAGATACAGTAATCCTCAATTGAAAAAGAAAATAAAGACGGGTTGAAAAATAATTCCTAAAAAAAATAAGAAAAAAAGAAAAAGAAAAAAAAGAAGCCAGGAGAAGCTTGAGGAGATGCCCAATAAAAAATTGGGTTCACTTGAACCAACCTAAAGAGAAAAACTAAATATATTTCTGAACTTATATATATATACATATTAGTATTTTTACTAAGTAGTGTCCTCATGAATTTCCTATCATCTGAATATTCTTAGTGACTTGATGTTGAAAAATATAGTCATTCTGGAAATAAATAGAAGACTAGAACTCTTAGACTTGATGACTAGATAACCTTGTACCTACAGAGTTAATCTAATTACTTGAAAGTCTTTCTAAAAAATCTAACTATGATATTTAGTTAAAATCAAAATTATAGTATTTCTGAATTAAAACTTTACCACAATAGATCATAACTTTTATGTAGTACTAAAAGATTACTTGGGGACAAGTAATAGTTAAAGTTTGGGGGAATTTGACCAACTAAAAATATGTTGAGATTTTCATGCCTATTTTATACTAATTTTGGTGATATTGCACTTTAAAGAAAGGTATTTTTGATGTTTTGTTGCATATATATTAATTTATGGACAATGGAGCAAAAAAAAGCGGATTTGCAGCAAAAAGGACCAAAATATGCAAAAATTGATCTTAGGCACCGGCGACGGCGGAATTTTCCCAAGAGTTCAGAATTAATTTACAAAAGAGGTCGCCGACGGTGAGATCGAGCCCGCCGACAATGAACCTTGATTCTTCTAAAATCCCGCCGACGGTGAGTTTGTCGATTCCTTCACAGATTCAATGAATCTGGACAATTTTTGAAGGGGTGCTTGGGCAACTTTGGCAACTCTTCAATTTCTTTAAAATGAGTTCGTTTAGAGTCTAAAATGAGTCTGTAGAGAGTCCAAGGAGAGTCCATTGAGTCAAATTAAGAGTCCAATTTACTTATAGTGTGTGAGTGTTGTAAAGAAAGGAAGAGATTCAGAGGAACTTCGAGGAGTTGCTTGGGAAGATTTCGAGATAAGTTGTATTTACTTATTGTTGTGTGTATGACTTTACTTTTATATATTAAATCTGAGATTTGTCGTATTCTTTCCATGTATTATGAGTAGTCTTCTTTGTCTTTCTCCTTATTATGAGATTTTGTGAAATGGGAAATCAAATTAGTGCGCCTAAAATATTATAAAGAAATTGTGATAATCTTTTACTTTGATCTTAATTTACTTTCAATCCAACCAATTGAATTGTTAAAATATGTTGATTTTTCCAACTAAAGTAAAGATTACATCCAAAATTCAGAGAGGTCAAAGTCCTTGGAAGGAGGTTGCATATAAACAAGGTAATATTATTTATCGGGCGTAGAATTGAAGATTTTAAAGTGACAGATTAAAATCCTCAAATAGGTCCTATCGTTTTGGTACTGAATTGTAGATGTTAGCCCTCAGGTGAGGGGAACGTGGGAGCTCCGAAGTGAGAGTCGGTATCCTCCCAGTCTAGCCACAGATTCAGTAACCAAGTGTAGGATTAGTTAATGTTATTTATGCCTGCACCAAAGGGTAAAGAATAGGAATGCTCTTATTTGGCACAATATAATTTAAACTAATTCAATTTGTTCATTCACTTAATTCTCTTTATAAGGAGAAAGATACTTTCTTATATTGAACTTAACATACAAATATTGGAAATAGAATTTATTTTTTAGTTCCTGAATTTACGTTTAACAATTAAAGCAATATATATATTTGTTTAATCTTAGTCCATTAATCTCTACAAACTTCCCCGTGGGATTGTTAACCAGGACTCCACTAGAGCCCTGTATTACTTGAACGATACGTATACTTGCATTGATAGGAGTGACTTTGCTATTATTGAATATTTTTAACCACACCTGTTATCCCATATTAAGTTACTGTCCATGTCAAGTGTTTGGTGTCGTTGTCGGGGATAGAAATCTTCTAGCAGTGATATCAAATTCTTGTATTTTTAAGTATATAATAAATCGCTGTCACCTATAAAATTGTCTCCCATATTTATACTGTTGTAGCAAAGTAAGTAAAGAATATTGTAGTCCATAGTAGCAATACAATGATTTGAAGACACCAGAAGTCCTTGAGCATATATTTTATTAAGGCTTAGAACAACAAAGCATCGTTTCTTTTATGCAATACAAGTAATGAAAAATAATATAAATATTCTATTAAAGTTTTATAAATTTGTGACGTCTCAGAGAAAAAGGTATAAACCAATAAATAATCTGTCACTATAAGAAGAAAGTAAAATTTTTTAAAAAAGGGTTCTTGGTTTCCTTTATACCAGTATTATCAAGCTTATATGTCACAATTATCACCACAATGGCCATCCAAAAGAACTCTAACATGCATATGTCTTGAAAAGGAGAGGTACTTGGTTGCCTCGATAGCAAATGGTACTTGGTTACATATGGTTAAACAAGCCGCAAATCCAAGACAACCAATCTAATAGGGGCAACCCCTATCCTATACTTCGCGCTATAACCACTAAATTGTTAGTCATTAAAGCATGGTAAAATCCCTCCTCCAATGAAACTCTCAATGTTTGATCTCTATTGATGACATAATCATCAAACTAATCTGCCCACATGAAGAAGTAACAGTTCTCTGTTATATTCCCTGACCACCTATAAAGTTGTCTCCCATATTTATACTGTTGTCGCAAAGCAAGTAAAGAACATTGTAGTCCATAGTCACAAAATAGTGTTTTGAAGACATTGGAAGTCCTCGAGCACATATTTTCTTAAGGCTTAAAACTATAAAGCATCGTCCCTTAGATGCAACACAAGTAATGAAAAATAATATAAATATTCGATTAAAGTTTTATAAATTTGTGACGTCTCAAAGCTAAAAGTATAAACCAATAAATAATTTGTCACTATAAGAAGATAGTAAACATTTTAAAAAAGGTTCTTGGTTACCTTTAAACCAGTATTATCGAGCTCATATTTGTCACAATTATCACCACATTGGCCATCTAAAAGAACCCTAACATGCATATGTCTTGAAAAGGAGAGGTACTTGGTTGCTTTGATAGCTAATGGTAATTGGTTACCTATGGTTAAACAAGTCCCAAATCTGAGACAACCAATCTAATAGAGGCAACACCTATCCTAAAATTCACGCTATCAGCCCTTGATTAGTCCATGCTCTTCTTCTTCTCGATCTTTAGTTGCGGCGGCTTCTCCGGTGTAATCTCCATCTTTAGCTTGGCAGGTGATGCACCTAAAATATATAGTGTTTTTATGCATATTCTTATACCTATTTTTGATGATATTGCAATTTAATGGAAGGAAGTTTTGTATTTTTCTTGCAGGTATGATCAAAATAATTGATTATGATGAAAGAAGCAAAAAAGGATCAAATTTAGAGCAAAAATATGAAGTGTACAAAAATTGGCATATGGCGCCTATGCGCCAAGGGCTGGCGCATAGGCGCCAGAGTTATAAATCATAAATTAAGTCAAATTTGGCACCATTTCCAAGGGGTGTTTAAAGCAACTTTTGGTGATAACTTCCTTAACTTCTTTTGTGCGGAAAATTCGAATGAATAGGTGTTCCTTTTAGTGGATACAATGAATCTGGACATGTTTTGAAGAGACAAGAAAGCACCTTTTGAAGGATTATAAGAATGAAGTGTTATAATCAGAAGAGAGTCCTTTTAAAGTCCTTTTAGAGTCATCCTAGAGTCTTCTACTTGCTGTTTAGAGTTAGTTTTTAGTTTAGAGAGTTTTAAAGGAGGAAGGATTGGTGTGAAGCCTTCTTCTCACCAATTTTCTTTCATCCATTTATCTAGTTTATATTTGAGTATGTTAGAGTAAAAAAAGTTGGGCGACCCACTTTGAGGAGTGATATATCTAAAATATATAGTATTTTTATGCACATTTTTATACCTATTTTTGATGATATTGCACTTTATTGAAAGATATTTTTGTAATTTCTTGCATGTAGGATTAAAATGACTGATTATGATAAAAGGAGCAAAATAGGATCCGATTTGGTGCAAAATTATGAAATGTGAAAATTTGACCTGTGGCGGCTATGCGCCGCATGGTTGGCGCATATGCGCAACATTTAAAAATACAAATTAAGTCAAATTTGGCGTCATTTTCAAGGGGTGTTTGAAGCAACTTTTGGTGGTAACTTCCTTAACTTCTTTTGGGAGGCAGATTTGAATGAAGAGATGCATTCTTTGGTGGATACATTGAATATGGACGTGATTTGAAGAGACACTAATGCACCTTTTGAAGAATTATTAAAATGAAGACATGTAATCAGTATGAGAGTCTTCTAGAGTCTTTTTAGAGTTTTTAAGAGTTTTCTTTTTGCTGTTCTAGAGTATTATTAGAGAGTAAGAGAGTTTTAAAGGAGAAATGGTTGGTGTGAAGTCTTCTTCTCATCAATTTTCTTTCATCCATTTATCTAGTTTGTATTGGAGTCTAAAGTCAGTGCTGGAGTTAACAGAGTTAGACGACCCACTTTGAAGAGTCTTGTAGTGAATGCAAAGTTTCAGAGGAACTTCCAGAGTCTTGTGGAGAGGATTTTTAAATAAGTTTTTTTCTATGTTTTTACATTTGGTTTTTAAGGAAGACTTGTTGTGTGGAAACACTATGATTTCTACTTTCAAATCAAGTTGTGTTTGTGTTTTCTCTATGAGTTCTGAGTAAATTTCTTTATCTTTTTCCTTTTAAATGAAGAAGTAATTAAATTATGGAGGGAAGTTGTGTGAAGTATATGTATTTAATTGTGGAAGAAGTTGTGATGATTTACTTCCTTGCACATCATTTACTTCTTGATTTGGCCAATTAAGAAGTTAAAATTTGTTGTGAGATCATGTAAGCACTAATGCGGTATTGTCTCAATCAACAATTGGAGAGAATCACATGCAATTGTATGAATGAGAATTGTAGTCCATATAATTGAGTGCAAATGAATAGGGAGATATGTTTTTCATGCGGAGTAAAATTAGAGGACTTTAAAGTAACAGATTAAAGCCCCCTAATTTGGTTTTATCTTTTAAATTTTTTTATGAGATGTTAGCCCCCAGGTGGAGAGAATAGGGGGAACTCTAGAGTGAGAGCTGGTATCTTCCCTACCTAACCTATATACAAAATTTCAAAACTTAAAATTAACCAATGTTTTTATAGAAGCAAGTAAGGATAAAGAATATAGTTGCTCCTATTTGGCACAACACATTTAGAGACTTCCACATCTAAATTCCATAATTATTACTGATTTATTGAAAGAAGAAAAATATATTTTATTCTCATTGCTTTCATATCATTTTTAGAGTCTTAATAAATTTAATTTTCTGCTTTACTTTTTATTAAAAAAACACCAAAAACAAATTTTTAAACTATCTATCTTAAAACATAATTTACAAAATCAATTTAAAAAGTAAAAAGTTACTTTTCTTATTTATTTATAATTTTAGACATTTCCCTGTGGGGCTTAATCAGAAAGTATTATATTACTTGATAAACGATACGTATACTTGTGTAGAATCTCATTATATAAAGTATAAATTTCATATCTAAAATGTAAGCATAAATATCCGGTGGAGTCAATTTTTTAGCGCCGTTGTCAGGAAACTTAATTAAAATTTCATATAAAGAAGATTAAGAAAAATCAAAATTTTTACTTTTCCTTACTTTTGTTACTGTGTTTTATTTTATTTTATTTTATTATTATGTATGCGTAGTTCAGGTTCTAAGGGACTCGTGCCTTACAATTCAGAATTATAGAAAATTATCAGAAAAATAAAAAAAAATAAAAATACTGAAAAAGATAAAAATATTCAAGAAATGGAGAATAAAAAAAATCAAAATGTTAATATCCATAAAAAATTCAGACTTTTAAGAGATTATGCTAACCCTACATTGGACGAACTTCATGGTAGTGTTCAACACCCTACTGTAGCTACTAATTCCTTTGAACTAAAACCTGCTATTATCTAAATGGTATCTAATAATCAGTTTGGGGAGCACCAACTGAAGATCTTAATTTACATCTTGCCAATTTTTTGAAATTGTGTGCTACTTTTAAATATGATGGTGTTTCAGATGATGCTATTAGACTTAGACTGTTTTCTTTCTCTCTGGGGATAAGGCTAATATATGATTAAATTTGTTAGCACTTAGATCTATCAGAACTTGGGATGATTTAGCGCAAAAATTCCTTGTTAAATATTTTCAACCATTAAAGACTGCGAAGCTTAGAAATGATATCACATCTTTTTGTCAGTTTGAAAATGAATCTATATATGAAGCATGGGAACAATCTAAATATCTCGTAAGAAAGTGTCCACATCATTCGATACCGATTGACTAATAATTCAGACTTTTTATAATGGATTAGTTGAATCTCTTAGATCTATTATCGATGCCGCTACTGGTGGTTCATTGATGTCTAAACAGTTTGCTGATGCTTATGCATTAATTGAAGAAATGACCACTAATAATTTTTAATGTCCTTCTGAAAGGTTAAATCCTATAATGGTAGCCAATATTCATGAAAATGACACTTTTTTAATGCTAGCAAATCAAGTTGCTGGAAATTCAAGGAAGATAGACCAATTTGGGATGAATTTTTCTCAATCAATTTCCATGATTAAAGAAAATTCATTAGGTCAGATGGTTGATTCTCAAAATTTACCACAAACTTTGAATGCTATAAGTAAGCCTAATAATCCATATTCTAATTATTATAACCCAGGTTGAAAACCATCCAAACTTTAACTAGAATACCAATAATCAGGGTGGTAGTAATTAACAATGGAGGAACAACTAAGTAAACCCAATGGGGAACTGGAACAACCAAGGAAATAATAATTATAGACCAACATATCCTCCAGGTTTTAACAATAGTTCACAATTTAAGGAGAAGTAGTTGTTTATTGAAGAAGTGGTGTTACAAATGGGAAATCAATTGCAAAGCCAAGGAGCTACAATCAGATATATTGAGAATAGATTGGGATAAATTGCCAATTCATTAAGTAATAGATCCTAATGAATGCTTCCAAGTAATACTAAAGTAAATCCAAGAGACAAGAATAAAGAGCAAGTAAAAGCAATTCAACTGAGAAGTGGAAGAGAGTTGGAAGGTAGAGTTCAAAAAGAGATTGAAGTAGAGAAAAAAGAGATTGAAGAACCAAAAGAGGACGCTCCGAAAGTTTTGGAAAGACCTGCTTCTCAACTTAAGATTGATTTAGAAAAGCCACCACCTCTATTTCATCAGAGACTTCGACAACAAAAGTTGGATAAGAAATTTTCAAAGTTCTTGGAGATATTTAAGAAGCTTACAATCAACATTCCATTTCCTGAAGCTTTAGAACATATGTCAAGCTATGTGAAATTTATGAAGGATATTCTCAACAGAAAAAGAAAATTTAAAGATAATGAAACTGTTGCACTTAGTGAGAAGTGCAGTGTAATAATTCAGAAAAAGCTTCCTGAAAAGCTTAAAGATTCTGGTAGTTTCACAATTTCATGTGCGATCAGAGACAGATTTTATGGAAAAGCTTTATGTGATTTGGGTGCAAGCATTAACCTTATACCATTATCAATATTCAAAAAACTGAGATTAGGAGAAATAACCCCAACTACTGTAACTCTGCAATTAGCGGATCGTTCGATCACATATCCTAAAGGTGTTATTGAAAATGTTTTGGTGAAAGTGGATCAATTTATCTTTCCTGTTGATTTTATTGTGTTGGATATGAAGGAAGATAAATAAATGCCCATAATTTTAGGGAGAATTTTTCTAGCCACAGGTAGAGCGATGATAAGTGTTCAAAAAGGAAATTAACGATGATAATCAATGATCAAACTATTACATTCAATATTTCAAAATCAATAAAATATCCTGCAGGACGTAAAGATGATGAATGCTATAAAATGAATGTTATCAGATATTTGAGCGAATGCCATTTCAAATCAGCTTATGAAGAGAAACCTGAAAGTGAATAATTGGAACATGAGCAAGAAAAGGAATTACCACATCCTAAAGATTTTCATGAGGAAGATTTATGTTATGTTCATGAAAATTTTGAATTGTTGGACATGACTGAAAAAGATGAATATTTTGGTTAATCAATTGAAAAACCTCCTGAACTTTATTTAATGGTGCTTCCTAACCATTTGAAATATGCCTTTTTAGGTGATTTCTCAACTTTGCTAGTTATAATTTTCTTTCAATTGACTGAAAAAGAAGAAGAGAGTTTTCTTGAAATTCTAAATAAATACAAGAAAGCCTTTGGATGGACAATAGCTGATATTAAAGAAACAAGTCCCTCAATTTCTATGCATAGAATCCTTATGGAAGATACTTGCAAGCCTCAGGCTGATCCTCAAAAGAGATTAAATCCAATTATGAAATAAGTTATTAAGAAAGAAATTTTAAAGTGGTTGGATGCTGGAATTATTTGCCCTATTTTAGATAGTAAATGGGTTTGTCCTATTCACTGTGTTGCTAAGAAAGGAGGATTTACTATGACAGTTAATGAAAATAATGAGATTATACCAATAAGACAAGTTACAGGGTGGAGAATATGCATTGATTATAGAAAATTAAATCTTACCATAAGGAAAGACAATTTTCCACTTCCCTTTCTAGACTAGATGCTGGATGGACTAGCTGGGCATAAATATTTTTTTTTCTGGATGGATATAATGGTTACCACAAAAATACATATTGGTCCTGAGGATCAAGCAAAAACAATGGTACATTTGCTTTTAGAAGAATGTCCTTTTGTTTATTTAATGACCGTGCTACATTTCAGATATGTAAGATGACAATTTTCTGTGATTTAATTGAAAAATGGATTGAAGTATTTATGGATGAATTTTCAGTGTTTAGAATTTCATTTGAATCATATTTAGAACATCTGCCTAAAGTTCTAAAACATTGTGAAGAAACTAATTTGGTCTTTAACTGGAAAAATGCCAATTTATGGTAGCAAGAGGAATTGTTTTGGGACATCGTATATCAGAAAATGGTTTGGAGGTAGATCCTGCAAAAATTCATGTGATCTCTAATTTATCTTGCCTAACAATGTAAGGGGAATTAGAAGTTTTTAGGACATGCTGGATTCTACATGCGTTATATTAAAGACTTTTCAAAAATCTCAAAACCTTTATGTCGTTTACTGAAAAAAGATGTGATTTTTTATTTTGATGATGAATGCCTAAAAGCTTTTGAAACCTTAAAATAAAAATTAATCACTACACCTGTTATAGTTTCACGAAACTAGGAAAAAACTTTTGAATTAATGTGTGATGCTAGTGATTATGCTATTAGAGCTGTTTTAGGTCAGAAATATGTTAATATTTTCAAAGTAATTTAATATGCTAGTAAAACTCTTAATGAAGCTCAAGTTAATTACACCACCACTGAGAAAGAGTTATTAGCTATTGTATTTACTTTTGATAAATTCTGACCATATTTAATTTGAGCAAAATGTGTGGTACATACTGATCATTCTGCTATTAAATATTTAATGAAGAAGAATGATGCAAAACTGAGACTAATAAGATGAATTCTTCTGTTGTAAGAATTTGATTTTGAGATAATAGATAGAAAGGGTGCTGATAATCAAATTTTTGATCATCTGTCCAGGCTTGAAACTGAAAAATCTCTCTGTGATGTGTTGACCTCATTTTTGATGAGGTCTTCTCTTCTTCTTTTTAGTACTTAGGATCTAGCCTTAGGCTTTTCCTTTGACTATCTTAGAGGATTAGAATTGGGACCCACCACTTAGAAATTCAAACCACTTCTTAACTCCCCTGCAAACTCCACAAACTTGACCGTAGACCCCTAATCACACAGAGGGTTGAAATCAAATGTGGAAGTTTAAAGGATGAGTTCCTATAGGACTCTTTGGCCTTAAGACCGCCCACAGGTGGCCCGGTCCAGTGAGGGCTGACTTACACACACACTATATTTATACACTACACTTTCACACACCCATACCCAACTTGACCTCCTGACTCATGTAGGTGGTTCACATGGATGGTCCTTAACCCCTAAGCCCTTGGCTAAGAGGGTTAGGAACGACATAGTGGATGCCTCAAATGAGTCCCTTCATGGCTCATGTGGGCTTAATATGGCTTCAAGGCTCAACCAAAATGATTTTATTCCACTTATATTCACCCAATCTTCAATTTTCCAAATTTTCAATTTTTGACCCCAGGACCCTACACCCGCCTAGCCTACCCAAAACCCTTGAAATCCTCCAAAATTTCCAAATCACCCAAAATTCCTCAAAACCAATCCCAAACATTTTCACATCACTCAAATTGATCATTCATAGCCAAAAATACCAAAAATTCCAAAAATACCTCCCAATACCCTCCAAACACCCAAAATACCCCTCTTGACCCAAAAATCCAAAAATTCAGAAAATTCCCAGAAAATTCCAGAAAATCCAAAATATTCCCAATTTCATTTTCTTCAACTACACCATGGGCCAATTTTGTCAATTTACCCTAATTTTATCAAAACCCCCAATTTGACCCATTTTAACCCAAAGTGAGCCCAATGTCAAACCAAGCCTACCCAATTGACCCAAATTCTGGTCCAATTCCATTCTAAACTTCAATTAATTATTCCCAACACCAATCTAAACCAAATCCAAGTCCAATTTGAGTGACATTTGGATCCAATTTCACTTTTGGCCTTAAAGCCCAATTTGGACCCATGACCCAAACCTAACCCAAACTCACCCAATTCAGCTCCAATTGACCCCAAATCTTTTCTAAACCTTCCTTAACATCCCTAAAAACAAAACACTAACATGATTTACCCAAAATTTAGACTCAAACCCCACTCAAATTCAATCCAAAGCCAAAAAGCCCAATTTTGATCTAAACCCAAACCTAACCCAAATGGACCCAAACCCCAAAATCAAAACCAAACCAAAGCCAAAACCTCTTTGAAACACTCCCATAAATATTTCCCAACTTTTATTTTACATCAATTTCAACCCTAGTGCAACATTGGCCCAAGTTAGCCCAATTTGACCTATATTGGCCCATTCACCAAAGAAGCCCAAATTCAACCCAATTCAAACCCAAATCACTCCCAATTTGCTTCAAATAACTCATGACACATCCATGAGCTAAACCGAACAATTATTTGGCCCAAGCCTTTGCCAAAATTTCATCCTAAAATCCATTTTAAAATCCAAAAGCCCACTTCCCTAAACCATTTTAAAAGCCCATCTAAAACCATTTCAAAGAGCCCAAAATCTACCCTAAAGCCCACATGACATTTCCATTTGCCATCCATTTAATCAAAGCCATTCCCTAAGTTCTAATCCCATCATCAAATAATTCCAAATCAAGCCTCATGCCAAATCACCCCTAAATACCAAAATTTTTCTTAAATCCATTTCCATGAAATTGACTTAACTTTTCCCAAGCCAAAGGTGAGCCATGAAGCCATTCTTAAGCCACATGCAAGCCATGTGAATTGTTTGACATGTGACCATACCACATTGGGTAAGAGGAGAGGGAGTTTTCCTTAATTCCTAAAAGTCTTTAACCTCACCCATGATACCCCTTAACCAAGATTTAATCCAAATATTCTTGGATAAGGACATCACCACCTTTTGATCAGCTAACCTAACTGATCTTCTTAGCCCAAGGCTAGCCATGGGGAGGTGAACCCAGCCCAAACAAATGGGTTGACCAAACCTAGCTAAAATTAGCCATATCCCCATTCCATTTTGATCCAACCATTTTACACTTGGCAACTGCCAATTGAATACACTAAGCCCCGACCCCGACCTCCCGAGCTTGATGGTGACCAATGCCCGGACTGCCGGCCACCGGGTCGCCGGAAAACACCACACCCGAGAGCTCACATGTGAGCCCGAACTTGAAATTCTCACCTGTCGAGTCGCCCCATCCCCCATGGCCATTGTAGCTGTTCTTCCCATGCCCGGAGCAGGCGATCCCAACCCTGGCCATCCTCGTGAGGCTCTCCAGCCACCTCTATTTAAACCCGACCCCCTCACGGCCACGAGGAGAGAGTTGCACAAACCTTGCCGAAACTATGCCAAAATTGTTCCAAACCCTTCTCCATACTTAGAGCAGTTGATCCCTAGTGTCAATTTGCCACTAATCCCCGCCAACGGAATCCAATTTCTCAACCGAAATTTCACCCAAAACCAGGACACTTTGCCACGGTGAGCCAATCCTCAAATCGATCGGTCCTACACCTTCACTGGACCAAGAGGAGAAGTTCCCCACTGAAAGCCCCATCTCCAGGCCAACCAGTTGCTCCAGCCTCCAAGCTTTGTGATCGGCTATGGTCGAAATCCTACCTAGACAATTCACCAGGCCAAGGGACTTCATCTGGAGCTTGCTGGGATCCAATCTAAGGTGACACAACCCTCAGATCGAAGCCACACTTCTCTGAGCAAAGGTATGGCCTCACTCTTCTTCCCGAGCTTCTGAACATTCTCCATTTTCATTGAGTCAATTTTATGCCACGTAAACCGTATGGATATGTTCGTCTTCTCGAGATGAATCCATAGAGCATAAGAACGTTAAATTTGGTCAAGTATCGAGTGAGATCTTAGGCCTAGAAGACGGACGGCTCTCGGGTAAGGACGCCCGGGGACGATGAACGGATGCCGTTCATTTAATACACGCGCGGACGGACGGCCGGGATCGCGCCGGATCGGGAGATGGAACGACACGGCCGGGCCCCCGAGCGCCGAGTCGGATGGCGGCGTCGAATCGGAGAGCGCCACGTGGCGTTTAGGATCCGTCGAGGTTGACGCGGCGCCGCGTGGATAAATAGAAAATTAGGGTATTTTTCGATTTATTTAATTCCCTAAACTTCAAAAATCCATAACTTTGTGTAGGAAAATCGAAAAATAAAATAAAAATACCCTCTTGCTCGGTGAATAGAGGAGAATAATGTGGAAAAGAAATCATTTAATTTCATCAAGTATTTTATTTTTAATGATTTATTTCCTTCTGCATTGTTTTAATTCTCCATGCATATAGGAAATTCACCATGGCATGAGACCATAGGGCTTTTGAAGCCTCCGAATTTGGGAACATTCCCTGAATTTTCCAAAGTCGAGGCCATCCCTATGAGAAGTTATTGATTTTTCAAATTCATGTTGCTCGTTTTAAGTATTTTAATTCCAATAATTAGCATGTTGTGAAATAAATTCTAGGAAAATTTGGTGATGTCTCTTATGACCAGAGGACCCTAGGAAAAATAGGTTTTGAGTTAATTCATTTAAAATAACCCTAATTGGCTTAAACACCCAAAATAGCTCCTTAATTAATTAGAGCTAACCATACATCAAATTGACTTGAAATCAAATCTTCACTGACCTTTAGAATCAGAGGAGCTCACAATAAAAATTTGATGTCAATTGGACTTGGTTAGCCCTACTAAATGGGTTGATTAAGTCATTTAGCCATTTTAAACTTTCAAAATTCATAACTTTCAAAATACCTTTAAAAAATTCACCAAATTGGTTTTGGGGCCTCTCTGATATCAGGGGAATTTAAGGAAATTAAAATTTCAATTTTCTAAAAAATTTAATTTTTTGCATTATTTTAATATTTTAATAATTAAAAAATAATAAAAATCATAAAAATAATAAAATTCACCAAAATGTCAAATTTTAAAGCCATAGGGTAATTTTAAAATTAAAAAAAATGTATTTTTTAGCATTTTCACTAAAATAATTATAATAAATCAAAGAAAAATCAGAAAATTGCAAAAATTGATTCTCTGACTTCCTTGATATCAGAGAGATTTTTGAAAAATATAAATTTCATTTTTTAACCTTTATTTTATTTTTAAATTAATTAATACTCTAAAACATAAAATAATTATAATAAAAATAATATGATTCAAAAAATCACCAAAATTGGTCCAAGTGGTCCTCTGGTCATTAGGAATGTCCCATAATTTTCTTAAGGACAGAAACTTTCCCTTGGTCATATTATTAAATTTTCCTTGGAAATTCCTATTTTCCACCCAAAATAATTATATAAATAAATTAAATACAGAAAAATCACATTTTCTCCTCTCATGTCTTTATTGGCATATGAGTGAATTCACATAAAAATTTCAAGTTCATTTAAGCTCAATTTAGTGAGTTATGAAATTGTTAAGCTTGAAGGGCAAAGTGGTAATTAAAATTTTAACCCTTAATTAAAACTTTAGGTTTAATAAAATTAACAAGTAAAATATTTGATCTTAATCTGATTTGGATGATTGAAATTTAAATAATTAAAGGGTAGAAACCTACTAAACAATTTAAAATAATTGAAATAAACTTTAATTAAATAATTGATTAAATTTGGAAGAATAATAAAATTGGAATTATTAAAATAGGGATGTTATTAGGAAGAAATTTATTCTTTAATTTAAAAATCCCTAAATTAATCATCTCAATAATATTTAATTCCTAATTAAAATGATAATTCAAATTTAAGTTTTAATATGTTAAAGGACTTAATCATTAAATTAAATGAAAATTAAATTATTAAACTCTTTAAATTTTCAATTAAACTAAAATTAAAAATAAAATTAAGTTAAAGATTAAATTAAATTAAATCAAACAAATTAAATAAATTAAATTAAATTAAATTAAATTAATTAAATTAAATTAAATAAATTAAATTAAATTAAATTAAATTAAATAAAATTAAATAAAAAATAAATAAATAAATAAATAAATTAAATTAAATTAAATTAAAACATATTAAATTAAATCAAATTAAATTAAATTAAATTAAATTAAAAAAATAATAAAATCAAGTTACAATTAAAATTAATTTAAATTAATTAGATTAAATTAAAATTAAAATTAAACCAAATTAAATCAAATTAAACTAAAGTTAAATTAAATTGAATTAAAAATAATATCACCTAAGACATGAAGAAATTCAAAATAAAGTAACTTGAACACTATTCCAAATTTAAACCCTTTAATTTAAATTATATCGTAAACCACTTGAACACCAATTTGCCCTCGAAAGCTTTGGTTATCATAACTCCTAAACAGAACGTTAAATGAAATGTGACTTCACCTATAGGATATTCAAATGTCCTAGTTCATTGAGCAAGATAACAAAACTTGAATTCCCGGACGATTAATTCATTTGTATGATTAAATTCATTTGGACTTAAAACAATCCAATCAATATTGAAAAGATGTTTAAGATCCTCCTTAAGCACTTCCTCAATATGACGGGATATTTATAAGAACAAATAAACTTAATTGTGCTTTGATGAAGAAAATCGTCCTCAAACCAAAACACAAGAACCTAGACGTCGTAGGAAATGACTAGCTATAGGATTAGGAATTTGGTAGAAAACCATAACCCTTCCCTTAGCTTTACCTAGGAACTTGCTTAAATGTTCTAATTGTATTTTAAGTGCAGCTTGGGATGACGGGAAGACCCTCCAGGTACGCTTTTATTTTATTGTAATTTACCTTATTGCAATTTATTTAATCGCATCGCACTTACTTTTCTTGCATGATAACAACTGTTGCATGAAAACCCACACCTTTAGGATAGTCCCTAAAGCCGAAACCAAAACTAAGTTAAAAGTCATTGCAAGATAAAATTCACTTGCCACAACATTTTAAAATATAAAACAACTCAAAATTTAATCACAAACGAACACAAAACTACAATTACAACTAAATTAAAACGTCATGTTGGATGATCGGGAATACCTCGGATGATGTAACCTACGTGTTGCTAACGGGATTTCCTACGGTCTAAATGAAAGTGTGGAACTCATTTAGTTGAGTTTAGCAAATTGATGCTGGACTAAGTGAATCCGATAAAAATAACGATGCCGGAAGGATGGAACCGTGGGATCTTAACCGGTGTCGTTATAATCAACTTTAAAATTTATTTTAATTAAAATATTAAAAAACACTTTTATTTTAAGACTTCTCTAAACCAGAACACTTTTCTCATCTCCTGATTTATGACTTCTATAACTAAACCTCTGCAATAACAAGGAGCTCGGAGCATGGTGGGCAGCACGATCATCGTCATCAGCAAAACTTGAATCTACATCAGCAAAACTTTCTTAGAATTAAATAACCAACCCATGGGACTTCGAGGTAGTTTTCCTAGTGCAACATAAATCCTCAACTCTTCGTTAGGCATTTGCATGGCAAATTAAGCCCTAACCGGTCTTAGGACTCCGAGGTAGTCGTTCGATACGACATAAACCCTCACATCTTCGAGGCTATTTGTATGACTATGTCATACGAATATAAGTCCTAATTAATTAAAATTGGCAAGATCAAAACATTAAATAAACATTAGGACTTTCCTGATTTCAAGACAAACAATAGGATAGCTTGGGAAGTTGCCAAGATTCTTCTTGGATCCTCAGCTTTTCCTACTTTCTTCCTTTGAATTCCCAAAACCAAATGTTCCAAATTTGATCCATTCCCTATTGAAATTCCAAAATTCAATCCCTTGAAAACTTAAACTTTGAAATTCTTGAGAGCAGAATTATTGATTATTATCGAGAGTTTTCTTAGGTGATTCCCGTCACTTAAGATGTAATTAACTATAGGGGCTTGCCCTTATAGGGAATTTTAAAGAACCCAGGTAATATAAACCCTGTTTAATGCTTTCATATTAAGCAGGGGAATTTGTCGGCTTATAAAATTGGTTCGCAGACCAAACGAATGTCACAAATCTTCTAGTTTATTTAACTGAGCCTCATCATCAAGAAGTGTGTCTACTCTCCGGGATAGATATACAGTTCGTGGTGCGGTGCTCGTTTATATAAACTATTCAGAATGTGAAATCAGTTTGATTTCATATCTTAAAATTTTCAAATTTAAAATTATTTTCAAAATCAAATACTTTTCAAATTATTTATTTAAATTAAATTAAAAATTCGCCGACAATTTCTGTTAGGCGACCCCCTTTTCAAAATAAAACACACAACCTAAAAATATGCCGACAATTTCTGGCGACTCCGCTGGGGACAATTCCTCTCTCCATTTTAATCAGACAATTCTGCTTTCAAAAATCAGTAGTGTATCCATGTCCCTTGTGGATCAAGCTACCCTTCTTTCCGTTGGAATACTATGTTCATTTCTACCTTGAACGAGTATAGCCAACATTCTCTTAGATTTAGGACCCACTGTTTAGACACCCCTAAATAGAGAGGTTCCGAAATCCTTTTGCCTCATTTCTGAGGTGGGGTGGACCCCCAATAGGTGTTAGTTTTGGAGTGATCCTTCGGGTCGAGAAGTCTTGCATAAGGCTTTCTTTTCCCTTCCAACTCTGAATCAAATTCATTACCTTCTCTACACCTTTGAACATTCCGTTCTAAGTAAACGAACCCTCTAATGAATGACTCTTTTTAACAAATAACTCCTCCTTATAAATATATGAACAAGAATGTGTTCGGACTCTTTTCGATTCCTTTCTTTTCGTCCTGATGAGAAGAAGCATAACTTGGGACTGACAATTAGAATCTACCCTGCGGAAATGGAGGCCCCAAAGCTGATTTTCTCCTTCACCAATGGACTGGACTTCGCTGTTTACAAGGATGAACTGCCCGACAATGGGATCATCTGGTTTGGACAAGGATTCGAGAACACGAATGTCAAGATCACCGACGTTTCCCTTTTCGCGCCGACAAACAAAGTATCCGAAGCCGAGAAGCCGTTGATCGAGTTCAACCTTAGGTCGACCCAAGAGTTTCCTCCCCGCAAAAGATTCCAACCGAGAGGAGCATCGTCGTCCGCAGAGGACCGTTCTTGCTACCCCCACCGGTCCGGTTGTCTCCGCACCTACCCCAGCTTCGCCAAATTAAAGGGGAAGGAAATATAGAACTATGGTGAACTCGTTACCGTGGAGGGTACAGACCTTCCGTGAGACCTTCGTTTTTGAAATCGGGTCCAGCTCAAGAATTCCATCACTAACACGGACCCAAAGAAGGAACGAAGTAGGAAGATTGTCGGGAAGGCCGTAGGCCGCCGAAGTTGCTTTCCTAGAGGAAATCCCGAAATCCCCGAGTACACACCACTACCCGAATACATACCATTGCTCGAAGATACACCCTTTTGGAAGGAAGTAGATTCCACCCCCTTTCCGCCGCAGTCGACGAGGAAAATGTCCGCAGGATTGTTTCTACATTACCTCGACCGAGCATACTACAACGACGAGCAGAAAGAAAAGGGCTAGGATCACACCATTTGCCCAACTACGGATCGTGATCGAGAAGCTAGCAAAGAAAGAGAAATGCCCAGTATCTGAAATTTTGAGAAGGATAGGGCGGGTGCCAGTCAAATCCCGTCTTGGGCTGCGAGTAGAACCTGCCATCGTTATAGAAAAGCCAAATAAAAGGATGAAGGCTAGTCCGCCTGTCGTTGTTTCAGGATTACAGATTAGGGAGGATACCACCTTCTAGCATTTGGCTGATAGACCATCCGGTCCTGGACCTTCCGTCGCTAGAAGGATGGTATGGCGTCCCACTACTTGGACGATTAAGATTGAAACAACAGCTTGAGAAGGAAAGTCTCGTCAGGAGACTTGAATCCAAAGAAAGTGCTACTGCAGTAAAGGGGACTCGTGAGAAGGGAACCCGGCAGCTATCACACGACAACTGCGAGGATGCACAGAAAAGGACCGCTAGAGGATGCTATGAAAAAGTTGAGGACTGATATTAGAAAATTAGCAAAGGAAAGAGAAGAGAAATTCGGAGATGAGGTCGATTCGTCAGAATTCATGGATGATGAGTATGCAGAAATCAACATGGTCGAAACACGAGCTTCGTCAGCTTCGCAAGGTGCTCCTGTAGCCGCAGAAAGAGAGGAGCCGAAAGTAATGAGGAGGCAGCTTCAAGAGAAAGACGATACGATCGCCCAAATGGCGAAGAGGATGGAAGAGATGGTTGTAGCCCTAGCCACTCTCCAAAGTCAAGTGCAACCCCAAAGAGAGACACCCCCAGATGTCATTCACATCGTAGATGGAGGAAAGGAGATTACGTCCGTCAACGGGGATGATCAGTTAAAGAAAGATACAACACAAAGCATAATTCCAAAAAGGATATCAAGAGCTTGGTGGAACAGCAGGTGCGAGAAGCCTTAGCACAATCAAAGAGCGGGACATCCATTCGGACGGGTAGACCTTACCCGAAGAATTCGACGTTGTCCAATACCCAAAAGGCTTCGTACCACCTCTATTCAAAACCTTTGATGGAACCGGGAACCCCCGACAGCATGTTGCACACTTTCGTGCCAGTTGTTGCAATGCCGGCGGGAGCGATGCATTACTCTTCCGACAATTCGTCAGCAGCCTGTCGTGGATCGCCTTTGATTGGTATGCAGAATTACCGAATGGTTCGGTGAAGACATTCTCAGAACTAGAAAACCTCTTCATCAAGCGATTTGCCGGAGCTCAGCACCACATCACTATAGGTGATTTAGTGGTAGAGAAGCAGAAGCCGAATGAAACTTTGGTGGATTACATACTTCGATGGAGGAACTTAAGCATGAAGTGTGAACCACAATTACAAGAACAACATGCAGTTGACATCTTACTTAAAAGCATTCATGGCCCGATAGCACTTCTCCTCAAGGGATTTACTATTAAGACTTTCGAGAAGTTGTTAAGCAAGGCCAGAAGCTTGCAAGAAGAGGCGAAGCAATTAAGTTTCGCCGACAAGACAGACAAGCAAAAGCCTGTGAAGACTTTTGAAAAGAAATCCGGGATCGTTGCAGCTGTCGACAAAGGCAAGCAACCGATACAAATATCGTCCGAACGGCCGCAGCAACCTCAACAGAATTACCAGCAACCCCGACCTAGCTATCAGTCATCTCAACAATATGAACAACCGCCTCGTCCGCAACGTACATTAAGGGAGCTTCTGAGCAGGGAATATCCATTCAAGAATGAGGCAGTGCCGAAAATGTTCCGAAGTTTGATGAAGACTCCAGATTTCCAGCTGCCAGAGCCTAAGAGACCAGAAGAAGTCAACAAGAAAGGTGATCCCAACTTTTGCCCTTATCACCGGATGCTTGGACACAAGATAGAAGATTGTATTACCTTCAAAAGTTGGCTCAACGACAACCTTCGGAAAGGGAATATAACAATCCCGAAGGAGTACATGAAGGAACCCCAGAAAGGAGGTTCCGTCAATGTTGTCTTGAATGATCTCATCGTTCCGATAGATCCCTATACAATTGATGATGGATGGACTACCGCTTGGACGAGGTCTTCAAAAAAGATTTTAGACAGCATCCAAACTGCTTCAGTGCGAGCTTCAATTCAGAGTTCGAAACCTGTCAAGCCGACACTGTCACTTGCTATAGAAGAACCACCTCAACAGGAGACGATTGAAGAGAAGAAGAAAATTGATGAAGAAGAGAAGACCGAGGCTCCTAAGGCTAGACTAGGGGCTGCTTATCCTAGGATAGTTGTTTCGGATTTGGGGGAGAAATCCCTCGAACCTCTGACTCTGTATGATTATCTGCTCACTTCGGTAAGATCTTATAATGATAAGGGTGATGGCGTTGGCTACGTTTTGACTGTTTCTAACGATTACGTAACTAGCGACAATCCGGACATCGATTTCGATACCAATGACAATTCTCAAATCATACACAATCTCGACGATCGCAATGACAAAGAAGACATCCATCAAGGAGGCTACGAAAGTTCAACAAGCAATGAATCTATTTGCGAGTTTTGAGGAGCTCCAGTCACAATAGAGTTAGAGCCTTCAGACTCCGAAGCTAATCCAGAAGAACCTGTCTTTCCGATTCGGGAAGAAACACCAGCAAGCTCGACACTTGATTCGAAGAAATTACGGAAGTTAACTTAAGAAGTGGAAGAGTTCTACCTCCGAGAATGGGTCCAAAGGACAAAGGGAAGCGAGTGGTTGTTCGGGAAGAACCAACCCCGACGGAAGAAATACCCATTCAAGAAGAAATCGAGACACATGAAAATAAAGTGGACTACAACGTGCTAGCCCATCTTAGGAAACTACCGGCCAACCGAGCATCTACGACGCTCTCATCTTATCAAAGGAGATGAGAGAAGCTCGATCGAGGCCTTACTTGATCCAGAAATTTGCTTGGCTCAAATGGCCGGAGATTCCTTAGATGAGGTTTGCTCGTTAAAGGAACAGCGAGGTGTTACCTTCACGGACAATGACCTACTACTTGGGACGACAGATCACAACCGACCGTTGTACATTTCAGTTACAATTGGGAAATTTACACTCTCCAGAGTATTGGTGGATCCAGGAGCATCAATTAATATAATGAGTCTTCAAACACTAGCATATTTGGAAATTGATGCTCGTGAGCTCGAAGCCGACAAAATGTTATTAAGAGGATTCAACCAGAAAGGAGAAAGAGCCCTCGGATCAATAACACTACTAATGAAGACCGGTGACTTAGCAAAGACAACCGCAAAATTTCACATAATTGATTCGAAACGTCGTTCAACGCTCTATCGGGCCGACCATGGATACATGAAAACGAGGATGGTACCATCATCTCTACATCGATGCATCAAATACTACGATGGAGGAGAACAATGCATCAAAGGTGACTTACAACCATTCTCCGTACACGAAATTGGAATCCATGAAGATGCGACTTACTATGCACCTCCGAAGAAAACAATCTTCTCCGGAGATACCATAACGAATGAAGCAAAGAAAGTTCGGGACAACGAAGAACCCGAAGTTCTAGTCCAACGAGTCACTCACCACTCCCTTACGGCGAGATGGTGAAGGTTTCTCCACAACTCGCATCCGAGGTCAAGGCCGGGGACGAGGTCGTGGTAGAGACGTTAGTACAGTTGGACAGAGGAAGCCAGCCATCAATGTTGATTGGGAAGACAGTTCTGAAGAAGAAAAAGAAATCAAACAAGAAGCTGTGACAATAAGTCGGAAGAAGCCGCAACTCAAGATCTCTCTCGAAGATGAGAAAAATGAAGAATATAAATCAATGTACGAGAAGATTAACCACTATGTACATACTATGACCCTAACCCCGATCCATTCTAATAAGGTCGAGGGTATGGTGGTCAAAGAGGTGCATAGCGGCTGTGCAAAGCCAATCAAATTTTACCGTGGTGCTCCTTCCTCCAAAGCTCGAAAATAATGTACAATTTGAAGATGTCACTTCATCGAATTAATGGAATTACCTTTTGAGTGGTACTCTCCCTGTGTTCAAAATTTAATTCAGCGTGGTTTCTTACCACGAAAATGGACGAAAGGTCAATCACAACATTTTGAAAAATTATGGAAAAACTCCGGTCGTCCACCCAATTCAAAGCATGGTCTCGGATTCGGCACAGTAGGATCAGTTGACGATACTGAATTTTGCTTGGTTGTCACTTGCGAGCCTAATAAAAGCTGCATGGAAACTACAGACGAACTCGAAGATTTACAAATTGGAGATGCTCCACCAGAATTTGAAGAAGAAATTAATTCTACAATAGATGAGTTAACGAAAGTTAACTTAGGTACTAGCGAAGAGCCTAGACCTACCTTTGTTAGCTCCTTACTCACAAAAGAAGACTCCGAAGAAATAATCAAGTTATTAATGGAATTTAAATACTGTTTTGCTTGGAGCTACGATGAGATGCCAGGATTAGCTCCGAGAGGTCGCAGTCATAAGCTAGGAGTGGATCCCGTCACGTCCCAATCGGACAAGGTCCCGGAAGAATGCGTCTAGAAATCGAACAACAAGTCATAGCTGAAGTTAAAAAGCTAATAGACGCTAAATTTGTCCGTGAAGAGCAATACCCGACTTTGTTAGCCAATGTGGTGCCGGTCGAAAGAAGAATGGTCGGATCGGAATTTGTGTGGATTTCGAGAGATTTAAACAAGGCATGTCCAAAAGATGAATTCCCTCTACCGATCCCGGAATTAATGATCGACATTGCTTCGACACATGAAATATTCTCATTCATGGATGACTCTTCGAGATACAACCGGATAAAAATGGCTCCGGAAGATGAAAAACTTACGAGCATTCGAACGCCGATCGAAATATATTGCTACACGGTGATGCCATTCGGATCCGAAGAACGCAGGAGCAACCTACCGGAGAGCAATGACAAGAATTTTTGATGATCTCATCCACAATCAAGTCGAATGCTACGTGGACGATGTGGTCATCAAAAGCAAAGTAAAGGAAAACCACCGTATGATTTGAGAATTGTTTTCGAACGATTAAGACAATTTAATCTTAAGATGAATCCCTTAAAATGCGCCTTCGGCGTCACCTCCGGGAAATTCTTAGGATTCGTTGTCCGACATCGTGGAATTGAAATCGACCCGGAAAAGATTAAAGCTATCTTAGAAATGCCGCCTCCCAAAACCTTAAAACAACTACGATCTTCTCAAGAGAAGTTGGCATATCTTCGACGCTTTATCTCGAACTTGTCAGGTAGGTGTCAGCCTTTCTCGGCACTAGTTAAAAAGGATGCCAAATTTATTTGGGAAGAGAAAGGCCAGAAAGCCTTTGAGGACATTAAACAATATTTAATGACACCTCCTGTCTTAGCGACCCCGGTCTCGGGTAGACCGTCGATACTTTATACCGCGGCTTTAGACGACTCTCTCGGAGCCCTGTTAGCCCAGGTCAATGATGAGGGTAAAAAAAATGCTCTTTATTACTTAAGCTGTCGTTTACTTCCGACGAAAATAAGGTATCCCGCAATTGAAAAGCATTGTTTGGCCCTGATCTTCGCCGCTCAAAAGCTCAGGCACTACATGCTTTCTCATAAGGTCAACCTGATCTCGAAATTTAATCCATTACAATACTTGATGACCCGTCCAACGCTTTCCGGTAGACTTGCCAGATGGTAGATGATATTATTGCAATTAGATATAACTTTCGTGCCTCTTCGTGCCGTAAAGGGACAAGTCCTAGCAGACCTCCTCGCAGCACACCCTTTGCCGGCAGAATCTCCTCTCAATGATAACTTGCTAGATGAACAAATAATGAGCCTAGAAGACCCTGATGATCGACGTTGGGAATTATACTTCGACGGAGCATCTTCAGCACACAAAGACGAAGAATCGCAAGTGATAGTGCCCAGTAAGGCAGGAATCGGACTAATCTTTATAACACCGGAACGGGGGATGTTAAGATACTCCTACCACTTGACGAGCCGTGCACAAACAACGAAGCGGAATACGAAGCCCTCATAACGAGGATCGGAATTAGCTATTCAAATGGGGATAACGGACATCAACATCTACGGGGATTCGCAGTTAATCATTCAACGGATCGCCGGACAGTACAAAATTTTAAAACCAAGACTCGAGCAATACTTCCAGTATGCCATACAGTTGTTGGAACAAATTCCGAATGTGACGATCTACAAAATTCCCAGAAAATAAAATGCTTTAGCAGATGCGTTAGCTCGCATCGCAAAAGAATTTGCCTATTTGCAAGATGAATCAGTGGAGGTGTCTGTTCACGGACGTCAGGTCCTATCACAGCTCGACATAGACACAATACACAAACCGAAAAAAGAAGAAAAATCAGGTTACAACGGTGACAAAAAATACGTAAGATTGGCGACGACCATTAATAGCTACACCGCAAACAGGAAAACTACCGGACGATAGGTCGCTAGCCCATCGGATTAAGAAAAGAACTCGTCTTACGCATTAATAAACAACACGTTATACGAAGGTCTTTCGATCAAATGTGGCTAAGGTGCCTAAGCGGGTCCGAGGCCCGTGAAATTGTTAAAGAGGTGCATTCGGGACTCGTGGAGCTCACCGGTCGAGTCCGAAGATGAAAATGAAAATTAAGAGACTAGGGTACTACTGGCCCTCGATGATGACCGACTGCATTAAAATCGCCAAGAGCTGTCACCAATGCCAAGTGCACGGAGTGGTTCTACACCAACCTCCAAATGTGTTACATCCAACAATTGCATCATGGCCATTTGAATGTTAGGGCACTGATATAGTGGGTCCAATAGAACCACCATCTTCAAAAGGACATCACTTCATTCTTGCGGCTACAGATTACTTTTCTAAGTGGGCAGAGGTAGTTCCACTCAGAGAAGTGAAAGCACACCACGTGCTACAGATTTTTAAAAACCAAGTTGTCTACTGTTTCGGAGTGCCGCGCGAGATCATCTCGGATAATGGGTCAGCATTCGAAGCACGCAAATCAACAATTTTGTCGGGAGACACGGAATCGACCGGCGATATTCAACAATTTACAACCCAAGAGCAAACGGCCCAGTCGAGGCTTTTAATAAAACTCTCGTTCAAATTTTAAAGAAAACTTTGGATGATAATAAGAGAAATTGGCACGAGAAATTATTGGAAGCCTTATGGGCCTACCGGATGACCTTCAGAACTCCTACTCAAGCTACACCTTACGCTCTGGTGTATGGGTCCGAGGCAGTGTTACCCTTAGAGGTTCAGCTTCCTTCACTCAAAATTGCAGTTGCAAACAAAATCACGATAGAAGAGAATGCCAAATTACGACTAGAAGAATTGGAAAGCCTGGAAGGGAAAAGACTTGCAGTGCAACAGAATTTAGAATTATATCAAGCTAAGATGGTTCAAGCCCATGACAAACTGGTCCGCCCAAGAACCTTCAAAGTTGGTGACTTAGTTCTCGTTCTCAAAAGACCTATTCTTGCACACCGCAAGATAGGAGGAAAATTTGAACCCACTTGGGAAGGGCGGTTTGTGGTTGAGGCAGTCTACTCAGGAGGCTCCTACCAGCTAGTGAATTGCCAAGGAAAACGACATATGCTTCTGATCAACGGACGATACTTGAAAAAGTATTACGCTACCTAACATTTTGAAGGAATGAATTCTTCATCCCTAGAAGCACGGGCGAAGTAGTTACTTATGACTGGGTCCGAACCCAAAAATAATAAAAAATGTGCTAAAATAAATAAAATCATGATAATAAAGTTTTCCTTGTTTTCTCTTCCATATCAAAATCTCTTTCCTGATCTTATCCCACTTCATTCCTGTTAAATTTAAAAATACAAAAAGTAATAAAAAAATAAAACTGTCTTTAATGAACATTTTCTTAATGTTCTTGTTCTTAGTACAGCCCCTGATCCTTTTCCTTGTCTTTTCGCAGGGAAATGTCGAACGGGCGGTTGGTCCTGAACTTTAGAGATGGCGTAAGCCTTGCACTCGACGAAAAGAGGGTGAAAGATGGAGCGATAATAGAGATTGACTCAGATTTCGCACCAGCAGGCCTGCAATATGAAGAAAGTGAGTGGGTCCCGCTGATCGAGAGAACCGCCTGATCATACAAGAATGAAAGTGGGAGGCCCAAGCGACCAATCCAGCAACAAGAAAAGAAAAATAAGCACCAAAGAAGACAAGAAAATCAAGTCTGTAGTCGCTACAGCTGAGGGCAGGCTTGTCAGTGCCGCGCCCATAGAAACTCAGGAAGTACGAAGAGCTACTCTCACAGCAACTCAACGAAGAAATAAGAATCGTCGTATCTGTAAGATGTTAACCAAACTAGCAGCGGACCAGCACGACGAGGCAGTTGCTACTGCCAGTACATACACTTCAAGGACGCCGGCTCACCGGTACGGAAAAAGGAGGCCGACTCCTAGGATAACAGAAGGGACCAGGGAAATCTCACGAAGATCAGAAGAAAGAAGGATACCACGCTACCAGATAGAACCACCAGTAATGCATGACCTTGTTGCAGAAGCAACCCCGGGGGATGTCCCGACGGACATCATCCCCGAGGAGCCGAGGTATGCAGGAGAACGTGAAGGGATTGAGCCGTATATCCCACAATACATCACCAGGCCCCACCATTTGTAGATTATTCCAGAATACGAGCTGGAAAGGATGCAGAATGTCGAAAAGAAAACTTTTGAATACTTCGAAAGAATCGGAGGCGAAGGATCAATATACTTAGAAGGCCTCGAGCTACATACGGACATGCTCTCGAATACGAACAACAAGAAATCGTGGACCGCATCCGGGATTTGAAAAGAATGGGCCGAGCGGGCCGCCTAAGAGAAAACACTTACTCGGAACCCGGAGATGGATGCCGGGGAAAGGTAGAATTACGATACAATGCGGATGCTCGTTACAACTTCACAGAAGATAGGAAGGGGAACCCACCAGGGATACTCCGTCATGGCCAAGTGGATCCAATGCCATTAGTCATCAAGAGAATGGTAAAAAGATTGATAACATGGAAGGTACTGCCAGCAGATTGCATACCCAACAGTTGCATCATTAACATTTAAGAATTTTTCTTTCCACCAATATTCTGTTTATATATTAAAAAAATTAAGTTTGGGGGAAGGAAGAAAAAGATTAACTATTAAATTTTCTCAATTAAAATATTCTTAAAATCTATTATATGATTTTTGTGATAAAATTTAATTTAGTTAACTAAACTGAGATTTGATTTAAATATTTAGGAAGATTTTCGAAGAAATATATTTGGTAATGAAAGTTAATTTTGTAGGATAAGATATTTGGTATAAAGGAATAAGACAATAGTTAACTATTTAAAGTAGGAAAACTATATTTTAAAATATTAAGAATCTTAGGAATTTAGTTGAGAAAGAAAAGATTGGGGCTCAATAAGGTGAAGACTATGAAATATGTATAAGGTAAATAAATGTTTTAAGTTTCAAATTTAGGAAGAGAAAAGTGAAGTTCAAAATCATTAAAGGCTATCCAGATACAGTAATCCTCACTAGAAAAAGAAAAATATTATAGGATTCAAAATCAATCCAAATGAAAAAAAAAAGAGAAAAGAAAAGAAAGAAAGAAGTGAGGAGAAGCTTGAGGAGATGCCTAATAAAAAATTGGCTTCACTTGGACCAACCTAAAGGGAAAAACTAAATACATTTCTGAACTTATATTTATGGATTAGTAATTTACTAAGTAGTATTCTCATGAATTTCCTATTGTCTAAATAATCTAAGTGACTTGATATTGAAAAATATAGTCATTCCGAAAATAAATAGAAGACTAGAACTCTTAAACTTGATGACTAGATAACCTTGTACCTACAAAGTTAATTTAATTACTTAAAAGTCTTTGTAATAAAATCTAATTATGATATTGAGTTCAAATCAAAATTATAATATTTATGAATTAAAACTTTACCACAAATGATCATAATTTTTATATAAGTACTAAAAGATTACTTGAGGACAAGTAATAGTTAAAGTTTTGAGGAATTTGACCAACTGAAAATATGTTGAGATTTTCATACTATTTTATATTGCTTTTGGAGATATTGCACTTTAAAGAAATGTATTTTTGATGTTTTGATGCAAGTATATAGATTTATGGACAATGGAGCAAAAAGGAGCGAATTTGGAGCGAAAACGACCAAAATATGCAATTTTTGAACTTGGCCACCGACGACGGGATTTTCCTGAGAGAAATGGACAATATTAACAAAAGAGCCCACCGAAAGCAAGCCATGCTTCTTCTAGAAGGCCGCCGACAGTGGGGTAAGTCGGTTCCTTCACAGATTCAATGAATCTGAACATTTTATGAAGGGGTGCTTAGGCAACTTTGGCAACTCTTCGTTTTCTTTAAAAGGAACCATTTTAAGTAGAAAATGAGTCTGTTTGGAGACTGATTTGAGTCCAGAGAGAGTCCAGTGAGTCAATATTAAGAGTTTAAAGTAGTTAAGTGTGTGAAAATTGTAAAGAAAGGAAGAGATCCAGAGGAACTACGAGGAATTGCTTGGGGTGAATTCGAGATAAGTTTTATTTACTTATTGTTGTATGACTTTACTTTAATTTATGAAATCCAAGTTTTGTCATATGCTTATCATGAACTCTGAGTAGTCTTCTTTGTCTTTCTCCCTTTTTTGAGATTTTGTAAAATAGAAAATTGAATTAGTTGTGCCTAAAATATTATAAAAATAAATTGGGATAATCTTTTTACTTAGAACTTAATTTACGTTCAATTTGGCTAATTGTATTGTTAAAATATGATGAATTTACAACTAAAAGTAAAGATTACATCCAAGATTCAGGGAGGTCAAAGTCCTTGAAAGGAGGGTGAAAATAAATAGGGAAATATTTTATATCGCGCGTAGAATCTAAGATTTTAAAGTGACAGATTATAATCCTCAATTTGGTCCTATCTTTTAGGTGCTGAAGTGTAGATGTTAGCCCTTAGGCAAGGGGAACGTGAGAGCTCCGAAGTCACAGCTGGTATCCTCCCAGCCTAGCCACAGATTTAGTAACTAAGCATAGGATTAGTCAATGTTCTTTATGCCTGCACCAAAGGGTAAAGAATAGGTATGCTTCTATTTGGCACAATACCATTTTTAAAACTAATTCTATTATTCCATTCACTTAATTCTCTTAACAAGGGGAAAGATACTTTCTTTTATTGAAATTTTCATACATTATTAGTAATGTACTTAGTTTAATAGTTCCTGATTTATGCATTACAATTTAAATATTGCTATTTGAATTTTTTAATTTTGTCTATTAATCTCTAAAAACTTCCCTATGGGATCGATAACTAGGACTCCACTAGAGCCCTGTATTACTTGAACGATATGTATACTTGCGTTGATAAGGTGTGACTTTGCTTTTATTAAATATTTTTTATCCACAACTTGTTATTATATTTAGAAGTCACGTGCCGTGTGTCAGCTAGTACCAGCACATGGAGGATCCAAATGGGGAATTCCCTTGGTCTATGACTCAAATGAATTACCAATCCCTTTCAATCCCAATTTTACCAAAAATCCCTACTTTTGACCACCTTTATCCCTAAAACCCCAATTTTACCTAAAATTCCTAAATTAAATCAAAATTACCAAAATCCCTCAAAAATCATCCAAAAATATTCCTCACCACTCCAAATACCCAAAATACCTCATTTTTACCAAAATTTCAAAAATATCCCCAAAATCCCCAAAATTATCAAATTGCCCCATCCTAGCCCAAAAATTTAAAAAAACCCAAAATTTCCCAAAATGCTCAAAATATTCCCAATTTCAAATTTGAAACACCATAATAACACTATTTAACCAAAAGCCCTAATTTGCCCCTTAAGGCCCAAAATGCCCAAATCACCCCCAATGTCTACCAAATTGACTTCATTTCTCCATGGTTCCAATTCCAAACATTATTTCAACATCCTTAGTCCTAATTTAAACTAAATTCAAGCCCTATTTAACCCACATTTAAGCCCAATTTCAACCTAAACCAAATAGCCCCAATTTTGACACTATGGCTCATTTCCCCCAAATTGAACCCAATGTCAATTAATTTCCCCCAATTTTGAATCCTAAACTCTTCATAACATTTCCCTAAGCAAAATTGAAGAATCAATTACCCACAATTTGAGCCCAAACCTCACTCAAGTTCAATCAAATCCAAAATCCATAAATTTGCCCCAAATGTGTAACATGTCCAAAATCCATCAAATTGAATGCCCTCACCCCAAAATTGACACCAAATTTTTGTTGAAAACTCTTCATAGCAATCATCTATACCTTTTGGAACCATCAATTGAGCCATAACCCCACTCTAGCCTAACCCAAACCCAAGCTTGCTGACCAGATGTGCGTGCTGCCTCGGAAGTCAATATTCAAATGATAGTTTCAGTTTAGTTTTGCAAAAAGATTAGTTTAATAATTAGGAAGTCACCCGTATACGTAAGTATATGTATTTTTCAAGTAATATAGGGCTCTAGTAGAGTCCTGATTATCAATCTCACGAGGAGGGCAGGAACTCTTCAAAATATAGCAAAGATGTTGAAATCGAATACTCAATTCACAACGCAAGTTCAAGTGCTATTTAATATGATAATGCAAAGATAACAACGGCTAGATTAACTACAAGTTACTTCTAAATTTTCTAAGCAGGATTAATCTAACACACACACTAAGTTTTGTAATTGAAAGGTTCATATATAGAAAAGTGTCTTCCCTCTTGAAATGATTCTATGATGAGTGATTGATATAAGTTGATAATAGATTTGTATTGTGATAAATAGGAGCATTCATATTCTTTACTCTCATCAGAGTACCCCCACTTCCAAGTCATTTAAAGAACATTAGTAAATCCTAGGTTTAGTCACTAAATCTGTGGTTAGGCTGGGAGGATACTGGCTCTCACATCAGAGCTCCCACTTCCCTTCACTTGAAGGCTAACCCTAGATTTAGTTACCAAAATTTAGGATCAAATTGAAGACTACAACTTGTCACTCTAAAACCTCTAATTTGATGCCCATTAAACCATATTTCCCTATTTATTTGCACTCAATTCCCATGAACTACATAATTCAGTTATAGACATTGAATGGATTCTCCACTATTGTTGTAGAACACTTAATCCTTTTGGATTGAATGTTTCAAAATATATTTTAATAATTCAATTAGCCATATCGAAAAGTAAATGAAGTTTGAAATGAAAAACCATCAAAATTTCTCTAAAATTTATATGACACATCAAATGTACATCAACAGTTCACCACATCTCATTGCAAGAAGAAAGAAAAAGAAATCTACTCAGAACTCATGAAGAATATACAACAAAACATGGATTATATATTTAAAAGCAAATTCATACAAACCACAAAAGTAAATACAACTTATCTCTTTCTCTTCACCATAAAAAATCTCTTGTAGTTCCTTTAAATTATTTTCTCTTTTCTCTTCAACACTCAATTCTCTCTTTAAAATGGTAAGGATGAAGCAATCTCTCATTTTACTCCTTCTCCTACACTTCTTAGAGAATAATCCCTCACAATACAAGACTTCTAGACACTTTTCTCACACTTACTACAAACCCTAACACACTCTCTTCATTCCTAAAGACTTCTCTTCCTCTCCTCTCTCTCGAAAAGTGCATCCATAACTGTCTAAAACAAGTTAGAAATGAATACCTTAAGATTTTCTTCAAGCAACCGTTCAAAAAGTTGTCCAAATATGTTGAATTTGAATTGAACCGACATTGGGCGTCGGCGGGGCTGATTTGGGCATCAGCGGTGCTGGGCCACCAATTAATTGTTTGAACTCTTTGGAATTGGGCACCGACGACTGATACACCTAAAATATATAGTGATTTATGCACATTTTTATACCTATTTTTGATGATATTGCACTTTAATGGAAGGTCTTATGTGTTTTTCTTGCAGGTATGATGAAAATAATGGATTATGATGATAGGAGCAAAAAAAATCAAAGTTGGAGCAAAAATAAAAAAAATTAAAAAATGTGAAAATTTGGCCTATGGCGCCTGATCCCCGAATATTTATGCTTACGATTTAGATATGATATTTATGAATTATGAATAAGGATACTACACAAGTATACATATCATTTATCAAGTAATATAAGACATTCAGATTAAGCCCCGAGATATCGAACCCACAGGGAAATATGTGAAAATTAAAGAACTAAGAAAAATGTCTCTTTTACTTCTCCAATTAATTTTTGTAACTATGCTTTAAGTATAAAGTTTGAAAATATGTTTTTAGTATTTTTCAATGACAAGTAATTCAAGAAATTAAAAATATCACTATTCTAATCACAATATAAAAGCAATAATAATGAAATATCATTTTTCTTCTTCAATGAATCAGTAATACTTTATGAATATTTCTATTGTGGAAGTATATAAATTTATTGTGACAAATAGGAGCAAATATATTCTTTACCCTTACTTGGTTCTATAAAGAAAAATGGTTAACTTGAAATTTTAAAATCTTGTAGATGGGTTAGACAGGGAAGATACCAGCTCTCACTATAGAGTTCCCTCTATTCCCTCCACCTGGGGACTAACATCTCATAAGAAAATTTAAAATAAAAAATCAAATTAGGGGGCTTTAGCCTGTCACTCTAAAGACCTCTAATTCTACTCCACATATAAAACACATCTCCTAAAATATTTGCATTCAATTACATGGATTACAATTCTCACCTATATAATTACATGTGATTTTTTTCATAGTTGATTGAGACAATACCGCATTAGATCTTACATAATCTTACAACATATTTTAACATTCTTAATTAGCCAAATCAAGAAGTAAAGTAAGTTTGAAGAATTAAATCATGACAATTTTTTCCAATATTAAAAACTTATACTTTCCACAACATACTTCCATAATTTAATTACTTCATCGTCTTAGAAAGAAAAAGATAAAGTTAACTACTCACACTTCATAATGAAAACACAAACACAACTTGATTCAAAAGCATAAACCATTATGAAAACACAACAGTCTTACTGAAAAACAAAGTGTAAAGACAAAGATAGATACTTATTTGAAAATCCTCTCCACAAGACTTCCTCTGAAACTTTTCTTTCTACAGAACAACACTATAGAGGTTGACGCCCAACTCTGTTGACTCCAACTCTGACTTTAGACTCCAATAAAAACTAGATAAATGGAAGAAAGAAAATTGGTGGAAGAAGGTTTCACACAAACCCTCCTTTAAAACTACACTAACTAACTCTCAAAATACTTTAAAAACTATAAACTATAAAAGACTGAAAGTAAACTGAAAGTGGAATACTTGAAACTTGAAGAAGACCCCTTAAAACTAACTCCAAGTCTTCTTTATATAATTCTCCAAAAGGTGCATTAGTGTCTCTTCAAATCATGTCCAGATTCAATGTATCCACCAAAAGATGCATCCCTTCATTCAAATTGGCCACCCATGGGAAGTTAAGGAAGTTACCTCCAAAAGTTGCTTCAAACATCCTTTGAAATTGGTGCCAAAAATGAAGAAAATTTGATTTTTAACTGTGGCGCCTAAGCGCCACCACTTTAGCGCTTAGGCGCCATAGGCCAAAATTTCACATTTTTCATTTTTTTTTAATTTTTGCTCCAAAATTGATCCTTTTTTGCTCCTTTCATCATAATCTACCATTTTCATCATACCTACAAGAAAAACACAGATTACATTCCATTAATGTGCAATATCATCAAAAATAGGTATAAAATGTGCATAAAATCACTATATATTTTAGGTGTATCAAAATCTCCTAAACTTAAAGTGTTACTTGTCCTCAAGTGACTCTCAATCACATAAAAAAATTTAACAAGCAAATTATGTAATGGGTTTCTTACGAAGATTTCAAAATTTTGTTCTGGAAATGAAATAGTCCAATTTAGAAAAAATTCTAGTAAATAAGACCAATTTAAAGTTTAGAAAGTTATTAAATAAAAGATAATGAAAATATAAGTTCCTATCTTATTCAGAAATAATTGTAAAATTTTCAAAAATATAGGATTCAAACTTCTTATTTTTCTCACTTAAAAAATTTTATTGAAAATAATTTTACTTACTATATTATAACTCTTAAGCATTAGTTTTTCTCAAAACTTATATTTTAAACTTTAGGTATGGAACCAATTTTTGATTAGGCCCTTAAATCCTCAAGCTTCTCCTTCTCTATCACATACTATTTTTCACTTTTCCTTTTTCTTTTTCTTTTGTTCTCTTCTTTTTTTTCTTTTCTCTTTTTTTTTATAAGGCAAGGATTAATGTATCTGGATAGACCTTTAATGATTTTGAATTCCACCCTTCCTTTTAAAATAAATGTCTTATATATATATTTCACTTAAAAATCATAATAATAATACTCATAATAACTCCTCAATAGTAGAAATTTAAGCTTTGAAAAATAAAAGCAAATCTTCTATTCATCCAAAAATACAACATTTCTTACTAAAAATAGTTAAATTATATTTATCATTTCTTTACTAAGAAAATTTTAACCTTAAATTTTTCATTATTACTATAAATTTTAACTAAATTCTCTTACTCATTTATATATTCAAAATTTTGTTTCCCTAATATATCTTCATATACATAATTATCCAAATTTATTTTAAGTATCATTGAGAACAAATAAAGTTATAAGTTTTTAGAAAAAAAAAATTAGTTTTTAAAATTCTCTGTCAAAGTTTAATTTTTAGTTAAGATATAACATTTAAGCATAAGAAATGATACATGGGTGAGAATAATAAAAAACTAACATAAGATCATACGCAAGAATTTTAGTCTCCTAAATATACAGGTATAACATTTTAAAAACAGGAGTAAAAAGAAACTAAATTTAGTTTTTTTAGTTTTTTTTCCATTAAAAAAAATTCAAAAGACTTTTTACAGTAGTGGAGGTTTTTAAAGCAAATACAACAACTTAATAAAACTAAAGTCACACCAATACTCGATAATAACAGCAGCAGTAGGTAGAAATTTTTAAAAGTTTTAAAACATGCAATTTTCAATAGTGCTTTTTAATAGTGTTCTATTCTTCCTAATAAGTTTTGAAATAAATTTAAACACTACTAAAAACTCAAACACTAACTACACATTAGAACATCAATTACTACACACATATCACAAACTACAACATAAAAAAAATCAATTCATCATATAAACATCTGAATGTGAATAAAAGAAATTTTCAAACTATGCTTGACACATCAAGAGTTCATATAACAAATTCGCACGGAACATTTTACTCATCACATCAAATAAAACATCCACTAACAACTTCACTATACATAAAAGAAAAACACATAACAACAACACAGACTCAACTCAACACATCTAATCATCATCCTCATCATCATCCTCATTCCAGTCTCTAGATGGCACATAAGGTATATAAAAGGGATGAGGGGGTATCTCAGCACTGTAATCTCCTCTAATCACTCTGTCCATGTATTGCTGATAAGTCTCCTCATGTTTATCATGATTTACAATATACCTTTCAATGTTATCAAGTTTTCCATCCATATCCTTAACATGCTCACGAGACAGACTCACATTTTTCAAAATCTTGTGCAATATTCCACTATACGAATCCTTTGATGATGATGCACGAGAAGTAGAGGCCCGTGAAGTAGATGTAGAAGAAGCAGAAGCAATAGCAGTAGCAGCTCCACCAGATCCTCCTCTCCAACCAAATTCTGAATGCATAGTGTAAGCTCCAACGTTTACAATGGTAATAGTTGAAGAACTTCTTCCCACGTTTCAAAATTCACCCCAGACTGATCACAAATTTAATGAATAAGGGATGGAAATCCCATATCCAAAGTAGTAGCAGTTCTGGCACAATTTGTCACATAATCATAAATAATAGCTCCTATGTCAATGGGCTTTCCATGCTGAATGCAATGGTTTAACACAACTCATTCCCTCGTAACTTCAGTGACATGACTAGAAGGCAATAACTTAGATGAGATAAAATAATGCCATGCTTTTAAAACGACATTTAACTTGGAGGCTTAAAAATTTACTCTTCTTTTATTTGTAATCTTTCACAAACCTCTTCCATCTGTCAGAAACGAAATAATCTCATCTAACTCTCCCTCAGAAGGATGATAGTTAGCATAAAAACAAAACAGCTCAGGAGGCAGTTTGTAAAAGGTGTTAATTACCGCTAGTGAAAAATCCACTTGCTCTCCTCTAACCATCACCAAATTCTCCTCTGCAGCTGATAAGTTTTCATATAATTCTCTTACCACAGAAATGACAGCAACAACGGAGAAATAACAGTAGTTCTCCCAGTTTCTTCTGGCAATCATTTCTTTAATAACTTCTCCATGTTTTCTAAAAACTCGTTCCTAAATCAACTTACATGACGACAATGCATCAACGTAACGATCTTCAGTCCTCAAACTTACAAACTTGCTGGAATCAAACTTTGTCATTTCTTTTGATCACTTCAATTTTGGATCCATCTAAAAATTAACGAAAAATTCACGATAAATTCCCAAAATCAAACTAAACTTTCTAAAATAACTTCCAAAGATAATTTCCACTAAAAAGGACAATGGTTGAAAACTCTTACATCTTCTTCTTCTAACCATTTGTTCTTCAGAAACATCGCCTTTTCTGCTTCTTCCACATGACTTGAATGACTGAATTGCATTTTAAGTTGCCATCCCATTTGTGTTAAATGAGCGTTAGTTTCATTTACCATTGCTTCAATTGAATCCACACTAGCTTCAATCTTTGGAATCCTTTCTATAATCCCTTGAATACTAATTGCTAGAAATCTGTTGAATAACTCTTACGCACTTACACTTATAACTTCTTCTTGTTTGCTTCCTCCTTCTTAATTTCACTCTCCCAATAAGACATTTTTGCACTTAAAACACTCTTCTTAAGACTCAGAAATAAAAATAGGACCGGGGCAATTGTTTCTTTTAATTTAGGGCCTTTTTATAGACTTGAGAAGTACCAAAACTGACCCTAGAGGCTATAAAACTCCTAAATAACTTCCAAAGCTTCTCCCCCATGATTTAGGCTTCTAAAAATTTATTTTTTACATTTTTTTGTAACTCCGACGCTTAAGCGCCGCCTAGTCAGCGCTTAGCCGCCAGAGCACAAATTTACATAGTTTTGCTAAGTGCCCAATTTTTCATTCTGACTCCTTTATGTCATCAAATTAAGTCAATTAAACACCACTATAACATAGTAAATTCAAAAATACTACCTGAACATAAAAATAAACCAAACAAAACACACTAAATAAACATAAAGCAAAGCACACTGATAACTATGGGTTGCCTTCCACAAAGCGCTTGGTTTAACGTCTTTAGCCTGACATACCCAGATCTTAATATGAGTGACCCAACATCAGATTCTCATCAGATTTAAGTTGAACGAATGAAAAATAAGGTTTAAGTCTATGACCATTAACTTTAAATATTTTTCCAGTCTTAGGATCTTGAATATCCACAGCTCCGTAAGAATAAACTTTTATCACAATAAATGGACCCATCCATATGGGCTTAAGTTTACCAGAAAAAATTTTTAATCTGACATTATACAACAAAAGTTTTTGTCCTGGCTCAAGATTTTTAGTAAGAACCTTTCGATCATGCTATAACTCATCTTTTATTTATAACTCTTAGCACTTTCATAGGATTCATTCCTTATCTCTTCAAGCTCATTTAATTGCAATAATCTCTTCTCAGCAACATCCTTTAAATTATAGTTGAACTCTTTAATAGATCAATATGCTTTATGCTCCTGTTAAACATGTAAATGACAAGCTTTTCCATAAATCAGCTTATATAGAGACATTCCTATAGGTGTTCTGTAAGCAGTCCTATAAGCCCACAAAGCATAATCCTGTTTGAATGACCAATCATTTCTATTTTGATTAACAGTCTTTTCCAATATTCTTATAATTTCACGATTGGATAATTCAACCAAATCACTTGTCTGTAGATGATAAGCAGTAGTAATGCAATGGTTAATATGATATTTCTTTGCTAACTTCTCCCTAATCACATTTCTAAACTGAATTTCCCCATCAGTTATGATTACTCTTGGTATTCTAAATCTAAAAAATATATTCTTTCTTAAAAATTTTGCAACACTTTGAGCATCACATTGAGGTAAAGCAACAACTTCAATCTAATTGGATACATAGTTTACTGTCATCAAAATATAAATTTTTTTTAAAGGTAGTATAAATGGTCCCATGAAATCTAATCCCCAAACAGCAAATATTTCAACTTCCAATATATAATTGAGGGGCATCTCATTTCTTATAGAAATATTGCCTACACGCTGACATCGATCACAATTCTTAATATATGCATTAACATCCTTAAAAATTGTAGGCCAATAAAATCCTGATTGTAAAACCTTATAAGCAGTTCTTTCAACTCTAAAAAGTCCCCCATAATTAGAATCATGACATTTTTGAATAATTTCATAAGATTCTTCTAAAGGCACACATCTTCAAATTATCAGATCCTTTCCTTGTTTATATAAAAATGGGTTATCCCAAAAATAATTCTTAGCATCAGACATAAATTTCTTCTTTTCCTGGTACCATAGGGGTAAAATATCACTGACAATAAAGTTTATTATGTGTCGGTATATTTTTAGGTTATGTGTTTTAAAAAGGGGTCGCCTACAGAAGTTGTCGACAAATTTTTAAGATTTTAAATTTAATTTAAATATATATATATATATGTATAATTTAGAAAGTAGTATTTAATTTTGAAAATAATTTTAAGTTTGAAAATTTTAAGACATGAAATCAAACTGATCGCACATCCCAAATAGTTTATATAAACGAGCACCACACCACAAACCGTATATCTATCCCGAGGAATAGACACACTGCTTGATGATGGGGCTCGGTTAAATAAACTAGATGATTTGTGACATCCGTTTGGTCTGCAAACCAATTTTATAAGCCAACAAGTTCCCTTGCTTATTATAAAGGAATTAGCAGGTTTATATTACCTAGGTTCTTAAAATTCCCTATAAGGGTAAGCCCCTATAGTTAATTACATCTTACATGAGGGGAATCATTTAAGAAAACTCTCGATAATGATCAGTGGTTTTGCTCTCAAGAATTTCAAGGTTTAAGATTTTCAAAGGATTGAATTTTGGAGATTTCAATAGGGAATGGATCAAATTTGGAACAGTTTATTTTGGGAATCCAAAGGAAGAAAAGTAGAAGAAGTTGAGGATACAAGAAGAATCTTGGCAACTTCCCAAACTATCCTATGGTTTGGCTTCAATTTGGGAATTTATTTAATGTTTCAATCTTGCCAAATTTAATTAATTAGGACTTATGTTTCCATGACACAATCATACAAATAGCCTCGAAGATGTGAGGGTTTATGTCGTACCCAACGACTACTTAGGAATCCTAAGACCGAGTAGGGCTTAATTTACATGACATGATCATGCAAATGCCTAACAAAAAGTTGAGGATTTATGTTGCACTAGGCAAACTACCTCAAAGTCTTACGGCTTGGTTATTTAATTCTAAGAAAGTTTTGCTGAAGTAGACCCGAGTTTTGCTGATGACGATGGCCGTGCTGCCCACCATGCTCGGAGCTCCTTATTGTTGCAGAGGTTTAGTTTTAGAAAGTAAAAATCAGGAGATGAGAGAAGTGTTTTGGTTTATAAATCTTAAAGTCCAAACATTTTTAATATTTTAATTAAAATAAATCTTAAAGTTGTTTAAACAGAACTGATTAAGATCCCACGGTTCCGACATCCCGACACCATTATTTTCATCGAATTCACTTAGTCCAGATGAATTTGCTAAACTCAACTGAATGAGTTCCACACTTTCATTTAGACCGTAGGAAATGCCGTTAGCAACACGTGGGTTACATCATCTGAGGTATTCCCGATCATTCAACGAGATATTTTAATTTAGTTACAATTGTAGTTTTGTTGTTCTGTCTGTGATTCAATTTTGAGTTGTTTTATATTTTGGAATGTTGTGGCGATGAATTTTATCTTGTGGTGACTTTTAATTTAGTTTTGGTTTCAGTTTTGTGACTATCCTAAAGGTTTTAGTTTTCATGCAACAATCTTGTTTAACATGAAAGAAAAAGTAAAGTGCAGTGCATGTAAGTAAATTGCAATAAAGTAAATTGCAATAAAATAAAAGCGTACCTGGAGGGTCTTCCCGTCATCCAAAGCTGCAATTAAAACATATATTAAGACATTTAAATATTTATAACAAGTACCTAGGTAAAGCTAAGGGACAGGTTTTGGTTGTCTACCAAAGTCCTAGTCCTATTGCTAGTCATCTCCTATGACATCTAGGTTCTTGTATTTTGTTTAAGGATGATTTTTCTTCATCAAAGAACAATTAAATCCAATTGTTCTTCTAAAACATCTCATCATATTTAGAAAGTGTTTAGGACGAGTCCTAAACATCTTTTCAATATTTCCGAGATTATTTTGAGTCCAACTAAATTTAATTGCACAAGTGAATTAATCTTCCAAGAGTTTAGTTAAGCTTTATCTCTTGCTCAGTGAACTTGGGCATTTGATTACCTGATGAATGAAGTGACATCTCACTTAATACTCCATTTAAGAGTTATAATAATTAAAGCCTTTAAGGGCAAGTGGTTTGTTGAGAATTTTAATCATTCTTAATTTGAAGTTTGCGTTAAAGGTTTAAAGTGATTTAGTTTAATTATGAGGTTTTAATTAACAATTTTAAGTTTGGAATAGTGTTAAAATTATTTTTGGTTTAAATCTTTATACTTTAAGTGATCATAATATTTTAAATTTGTTTTACTTTTATTATTTAATGATGTTAATTTTAATATAATTTAAATTTGATTTAATTGAATTTAACTTAATTTAATTTAAATATTTTAAATTTAATTTAACTTACTTGTTAAAAATGTTAATTTAATTTAATTTTAATTTTAATTAATTTTTGCTTAATTTAATTTAATTTAATTTAATTTAATTGTTAAACCACTTAACATTTTGAACTTTCCTTTAATTTAAGGGTTATTTGTTTTTTAATTTTTAATTTACTTGGTTTGGATTATCATTTTAATCTTAATTAAGAGTTAATTATTATTGAAGTGATTTATTTAGGGATTAATTTATTAAAGAATTAATATCCTTTCAAGTTATATCCCTATTTCTAATAATTCAAATTTTCATTAATCTTCCAAAATTTAAATTGTTTAAATAATTAAAGTTTCATTTTTAGTTTATTAAAAGTGATTAATGGGTTCCTACCCTTTTAGTTTCCTAAAGTTTCAATCATCCAATAAAGATAAAATCAAATACTTTACCCTCCATTTTAATTAAACATAAAATTTTAATAAAGGGGTTTAAATTCTTTAATTACCTTTATGCCCTTTTAGGCTTATTTATTTCATAACTCACCAAATTGAGTTCAAATGAACTTGAAATTTTTATGTCACTTTACTCATATGTCAATTAAGACATTAGAGGAGAAAATGTGATTTTTCTAAATTTAATTTATTTATATAATTATTTTTAATGAAAAATAAGGGATTTCAAGAAAAATTCAACAACATGACCAAAGTAAGGTTTCTGTTCTTAAGAAAATTGTGAGATATTCTTAATGACTAGTGGACCACTTGGACCAATTTTGGTAATTTTTTTAATTATATTTTACTTATTATAATTATTTTGAGTGATGGAATGTTAATTAATTATAAAATAAAATTCAAGTTGAAAAATGGATTTTATATTTTTCTTAAATCTCTCTAAACTCAAGGAGTTTAGAGAAATAGATTTTACAATTTTTTTTATTTTTATTTGATTTATTAGAATTAATTTAATGAAAAGGTTGGAAAATAAATTTTTTTAATATTAAAAATTGGTTTAAGCATTTAAAATTCAATATCTTTACTTTAAGACTTGGGAAAAATATTTGATTTGTTCCTATGTGATTAGAAGTCAAAATATGACATTTTTATGATTTTTAATATTTTTGTGATTTTTATTATTTTTTAATTATTAAAATATTAAATATATCATTAAAAATGAAAAATTTTAGAAAATTCCAATTTTAATTTTTATAGACTCCTCTGATATCAGAAACCCACAAAACCAATTTGGTGAATTTTTGAAATGTATTTTTGGAGTTATGAATTTTTAAAGTTTAATTTTGATCATGTGGCTTAATTAATTCATTTAGTGGGGCTAATCATTTTCAATTGGCTTCAAATTTTTATGCAATGTCCCTCTGATCCTGAAGATCAGTGGAGAATTAATTTCAAGTTATTTTAATGTGTGGTTAACCCTAATTAATTAAAATTATGTTTTGAGTAATTAGGTCAATTAGGGTTATTCTTAATGAGTTAACTCAAAATATAATTATCCTAAGGTCCTCTAGTCCTAAGAAACTTCCCCAAATTTTGCTGGAATTTATTGAACAATATGCTAATTATTGGAATTAAAATACCAAAAATAGTGACATAAACTTGAAAAATACATAACTTTCCATAGAGATGGCCTCTGACCTTGAAAAATTCAGGGAATGTTCCCAAGATCAAAGGCTTCAAAAGCTCATTCCATGGTGAATTGTCTATGCGAATGGAGATTCAAAATACTAAAATGATTAAATAATTAATTAAAAATAAAATTCTTATCAAAATAACTTGATTTTTTTTTCACGTTATTCTCCTCTGTTCACTGAGCAAGAGGGTATTTTTAGTTTATTTTTATGATTTTTCTACACAAAGATATGGATTTTCTAAGTTATGGGTATTTAAATAAATTAAAAAATCCATATTTTTCTACTTATCCACGCGTCGCCGACTCATAATCGGCAGCTCCGAAAGCCCACACGTCGCGCTCCCATTCGACACTGCCATCTGATTCGGCGCTCCAGGGGCTCGCGGTTCATGTAACATCCTTCGATCCAGCGCGATCTGGACCGTCCACTCGATACACGCTCGATCAGACTGCGCCTGGTTATCGTCTACGACTGGTGTGCACCCGTGACCGTCCACACTAAAACCCTAAGAACTCTCTCATTTCTCAACAGATTTTCATGTTCTTATGCTCTATTAATTCGTCTTGAAGAGATGAACACATCCATATGGTTTACATGCTATGAAATTAAGTAAATCAAAATGGAGAATCACTGGAAGCTCGGGAGGAAGAAATGATGCATACCTTTGCTCTGAGAAGTGTAGCTTCAATCAGAGAGTTGTGTCACCTTCGATTGCACCTAAGGAAGCTCTGATGAAGTCTCTGGCTCTCGGGAATTGTCTAGGTATGAAAGTGTCTACAACCGATTTTAAAGCTTGAAGGCTAGAGCAACTGGGTGGCCTGGAGAGGGGGCTTTCACTTGGGAACTCCTTCTCTTAGTCCTATGCAGGTGTGGGTGAGTTTAATTTGGATTTGGTGGAGGTTTGGGAGATGTCCTGGTCCTGGGCTGAGAATTGAGCTCCAAAATTGAGCTCAATCAATGGGGTTTAGGGCAGGAGAGCAGCGGGGATCAATTGCTCTAGGTGAGGAGAAGGTCATAGAGCAATTTTGTTAGAGTTTTGTTTAGGTCTGGTTCATCACCTTCTTTGGCCGAGAGGGTGGTGCGTTTAAATAGACATGGGTGGAGGGCCTCCCAGGGGGAGTTAAGGCTTGGAATCAGCTGCTCTGGTCAAGGGAAGAATAACCATGGTGTCTAATTAGGTTGGGATAGCTCAGCAAGGAAGAATTGAATTTTTGAACCAAATGGGTGCTCTCGGCCTGGTGTTTTCCGGCGACTGTGGTGGTTGGCCGGCCAGGGTCAGGTCACCCTTAAGGTCAGGGAGGTCAAGGCTGGGGTTTAGTGCAGTCAATTTGCTATGGACATGTGTAAAGGAGTTTGATTTAAATGGAATGGGAGAAGGCTCATTTTGGCTTGGTTTGGTTCAACACATGTATTTGGGCTAGGTTCACCCCCATGATCTGATTTGGGCTGAAGAGGATCAGTTGGGTCAGCTAGGAAGGGGTTGTGAAGTCCCCATCCAAGGTGATGTGGCTAATTTTACTTTAGAGTGTAGCATGGATGAGGTTAAAAATGCTTAATGAAGGTTTAAAAAAGAGCCCCCTCTTCTTGACATTAATGGCTTGGTGAGGTGTCAAAGCTCTCATGGCTTCATATGGCTTGTAAATGGCTTCATTTGGCTTGCTCATGGCTTCGGAAAAGGTTGGCTTATTTTCATAGGAATGGGTTTTGAGATTTTTGACGAGTTTAAGGGAAATTAGCATGAGGCTTGATTTGGATTTATTTGATGATTGATTTAGAACTTAGGGATGATATCAATTAAAGGTATGATGAGAAGAAATTGTCATGTGGGCTTTGGAGCTAATTTTGGGCTTTTAGATTTGGTGAAAATGGGCTTTTAGGATGGTTTAAGAAAGTGGGCCTTTAGGTTTGAAAAAAAATTGGTGGATGGAAATTTTGTGAAGGATTGGGCCAAACAAATGTTGGGTTTAGTTTAGGGATGTACCATGAACATTTTAGAAAAGGTTTGGTGTCATTTAGAGTGCAATTGGATTTAATTTGGGCTTTTTTTTGGTAAAGGGGCCAAAGTGGGCCAAATTGGGCTAACTTGGGCTAAGGTTGGGCTAAGGTTGGATTTGATGTAAAATTAATGTTGAGAAATGCTTATGGGAGTGTCACAAACAGTTTTCAACTTTTGTTGGGCTTTGATTTTGGGATTTGGTCCCATTTGGGTTAGGTTTGGGTTTAGGCCAAAAATGGAGATTTTGGTTTTAGGTTAGGTTTGGGTGCAGTTTAGGTTCAAATTTAGGGTAAATATTGTTAGTTTTTTGCTTGTGCAGATGTTAGGAAGGTTTTAGAGAAGATTTGGGGTTAATTGGAGTTGAATTGGGTTGGTTTGGGCTAAGTTTAGGTCATGGGCCAAAATTGGGCTTTAGGCTTCAAATTTGAATTGGATCCAAATGTCAATCAAATTAGGCTTGGATTTGGTCTAAATTGATGTTGGGGATATTTAATTGAAGTTTATAATTGAATTGGGTCAAATTTGAGGTCAATTTGGTTGATTTGGTTTGACATTGGGTCCACTTGGGTTAAGAATGGGTCAAATTGGGGTTTTTGGTAAAAGTGGGTTAAATTGACAAAAATGGCCTATGGTGTAGTTGAACAAAATGAAATTGCAAAAAATTGGAATTTTTTGGAATTTTTTGGAAATTTTAGAATTTATGGAATTTTTGGTTAAGAAGTGCATTTTAGGTATTTGGAGGGTTGGGGGATAATTTTGGAAATTTTTTGTGTGTTTGGCGAAGGATGATCAATTTTAATGGTGGGAAATGTTTAGGACTGATTTTGATGAATTTTGGGTAATTTAGGCAATTTTGCAAATTTTGGATAGTTCCAAGGACATTTGGTAGGTTTAGGGGGTGTGGGGCCCCATGGGTCAAAAATTGAAATTTTGGGAAAATGAAGATTGATTAAGTTTGAGTGAAATGAAATCATTTTTGTTGAGCCATGAAGCCATATTAAGCTCACAAAAGGCATAAGAGGACTCATTTTAGACATTCACTATGTTGTTCCTAACCCTCTTAGCCAGGGGCCTAGGGGTTCAGGTCCATCAATATGAATTACCTACATAAGTCAGGAAGTCAAGCTAGGTATGAATGGTTTTAGGACTTGAAATGTGTGTGAAAGTGTAATGTGTGTGCAAGTCAACCCTCACCAGACCAATCCACCCAGGGTAGTCCTAAGGCCAAAGAGTCCTATAAGGAATTCATCCTATTAACCTCCACATTTGATCTTAACCCTCCATGTGACTTCGGGGTTTACAATCAAACTTATGGGGTTTGCAGGGAGTTAAGAGGTGTTCAAATTTCTAAGTGGTGGGTTCCATTTCTAGTCCTCTAAGATAGTTAAAGGGAAAGCCTAAGGCTAGATCCTAAGTACTAAGGAGAGAGAAAAGAAAAGACCTCATAAAAAATGAGGTCAACAAATGGACCCCCAGTAGGTGTGGTGTGCTAACCAAGCACACCGCGCATATTGGCGTTGACCGAAAAGATCAACAAAATCAACACAGACATCTAAGTGTCACACTTAGAACAGAGTAGAAACAAATTTCCGCTGGGGAGTATCGAGTATATCTCTAAGACTGGAGATCCCTGAACTCTCACTGGGGAAAAGAAAAGGAGGTGAATTCCAGATCATAAGATCTGGGGAAATTTGATTTAAATTTCATTTAATTTTATATTTCAAGTTTTAATGTAGAGTTTGGATTTCGATTTGTTTCGAGTTTCAATTCCGATTGAAGTTTAATTTAAAATTAATTCAAGAAAATTCTGAATTTGAAATGACAATTGGAACTTATATTCCAACCTCGAGTTTTACAAAGAGAACTGGAATTTAGGTACCAGCCTCAAAAGAGAGAATTGAAATTTAGTATCAATCTCAGAAAGAGAGTCAGAATTTGGTATCGACCTCGAAAGGAGAGAACTGGAATTTGGTATCAGTCTCGAAAGAGAGAATTGAAATTTGGTATGAATCTCAGAAAGAGAGTTGGAATTTGGTACCGACCTCGAAAGGAGAGAACTGGAATTTGGTACCAGTCTCAAAAGAGAGAATTGAAATTTGGTATTAATCTCGAAAAGAGAGTTGGAATTTGGTACCAACCTCGAAAGGAGAGAACTGGAATTTGGTGCCAGTCTCAAAAGAGAGAATTGAAATTTGGTATCAATCTCGGAAAGAGAGTCGGAATTTGGTACGGACCACAAAAGGAGAGAACTGGAATTTGGTACCAGTCTCGAAAGAGAGAATTGAAATTTGGTATCAACCTCGGAAAGAGAGTCAGAATTTGGTACCGACCTCGAAAGGAGAGAACTGGAATTTGGTACCAGTCTCGAAAGAGAGAATTGAAATTTGGTATCAATCTCGGAAAGAGAGTCAGAATTTGGTACCAACCTCGAAAGGAGAGAACTGGAATTTGGTACCAGTCTCGAAAGAGAGAATTGAAATTTGGTAGAAATCTCAGAAAGAGAGTCGAAATTTGGTACCGACCTCAGAAGGAGGGAATTGGAATTTTGTACCAGTCTCGAAAGAGAGAATTGAAATTTGGTATCAATCTCGGAAAGAGAGTCAGAATTTGGTACTGACCTTGAAAGGAGAGAACTGGAATTTGGTACCAGTCTAGAAGGTCTAAAGAGAAATGGAAACTGGATCTGATCTCGTAAATTTAATAAGAAATGGAAACTGGTTCCATTCTCAAAATTTTATCTCTATGAAGAGGGACCCAATCCCATGCCATTAGAAACAAACCGAACAAAGTTCGTGGCTCCGTGTCAATATAACTCGTCGATCCTTTAACATGCAGAGAAAAGATTTAAAAAGATTTGGAAGTGTACCAAGTTGAAAAGACTCGACCTGGTGAGAAGTCGAGGAAAAGATTTGAATTTAAGAAGGGTTTCAAATAGATTTCGTTTTGAAGAATAATTGAAGGATTCAGATCGAAGGATTCAGATTGAGATTTAAATTCATTTTGTTCGTTTTGGTGATTCAAATTCAAAAATATTTGGAGTTTGTGTTATTTTAGAATTCATTTTGACATTTAGATTCTTAAAAGAGTTCTCGTTTATTTTCATTTTCCCTTTGTTCTTTGCTCGAAGGTCTTTTAATTTAATGGCGTTATCCAGTCGATTTGCACAAAAAGTGGTGAAGGCAAAACATGACATGGTCACTTTCATTCCAATCTTGTTGAAAATACATCATACATCTTGATCCAAAACATGATGATATTTTCTTTAAGAATTTAATATCTCATACAATCCATATAAATCTGATCCACAACCAAAAATACCTATTTTTATGTCTTGATTTTTATCAATTTCTAAGGATATTATGCTTTAATGAAAGGTATTTTTGTGTTTTTGGATGTAAGTGATGTAAAAAGTCCAAAAAAAGGAAAAAGGATGAAAAAAGAGCAAAAAGGAGCAAAAATGGAGCAAAATAAAAGAATTATAAAAAAATATGGCCTGGTGCCTAGGCGCCAGAAGTTGGCGCCTAAGCACTAGATTCGATACAGAAACTGTCAAGTTTTTGACAACGTTTTGATGGTTATTTTGACGAAGTGAGTGGTTATTGGACATTCTAGAAGACTGGCAATTGTTCCTTGATAATAGGACATGTGATACATTGCATTTGGACACTCCAAAATAGTTTTAATCATGAAGAGGTGCGAGCCAAAGAGAAGAGTTGCGAAGAACTGGACGCGGTGTCCGGCGCCTAGACGCCAGACAGACCTTCTAGAAGATTCATTGAATGTGGCCAAGTTTTAAAGAGGTGCCTCAAGGCAACCCTTGAAGCCTATAAATAGGAGTCCACTTCTTCAGAAAAACGTGCCCCTCATTGTAACCCCTTTCTGTTAGCCACTTTAGGATCTCTCATCCTTAGAGAGAGAAATAGAGAGAGAAATTTAGGGCCACTTTTATTTAGTTTAGTGAGTTTATTTTCAAGTTGTTGCATCTGGAGTTCATTACACTGTGGAGTCAGTAGGAATTAGAAGATCTGTAGAAGGAATATTTGAGATAAGTATTTAATTTTTGATTCAAGGTTTATTTATTATGTTTTGCTGCTTATATTCTTGGTGTTCTGAGTAGTTAGTTTACTTTCTTCCTTCAATTATGAAAAGATAAATAAGGTGATATAAGATTCGATGGAGAATTGAAAATCAAAATATTTTCAAAACATTGTTATGATATTAATACCTGATCTTACTTTACTTTTTAAATTGGCCATTTAAATTGTTAAAACCTGTTGAAGAGTTTTGAGACCTTGAAGGAGAAGAACTCTTAACTTGTAGATGTCACATGAATCCTTGAGTAGTCAAAGGCCATGTGCGGTCTATTGAAGGTGAAGTGTAAATAAATAGTAAGATAAGATTTAAAGGGTGTAGAATTGATAAGTTTTTAGAGTGATAGACTAAATTCTATAATTTGATTTATAGATAAGGAAAGGGTCACTAGTAGGGCCGACCATAGCCACCCTTGGACATCTAGTAGTGTGAGCTTAGATTAACCCATTCAACTAACAATACATCCGCACCTGATCTGTAAATTAGCCAATGTTCTTTACACCTGGACCTGTACGGCTTATTTTTAGGTTGTGTTGTATTTTGAAAAAGGGGTCGCCTACAGAAATTGTCGGCGAATTTTCAATTTAATTTAAATAAATAATTTGAAAAGTAGTATTTTATTTTAAAAATAATTTTAAATTTGAAAATTTTAAGATATGAAATCAAACTGATCTCACATCCCGAATAGTTTATATAAACGAACACCGCACCACAGACCGTGTATCTATCCTGAAGAATAGACACACTGCTTAATCATAGGGTTCGATTAAATAAACTAAAAAGATTTGTGACATCCGTTTGGTCTGCGAACCAATTTTATAAGCCGACAAGTTCCCCGCTTAATATGAAAGCATTAAACAGGGTTTATATTACTCAGGTTCTTTAAAATTCCCTATAAGGACAAGCCCCTATAGTTAATTACATCTTAAGTGACGGGAATCACCTAAGAAAACTCTCGATAATAATCAATAATTTCGCCCTCAAGAATTTCAAAGTTTAAGTTTTTTCAAGGGATTGAATTTTGGAATTTCAATAGGGAATGGATCAAATTTGGAAGATTTTATTTTGGGAATTCAAGGGAAGAAAAGTAGGAGAAATTACAGATTCGAAGCAAACTTCGGTAATTTCCCTACTATCCTATTATTTGGCTTAGATTTAGGAAAGTCCTGATGTTTATTTAATGTTTTGATCTTGCCAATTTTAATTAATTAGGATTTATATTCGTATGACATGATCATATAAATAGCCTCGAAGATGTGAGGGTTTATGTCGTATCGGACGACTACCTCGGAGTCCTAAGACCGGTTAGGGCTTAATTTGCCATGCAAATACCTAACGAAGAGTTGAGGATTTATGTTGCACTAGGAAAACTACCTCGAAATCCTATGGATTAGTTATTTAATTCTAAGAAAGTTTTGCTGATGTAGATTTCAGTTTTGCTGACGACGATGGTCGTGCTGCCCACCATGCTCCGAGCTCCTTGTTGTTGCAGAGGTTTGGTTTTAGAAGTGATAAATCAGGAGATGAGAAAAGTGTTTTGGTTTAGAGAAATTCTTAATTTCCAAGTGTTTTTAATTTTTTTTTTTTTAATTAAAACAAATCTTAAAGTTGATTATAACAACACCGGTTAAGATCCCACGGTTCCATCCTTCCGGCATCGTTATTTTTATCGGATTCACTTAGTCCAGATGAATTTGCTAAACTCAACTGAATGAGTTCCACAATTTCATTTAGACCGTGGGAAATCCCGTTAGCAACACGTAGGTTACATCATCCGAGGTATTCCCGATCATCCAACAGGATGTTTTAATTTAGTTGTAATTGTAGTTTTGTGTTCTGTTTGTGATTAAATTTTGAGTTGTTTTATATTTTGAAATGTTGTGGCGGTGGATTTTATCTTGCAATGACTTTTAATTTAGTTTTGGTTTCAGTTTTAGTGACTATCCTAAAGGTGCGGGTTTTCATGCAACAGTTGTTTATCATGCAAGAAAAGTAAGTGCGATGTGATTAAAGAAATTGCAATAACGTAAATTGCAATAAAATAAAAGCGTACCTGGAGGGTCTTCCCGTCATCCCAAGTTGCACTTAAAACACAATTAGAATATTTAATCAAGTTCATAGGTAAAGTTAAGGGAAGGGTTATGGTTTTCTACCAAGTTCCTAATCCTATAGCAACTCATTTCCTATGACGTCTAATTTCTTGTGTTTTGGTTTGAGGACGATTTTCTTCATCAAAGAACAATTAAGTTCAATTGTTCTTATAAGTATCCTATCATATTGAGGAAGTGCTTAAGAAGAATCTTAAACATCTTTTCAATATTGTTAGAATTATTTTAAGTCCAAATGAATTTAATTATACAAATGAATTAATCGTCCGAGAATTCGAGTTTTGTTATCTTGCTCAGTGAACTAGGACATTTGAATATCCTATAAGTGAAGTAACATTTCATTTAATGTTCTGTTTAGGAGTTATGATAACCAAAGTTTTCGAGGGCAAATTGGTGTTCAAATGATTTGAGATTTAATTTCAGTTATCGAATTTAAATTTGGAATAGTGTTCAAGTTACTTTATATTTAATTTCTTTATGTCTTAGGTGATGTTATTTAATTCAATTTAACTTTAATTTAATTTAATTTGGTTTAGTTTTAATTTTAATTTAATTTTAATTTTTAATTTTAATTTTAATTTTAATTTTAATTTTAATTTTAATTTTATTTTATTTTAATTTGATTTTTTATTTATTTTTTTATTTTAATTTAATTTAATTTAATTTAATATGTTTTAATTTAATTTAATTTAATTTATTTGATTTGATTTAATTTAATTTAATTTAATTTAATTTAATTTAATTTATTTGATTTAATTTAATTTGTTTAATTTGTTTGATTTAATTTAATTTAATCTTTAATTTAATTTTATTTTTAATTTTAATTTAATGGAAAATTTAAAAGAGTTTAATAATTTAACTTTAATTTAATTTAATGATTAAGTCCTTTAACATTTTAAAACTTAAATTTGAATTATCATTTTTAATTAGGAATTGAATATTATTGAGATGATTAATTTAGGGATTTTTAAATTAAAGAATAAATCTCTTCCTAATAATATCCCTATTTAATAATTCCAATTTTATTATTCTTCAAAATTTAATCAATTATTTAATTAAGGTTTATTTTAATTATCTTCAAATTATTTAGTAGGTTTCTACCCTTTAATTATTTGAATTTCAATCATCCAAATCAGATTAAGATAAAATATTTTATTTGTTAATTTTATTAAACCTAAAGTTTTAATTAAGGGTTAAATTTTTTAATTACCATTTTGCCCTTCAAGCTTAATAATTTCATAACTCACTAAATTGAGCTTAAATGAATTTGAAATTTTTATGTGACTTCACTCATATGTCAATAAAGACATGAGAGGAGAAAATATGATTTTTCTGTATTTAATTTATTTATATAATTATTTTTGGTAGAAAATAGGGATTTCCAAGGAAAATTTAATAACATGACCAAAGGAGAGTTTCTATCCTTAAGAAAATTATGGGACATTCCTAATGACCAGAGGACCACTTGGACCAATTTTGGTGATTTTTTGAATTATATTATTTTTATTATAATTATTTTAAGTTTTGGATTATTAATTAATTTAAAAATAAAGTAAAGGTTGAAAAATTAATTTTATATTTTTCAAAACTCTCTCTGATATCTAGGAAATCAGAGAATCAATTTTTACAATTTTCTGATTTTTCTTTGATTTTTTATAATTATTTTAGTGAAAATGCTAGAAAATACATTTTTTAATTTTAAAATTACCCTAGGGCTTTAAAATTTAATATCTCATTAAATAGACCTAAGAAAAATATGGGATTTGTTCCTAAGTGATTAAAATTCAAAATGTGACATTTTGGTGAATTTTATTATTTTTGTGATTTTTATTATTTATTAATTATTAAAATATTAAAATAATACCAAAATAATCAACTTTTTTAGAAAATTGAAATTTTAATTTTCTTAAATTTTCCTGATACCAGAGAGGCTCCAAAACCAATTTGGTGAATTTTTGAAAGGTATTTTGAAAGTTATGAATTTTTAAAGTTCAAATTGACTAAATGGCTTAATCAACCCATTTAGTAGGGCTAACCAAGTTCAATTGACCTCAAATTTTTATTGTGGGTTCCTCTGATCCTCAAGGTCAGTGGAGAATTGATTTCAAGTCAATTTGATGTATGGTTAGCTCTCTAATTAATTAGGGATCTATTTTGGGTGTTTAAGCCAATTATGGTTATTTTAAATGAATTAACTCAAAACCTATTTTTACTAGGGTCCACTGGTCATAAGAGACATCACCAAATTTTCCTAGAATTTATTTCACAACATGCTAATTATTGGAATTAAAATACTCAAAACAGTAACATGAATTTGAAAAATCAATAACTTCTCATAGGGATGGCCTCTAACTTTGGAAAATTCAGGGAATGTCCCCAAATTCAGAGGCTTCAAAACCCCTATGGTCTCATACCATGGTGAATTTCCTATATGCATGGAGAATTAAAAGAATGCAGAAGGGAAATAAATCATTAAAAATAAAATACTTGATGAAATTAATTGATTTATTTTCCACATTATTCTTCTCTGTTCACTGAGCAAGAGGGTATTTTTATTTTATTTTTCTGATTTTTCTACACAAAGTTATGGATTTTTGAAGTTTAGGGAATTAAATAAATAGAAAAATACCCTAATTTTCTATTTATCCACGCGGCGACGCGTCAACCTCGGCAGCTCCGAAACGCCGCGTGGCTCTCTCCGATTCGACGCCGTCATCTGACTCAGCGCTCCGGGGGCCCGCTGTGTCGTTCCATCTCCTGATCCGGCGCGATCCTGGCCGTCCGTCCGCGCGTGTATTAAATGAACGAAATCCGTTCATCGTCCCCAAGCGTCCTCACCCGAGAGTCGTCCGTCTTCTAGGCCTAAGATCTCACTCGATACTCAATGGCTTTTCATGTTCTTATGCTCTATGGATTCGTCTCGAGAAGATGAACACATCTATACGGTTTATGTGGCATGAAATTGACTCAATAAAAATGGAGAAAGTTCAGAAGCTCGGGAAGAAGAGTGAGGCCATACCTTTGCTCAGAGAAGTGTGGCTTCGATCTGAGGGTTGTGTCACCTTTGATTGGATCCCAGCAAGCTCCAGATGAAGTCTCCTGGTCTGGTGAATTGCCTAGCTATGAAAGTGACCACAGCCGATCACAAAGCTTGGAGGCTGGAGCACCTGGGTGGCCTGGAGATGGGGCTTTCAGTGGGAAACTTCTCCTCTTGGTCCAGTGAAGGTGTAGGACCAGTCAATTTGAGGATTGGCTCACTGTGGCAAAGTGTCCTGGTTTTGGGTGAAATTTCAGTTGAGAAATTGGATTATGTTGGTGGGGATTAGGGCAAATTGACTCCGGGGTTCAACTGCTCTAAGTATGGAGAAGGGTTTGGAACAATTTTGGTAGAGTTTCAGCAAGGTTTGTGCAACTCTCCTCTCATGGCCGTGAGGGGTTCGGGTGTAAATAGAGGTGGCTGGAGAGCCTCACAGGGATGGCCAAGGGCTGGGATCAGTTGCTCTGGTCATGGGAAGAACAGCCATGGTGGCCATTGGGCATGGGGCAGCTCAGGAAGGTGGAATTCCAAAGTTGGCTCACATGTGAGCTCTCGGGCATGGTGTTTTCCGGCGACCTGGTGGCTGGCTGGCCAGGCATTGGTCACCATCTTGTTCAGGTGGGTCAGGGCTGGGGTTTAGTGTAGGCAATTGGCAAATGTCATGTGTAAAGGGCTTGGATCAAAATGGTATGGGGATATGGCTAATCTTGGCTAGGTTAGGTCAACCCATTTGTTTGGGCTGGGTTCACCTCCCCATGGCTAGCCTTGGGCTGAGAAAATAGTTAGGTTAGCTGGTCAAAAGGTGGTGATGTCCTTATCCAAGAATATTTGGATTAAATCTTGGTTAAGGGGTATCATGGGTGAGGTTAAAGACTTTTAGGAATTAAGGAAAGCTCCCTCTCCTCTTACCCAATGTGGTATGGTCACATGTCAAACAATTCACATGGCTTGCATGTGGCTTAAGAGTGGCTTCATGGCTCACCTTTGGCTTGGGAAAAGTTGAGTCAATTTCATGGAAATGGATTTAAGAAAAATTTTGGTATTTTGATGGGAATTTGTATGGGGTTTAATTTGGAATGGCTTCATGATGAATTTTCAAACTTAGGGATTGATTTTAATTAAGGGTGTAATGTAGAGCAATTGTCATATGGGCTTTAGCATGAAATTTGGGCTTTTAGGAAGGTTTCATGTAAGTGGGCTTTTGGTTTAAAAATAGATTTATGGATGGGAATTTTGTAGAATTTTGGGCCAAATAATTGTTGGGTTTAGCTCATGGATGTGTCACGAGTGATTTGAAGCAAATTGGGAGTGATTTGGGTTTGAATTGGGTTGAATTTGGGCTTCTTTGGTGAATGGGCCAATATAGGTCAAATTGGACTAACTTGGGCCAATGTTGGGCTAGGGTTGAAATTGATGTTAATTAAATGTTGGAAAATGTTTATGGGAGTGTTTCAAAGAGGTTTTGGCTTTGGTTGAGTTTTGATTTTGGGGTTTGGGCTTATTTGGGTTAGGTTTGGGTTTAGGTCAAAATTGGGCCTTTTGGTTTTGGGTTGAATTTGATTGGAGTTTGGGTCCAAATTTTGGGTAAATCATGTTAGGGTTTTGTTTGTAGGGATGTTAAGGGAGGTTTAGAAAAAATTTGGGGTTAATTGGAGTTGAATTGGGTGAGTTTGGGTTAGGTTTGGGTCATGGGTCCAAATTGGGCTTTAAGGCCAAAAGTGAAATTGGATCCAAATGTCAATCAAATTGGACTTGTATTTGGTCTAGATTGTTGTTGGGAATGTTGAATTGAAGTTTAGAATTGAATTGGACCAGAGTTTGGGTCAATTGGGTAGGCTAGGTTTGACATTGGGTTCACTTAGGGTTAAAATGGGTCAAATTGGGGGTTTTGACAAAAGTAGGGTAAATTTAAAAAATTGACCCATGGTGTAGTTGAACAAAATTAAATCGGGAATATTTGGGATTTTCTGGAATTTTTTGGAAATTTTCTGAATTTTTGGATTTTTGGGTCAAGAGGGGTATTTTGGGTATTTGGAGGGTATTGGGAGGTATTTTTGGAATTTTTGGTATTTTTTGCTATGGATGATCAATTTGAGTAATTTGGAAATTTTTGGGATTGGTTTTGGGGAATTTTGGGTGATTTGGAAATTTTGGAGGATTTCAAGGGTTTTGGGTAGGCTAGGCGGGTGTAGGGTCCTGGGGTCAAAAATTGAAAATTTGGAAAATTGAATATTGGGTGAATGTAAGTGGAATGAAATCATTTTGGTTGAGCCATGAAGCCATATCAAGCCCACATGAGCCATGAAGGGACTCATTTGAGGCATTCATCTATGTTGTTCCTAACCCTCTAGCCGAGGGCTTAGGGGTTAAGGACCATCCATGTGAATCACCTACATGAGTCAGGAGGTCATGTTGGGTATGGGTGTGTTTTTAGGCTGTGTGTTAAAGTGTAGTGTATAAATGTAGTGTATGTGTAAGTCGGCCCCGCACCGGACCGGGCCACCCGTGGGCGGTCCTAAGGCCAAAGAGTCCTATAGGAACTCATCCTTTAAACTTCCACATTTGATTTCAACCCTCTAGGTGATTAGGGGTCTACAGTCAAGTTTGTGGAGTTTGCAGGGAGATAAGAAGTGTTTTGAATTTCTAAGTGGTGGGTCCCAATTCTAGTCCTCTAAGATAGTCAAAGGAAAAGCCTAAGGCTAGATCCTAAGTACTAAAAAGAAGAAGAGAAGACATCATCAAAAATGAGGTCAACATATGGACCCCCAATAGGTGTGTTGAGCTGACGGAGCACACCGCGAGTATTGGCGTTGACCGAAGCGATCAACAAAACCAACACAAAAATCCAAGTGACAAACTTAGGACGAAGTAGAAGAGTTTCCGCTGGGGAGTGTCAAGTATATCTCTGAGACTGGAGATCCCTGAACTCTCGCTGGGGAAAGGAAAAGGAGGTGAATCCCAAATCACATGATTTGGGGGAATTTCAATTTAGATTTTATTTTGTTTCAGTTTAAGTTTTGATGTGTGAGCTTAGATTTTAGTTTGAGTTTCAATTTAGATTGAAGTTTGATTTAAAATCAATTTGAAGGGATTTGAACTTGAAATGAAAATTGGAATTTTGTGGTTTTAGATGTAACATCTTCAACCTCAAAAGAAAATTGAATTGATCGGATTGAATCATTGCAATGAGGAGAGATCTCAGAGTATGTAAAATCCTTAACCTCAAGAGTTTGATTTTGATGTGTCTCATTGCGATAGGGAAAGAATTCTAAAGCAATGCAGTCTCAGATGTAAAATCCTCATCCCCTAAAAATTTAAATTTTGATGTATTTCATTGCGATAGAGAAAGAACCTAAAGCAATGCAGTATCGGATGTAAAATCCTCAACCCCAAGAATTTGAATTTGATGTATTTCATTGCAATAGGGAAAGAATCCTAAAGCAATGCAGTCTCGGATGTAAAATCCTCAACTTGAAAAGTTTGAATTTGATGTATTTCATTGCGATAGGGAAAGGATCCTAAAGCAATGCAGTCTCGGATGTAAAATCCTCAACTCCAAAAGTTTGAATTTGATGTATTTCATTGCGATAGGGAAAGAATCCTAAAGCAATGCAGTCTCGGATGTAAAATCCTCAACCCAAGAGTTTTATTTTGATGTATTTCATTGTGATAGGGAAAGAATCCTAAAGCAACGCAGTCTCGGATGTAAAATCCTCAACCCAAGAGTTTGATTTTGATGTATTTCATTGCGATAGGGAAAGGATCCTAAAGCAATGCAGTCTCGGATGTAAAATCCTCAATCCCAAAAGTTTGAATTTAATGTATTTCATTGTAATAGGGAAAGAATCCTAAAGCAATGCAGTCTTGGATGTAAAATCCTCAACCCCAAAAGTTTGAATTTGATGTATTTCATTGCGATAGGGAAAGAATCCTAAAGCAATGCAATTTCGGATGTAAAATCCTCAACTCCAAAAGTTTGAATTTGATGTATTTCATTGCGATAGGGAAAGGATCCTAAAGCAATGCAGTCTCGGATGTAAAATCCTCAACTCCAAAAGTTTGAATTTGATGTATTTCATTGCGATAGGGAAAGGATCCTAAAGAAATGCAATTTCGGATGTAAAATCCTCAACTCCAAAAGTTTGAATTTGAATAGTCATTGACTTTGCAAAGATTTGTAGTGTTGATTTGAAAAAGTGTCGAATTTTGGTGTTTCGAGAATTTCATGAAAGTTGTAAAAGACTTTCATGGAAGGAAATAGATTAGGAGCGAATATGTAGATGTTACATATCCCGTTCAAAAGAGTTGATCGGAAGTCACTGGTTTGGATTGGATATAATCCTCGCCATCAGATTCGATCCGTGTCGATGGAATCAACCGCTTCCATCCCAGACAAGGGAGAGAATAGAACGGATTGCATTTCAGATTTGGAAGGTTGAGTTTGAATTTGATTGAGGTTTGATTTGAAATTTGGAAAGATTGAATTTGAAATTTGATTGAGATTTGATTTGGAATCTGTGTTCATTTTGTCTGTCCTTTAACGATTCAAATTTATTTTACCGTTTATTTAATGTTCATGTGAATTTGGTGTTCGTCATTTTTAGATTTTTATGAAAAGTTTTTTCTTTTATTCTTTTTTTTTATTTCTTTTCTGTTCTTTGTTCGAAGTTCATTTAACTTTAATGGCGTTTCCCAGTCAATTTGCACAAAAGAGGTGAAGGCCAAAAATGTGAGAGTAGCTCTTCGAACTTCCTGAGTTTCTATGGGCACGGCGCTGACAAGCCTGTCTTCTACTGTAGTGACTACAGACTTGATTTTCTTGTCTCCTTCAGTGTTTGTTTTCCTTATCTTGCTGCTGGATTGGTGGCTTGGGCCACCCACTTTCATCACTTGTCCGATCGGGCGGTTCCTCTCGGTCAATCGGGATCCGGTCACTTTCCTCGTATCGTAGGCTCCGTCGGTGCGAAGTCCGAGTCAATCTCGATTATCACTCCATCTTTCACCCTCTTTTCGTCGAGTGCAAGGCTTACGCCATTTCTAAAGTTCAGGACCAACCGCCCGTTCGACACTTCCCTGCGAAAAGACAATGAAAAGGATTAGGGGCTGTACTAAGAACAAGAACATTAAGAAAATGTTTATTAAAGACACATTTTTTATTACTCTTATATTTTTAAATTTAACAGGAATGAAGTGGGATAAGATCAGGAAAGAGATTATGATATGGAAGAGAAAACAAGGAAAACTTTATTATCATGACTTTATTATATTTTAACACATTTTTATTATTTTTGGGTTCGGACCCAGTCATAAGTAACTACTTTGCCCGTGCTTCTAGGGATGAAGAATTCATTCCTTCAAAACATCAAGTAGCGTAATACTTTTTCAAGTATCGTCCGTTGATCGGAAGCATATGTCGTTCTCCCTGGCAATTCACTAGCTGGTAGGAACCTCCTGAGTATACTGCTTCAACCACGAACGGTCCTTCCCAAGTGGGTTCAAATTTTCCTCCTATCTTGCGGTGTGCAAGAATAGGTCTTCTGAGAACTAGAACTAAGTCACCAACTTTGAAGGTTCTTGGGCGGACCAGTTTGTCATGGGCTTGAACCATCTTAGCTTGGTATAGTTCTAAATTCTGCTACGCTGCAAGTCTTTTCCCTTCCAGGTTTTCCAATTCTTCTAGTCGTAATTTGGCATTCTCTTTTGTCGTGATCTTGTTTGCAACTGCAATTCTGAGTGAAGGAAGCTGGACCTATAAGGGTAACACTGCCTCGGACCCATACACCAGAGCGTAAGGTGTAGCTTTAGTAGGAGTTCTGAAGGTCGTCCGGTAGGCCCATAAGTCTTCTAATAACTTCTCGTGCCAATTTCTCTTATTATCGTCCAAAGTTTTCTTTAAGATTTGAACGAGAGTTTTATTAAAAGCCTCAGCCAGGCCGTTTGCTCTTGGGTAGTAAATTGTGGAATATCTCCAGTCGATTCCGTGTCTCCGGACAAAATTGTTGATTTACGTGCTTCTGAATGCTGACCCATTATCTGAGATGATCCTGCGCAGCACTCCGAAACGGTAAACAACTTGGTTTTTGAAAAACTGTAGCACGTGGTGTGCTTTCACTTCTCTGAGTGGAACTGCCTCCGCCCACTTGGAAAAGTAATCTGTAGCCGCAAGAATGAAGTGATGTCCTTTTGAAGATGGTGGTTCTATTGGACCCACTATATCCGTGCCCCAACATTCAAATGGCCACGACGCAATTGTCGGATGTAACACATTTGGAGGTTGGTGTAGAACCACTCCGTGCACTTGGCATTGGTGACGGTTCTTGGCGATTTTCATGCGATCGGTCATCATCGAGGGCCGGTAGTACCCTAGTCTTTTAATTTTCATTTTCATCTTCAGACCCGACTGGTGAGCGCCACAAGGTCCTGAATGCACCTCTTTAACAATTTCACGGGCCTCGGACCCGCTTAGGCATCTTAGCCACATTTGATCGAAAGACCTTCTGTATAACGTGTTGTTTATTAATGCGTAAGACAGAGTTCTTTTCTTGATCCGATGGGCTAGCGACCTATCGTCCGGTAGTTTTCCTATTTGCAGGTAGTCTATTAATGGCTGTCGCCAATCTTCTGTGTTTTCTGTCACTGCTGCAACCGATTCCTTTTCTTTTTCTGATTTGAGTATTGTGTCTATGTCGAGCTATGATAGGACCCGGCGTCCCTGAACTGACACTTCCACTGATTCATCTTGCAAGCAGGCAAATTTTTTTGCGAGGCGAGGTAACGCATCTGCTAAAGCATTTTCTTTTCTGAGAATTTTGTAGATCGTCACATTCGGAATCTGTTCCAACAACTGTATGGCATACTGGAAGTATTGCTCGAGTCTTGGCTTTAAAATTCTGTACTGTCCGGCGATCTGTTGAATGATTAACTGCGAATCCCCGTAGATGTTGATATCTATTATCCCCATTTGAATAGCTAATTCCAGTCCTGTTATGAGGGATTTGTGCTCTACTTCGTTGTTTGTACACGGTTCTGTCAAGTGGTAGGAGTATCTTAACATCCCCCGCTCCGGTGTTATAAAGATTAGTCTGATTCTTGCCTTACCGGGCACTATCACTTGCGATTCTTCGCCTTTGTGTGGTGAAGATGCTCCATCGAAATATAATTCCCAACGTCGATCATCAGGGTCTTCTAGGCTCATTATTTGTTCATCTGGCAAATCGTCATTGAGAGAAGATTCTGCCGGCAAAGGGTGTGCTTGTGAGGAAGTCTGCTAGGACTTGCCCCTTTACGGCACGAAGAGGCACGAAACTTATATCGAATTGCAATAATATCATTGACCATCCGGCAAGTCCGCGTAAAGCGTTGGACGGGTCATCAAGTATTGCAATGGATTAAACTTCGAAATCGGGTTGACCTTATGAGAAAGCATGTAGTGCCCGAGCTTTGAGCTGCGAAGATCGAGGCCAAACAATGCTTTTCAATTGTGGGATACCTTATTTCCGTCGGAAGTAAACGACGGCTTAGGTAGTAAAGAGCATTTTATTTACCCTCATCATTGACTCAGGCTAACGGGGCTCCGAGAGAGTCTTCTAAAGCCGCGGTATAAAGTATCGGCGGTCTAGCGCGAGACCGGGGCTGCTAAGACAGGAGGTGTCATTAAATATTGCTTAATGTCTTCGAAGGCCTTCTGGCATTTCTCTTCCCAAATAAATTTGGCGTCCTTTTTAACTAGTGCCTAGAAAGGCTGACACCTACCTGACAAGTTCGAGATAAAGCGTCGAAGATATGCCAACTTCCCTTGAAAAGATCGTAGTTGTTTTAAGGTTTTGGGAGGCGGCATTTCTAAGATAGCTTTAATCTTTTCCGGGTCGAATTCAATTCCACGATGTCGGACAACGAATCCTAAGAATTTCCCGGAGGTGACGCCGAAGGCACATTTTAAGGGATTCATCTTAAGGTTAAATTGTCTTAATCGTTCGAAAACAATTCTCAAATCATACAGGTGGTTTTCCTTTACTTTGCTTTTGATGACCACATCGTCCACGTAGCATTCGACTTGATTGTGAATGAGATCATCAAAAATTCTTGTCATTGCTCTCTGGTAGGTTACTCCTGCGTTCTTCAGTCCGGATGGCATCACTGTGTAACAATATACTCCGATCGGTGTTCTGAATGATGTAAGTTTTTCATCTTCTGGAGCCATTTTTATCTGGTTGTATCCTAAAGATCCATCCATGAATGAGAATATTTTATGTGTCGAAGCGATGTTGATCATTATTTCTGGGATCGGTAGAGGGAATTCATCTTTTGGACATGCCTTGTTTAAATCTCTGAAGTCCACACAAATTCGATCCGACCATTCTTCTTTCGACCGGCACCACATTGGCTAACCAAGTTGGGTATTGTTCTTCACGGACAAATTTAGCGTCTATTAGCTTTTTAACTTCAGCTATGACTTGTTGTTCGATTTCTAGACGCATTCTTCCGGGACCTTGTCCGATCGGAACGAGTAGGATCCACTCCTAGCTTATGGATCGCGACCTCCGGAGCTAATCCCGGCATCTCATCGTAGTTCCAAGCAAAACGAGTCTTTAAATTCCATTAATAACTTAATCATTTCTTCGGAGTCTTCTTTATTGAGTAAGGAGCTAACAAAGGTAGGTCTAGGCTCTTCGCTAGTACCTAAGTTAACTTCCGTTAACTCATCTATTGTAGATTTAATCTCTTCTTCGAATTATGGTGGAGCATCTCCAATTTGTAAATCTTCAAATTCTTCTGTAGTTTCCATGCAGTTTTCATTGGACTCGCAAGTGACAACCAAGCAAAATTCAGTATCGTCAACTGATCCTACTGTGCCGAATCCGAGACCTTGCTTTGAATTGGGTAGACGACCGAACTTATTCCATAGGTTTTCAAAATTTTGTGATGGACCTTTTGTCCATTGTCGAGGTAAGAAACCACGCTGAATTAAATTTTGAACACAGGGAGAGTACCACTCAAAAGGTAATTCCATTAATTCGATGAAGTGACATCTTTAAATTGTACATTATTTTCGGTTTTGAAGGAAGGAGCACCACGGTAGAATTTGATTGGCTCTAGCTCGCCGCTACGTACCTCTTTGACCACCATACCCTCGATCTTATTAGAATGGATCGGGGTTAGGGTCATAGTATGTACATAGTGGTTAATCTTCTCGTACATCGATTTGTATTCTTCATTCTTTTCATCTTCGAGAGAGATCTTGAATTGCGGCTTCTTCCTACTTATTGTCGTTGCTTCCTGTTTGATTTCTTTTTCTTCTTCAGAACTGTCTTCCCAATCAACATTGATGGTCGGTTTCCTCCGTCCAATTGTCCTAACGTCTCTACCACGACTTCGTCCCCGGCCTCGACCTCGGATGCGAATTGTGGAGAAACCTTCACCATCTCGCCGTAAGGGAGTGGTGAGTGACTCGTTGGACTAGAACTTCGAGTTCTTCGTTGTCCCGAACTTTCTTTGCTTCATTTGTTATGGTATCTCCGGAGAAGATTGTTTTCTTCGGAGGTGCATAATAAGTTGCATCTTCATGGATTCCAATTTCATGTACGGAGAATGGTTGTAAGTCACCTTTGATGCACCTGTTCCCCTCCATCGTAGTATTTGATGCACCGATGTAGAGATGATGGTACCATCCTCGTTTTCATGTATCCATGGTCGGCCAAGTAGAGCGTTGAACGACGTTTCTGAATCAATTATGTGAAATTTTGCGGTTGTCTTTGCTAAGTCACCGGTCTTCATTAGTAGTGTTATTGATCCGAGGGCTCTTTCTCCTTTTTGGTTGAATCCTCTTAATAACATTTTATCGGCTTCGAGCTCGCGAGCATCAATCTCCAAGTATGCTAGTGTTCGAAGACTCATTATATTAATTGATGCTCCTGGATCCACCAATACTCTGGAGAGTGTAAACTTCCCGATTAGTAACTGAAATGTACAACGGTCGGTTGTGATCTCGCGTCCCAAGTAATAGGTCATTGTCCGTGAAGGTGACACCTCGCTGTTCCTTTAACGACCAACCCTCATCTAAGGAATCTCCGACCATTTGAGCTAAGAAAATTTCTGGATCAAGTAAGGCCTTGATCAGAGCTTCTCTCATCTCTTTTGATAAGATGAGAGCATCGTAGATGCTCAGTTTGGTCGGTAGTTTCCTAAGATGGGCTAGCACGTTGTAGTCCACTTTATTTTCACGTGTCTCGGCTTCTTCCCGAATGGGTATTTCTTCTGCGGGGTTGATTCTTCTCGAACAACCACATGCTTTCCTTTGTCCTTTGGACCCATTCTCGGAGGTAGAACTCTTCCACTTCTTAAGTTGACTTCTGTAATTTCTTCTGAATCTAGTGTTGAGTTTGCTAGTGTTTCCTCCTGAATCGGAATGACAGGTTCTTCTGGATTAGTTTCAGAGTCGGAAGGCTCTAACTCTATTGTGACTGGAGCTCCTCAAAACTCGCAAATAGATCCATTGCTCGTTGAACTCTCGTAGCCTCCTTGATGGATGCCTTCTTTGTCATTATGATCGTCGATATTGTGTATGATTTGAGAATTGTCGTTGGTATCGAATTCTATGTTCGGATTGTCGCTAGTTACGTAATCGTTAGAAACAGTCAAAACGTAGCCAACGCCATAACCCTTTCATTATAAGATCCCACCGGAGTGAGCAGATAATCATACAAAGTCAGAGGTTCGAGGGATTTCTCCCCCGAATCCGAAACAACTATCCTAGGATAAGCAGCCCCTAGTCTAGCCTTAGAAGCCTCGGTCTTCTCTTCTTCATCGATTTTCTTCTTCTCTTCAATCGTCTCCTGTTGAGGTGGTTCTTCTATCGCAAGTGATAGTGCCGACTTGACGGGTTTCGAACTACGAATTGAAGCTCGCACCGAAGCGGTTTGGATGCTGTCTAAAATCTTTTTCGAAGACCTTGTCCAAGCGGTAGTCCATCCATCGTCAGTCGCATAGGGATCTATCGGAACAATGAGATCAGTCGAGAAAACATTGACGGAACCTCCTTTCTGGGGTTCCTTCATGTACTCCTTCGGGATTGTTATATTCCCTTTCCGAAGATTGTCGTTGAGCCAACTTTTGAAGGTAATATAATCTTCTATCTTGTGTCCAAGCATCCTGTGATAAGGGCAAAAGTTGGGATCACCTTTCTTGTTGACTTCTTCTGGTCTCTTAGGCTCTGGCAGCTAGAAATCTGGAGTCCTCATCAGACTACGGAACATTTTCGGCACTGCCTCATTCTTGAATGGATATTCCCTCGCTCGAAGCTCCCTTAACGTACGTTGCGGACGAGGCAATTGTTCATACCTGTCGAGATGACCGATAGTTGGGTCGGGGTTGTTGATAATTCTGTTGAGGTTGCTGCGGCCGTTCTGACGATATTTGTATCGGTTGCTTGCCTTTGTCGTCTGCTGCAATGATCTCAGATTTCTTTTCAAAAGTCTTCACAGGCTTTTTCTTGTCTGTCTCGTCGGCGAAACTTAATTGCTTCGCCTCCTCTTGCAAGCTCCCGGCCTTGCTTAACAACTTCTCGAAAGTCTTAATAGTGAATCCCTTGAGGAGAAGTGCTATCGGGCCGTGAATGCTTTTAAGTAAGATGCCGATTGCATGTTGTTCTTGTAGTTGTGGTTCACACTTCATGCTTAAGTTCCTCCATCGAAGTATGTAATCCACTAAGGTTTCGTTCGGCTTCTGCTTCTCTACCACTAAATCACCTATAGTGATGTGGTGCTGAGCTCCGGCAAATCACTTGATGAAGAGGTTCTCTAGTTCTGAGAATGTCTTCACTGAACCATTCGGTAATTCTGCATACCAATCAAAGGCGATCCCTGACAGGCTGCTGACGAATTGTCGGAAGAGTAATGCATCGCTCCCGCCGGCATTGCAACAACTGGCACGAAAGTGTGCAACATGCTGTCGGGGGTTCCCGGTTCCATCAAAGGTCTTGAACAGAGGTGGTACGAAGCCTTTTGGGTATTGGACAGCGTCGAATTCTTCAGGGTAAGGTCTACCCATCCGAATGGATGCCCCGCTCTTTGATTGTGCTAAGGCTTCTCGCACCTGCTATTCCACCAAGCTCTTGATATCCTTTTCTGGAATCATGCTTTGTGTCGCATCTTTCTTTAGCTGATCATCCCCGTTGAAGGACGTAATCTCCTTTCCTCCGTCTACGATGTGAATGACCTCTGGGGGTGTCTCTCTTTGGGGTTGCACTTGACTTTGGAGAGTGGCTAGGGCTACAGCCATCTCTTCCATCCTCTTAGCCATTTGGGTGATCGTATTGTCTTTCTCTTGAAGCTGCCTCCTCATTACTTCCGGCTCCTCTCTTTCTGCGGATGCAGGAGCACCTTGTGAAGCTGACGAAGCTCATGTTTCGACCATGTTGATTTCTGCATACTCGTCATCCATGAATTCTGATGAATCAATCTCATCTCCAAATTTCTCTTCTCTTTCTTTTGCTAGTCGTCGAATATCAGTCCTCAACTTTTCCATAGCGTCCTCTAGCGGCCCTTTTCGTGCATCCTCGCGGTTGTCGTGTGATAGGCTGCCGGGTTCCCTTCTCACGAGTCCCCTTTACTCGCAAGAAGCACTTTCTTCGGATTCAAGTCTCCCGACGAGACTTTCCTTTTCAGTTCGTTGTTTCAATCTTAATTGTCCAAGTAGTGGGACGCCACACCATCCTTCTAGCGAGCGAAGGTCTAGGACCGGATGGTCCGTCGCCCAAATGCTGGAAGGTGGTATCCTCCCTAATCTGTAACCCTGAAACGACGATAGGCGGACTAGCCTTCATCCTTTTATTTGGCTTTTCTGTAACGATGGCAGGTTCTACTCGGGGCCCAAGACGGGATTTGACTGGCACCCGCCCTATCCTTCTCAAAATTTCTGATACTGGCATTTCTCTTTCTTCGCTAGCTTCTCGATCACAGTCTGTAGTCGGGCAAATGATGTGATCCTAGCCCTTTTCTTTCTGCTGTCGTTGTAGTATGTTGGTCGAGGTAATGTAGAAACAATCCTGCGGACATTTTCCTCGTCAGCTGCGGCGGAAAGGGGGTGGAATCTACTTCCTTCCAAAAAGGGTGTATCTTCAGGCAATGGTATGTATTCAGGTAGTGGTGTGTACTCAGGGATTTCTGGGATTTCCTCTAGGAAAGCAACTTCAGTAGCTCTGGCCTTCCTGGCAATCTTCCTACTTCTGTTCCTTCTTTGGGTCCGTGTTAGTGTTGGAATTCTTGAGCTGGACCCGATTTCAAAAACAGAAGGTCTCACAGGAAGGTTTGTACCCTCCACGGAAACGAAGTTTACCATAGTTCCGGATTTCCTTCCCCTTTAATTTGGCGAAGCTGGGGTAGGTGCGGAGACAACTAGACCGGTGGGGGTAGCAAGAACGGTCCTTCACGTGGACGGCGGTACTCCTCTCGGTTGGAATCTTTTGCGGGGAGGAAACTCTCGAGTTGACCTAAGGTTGAACTCGATCAGCGGCTTCTCAGCATCATATACTTTGTTTGTTAGCGCGAAAAGGGAAACGTAGGTGATCTTGACATTCGTGTTCTCGAATCCTTGTCCAAACCGGATGATCCCATTGTCGGGCAGTTCATCCTTGTAAACAGCGAAGTCCAGTCCATTGATGAAGGAGAAAATCAGCTTTGGGGCTTCCATTTCTGCAGGGTGGATTCTGATTGTCAGTCCCAAATTATGCTTCTTCTCATCAGGACGAAAAGAAAGGAATCGAAAAGAGTCCGAACACATTCTTGTTCTTGTATTTATAAGGAGGAGTTATTTTTTAAAAGAGTCATTCATTAGAGGGTTTGTTTATTTAGAACGGAATGTTCAAAGGTGTAGAGAAGGTAATGAATCTGATTCAGAGTTAGAAAGGAAAAGAAAGTCTTATGCAAGACTTCTCGACTCGAAGGATCACTCCTAAACTAACACCTATTGGGGGTCCACCCCACCTCAGAAATGAGGTAAAAGGATCTCGGAACCTCTCTATTTAGGGGTGTCTAAACAATGGCTCCTAAATCCAAGAGAATGTTGGCTATACTCGTTCAAGGTAGAAATGAACATAGTATTCCAATGGAAAGAAGGGTAGTTTGATCCACAAGGGACATGGATACGCTACCGATCTTTGAAAGCAGAATTGTCTGATTAAAATGGAGAGAGGAATTTTTCCCCAGCAGAGTCGCCAGAAATTGTACGGCTTATTTTTAGGTTGTGTTGTATTTTGAAAAAGGGGTCCCCTACAGAAATTGTGGGCGAATTTTCAATTTAATTTAACTAAATAATTTGAAAAGTAGTATTTTATTTTAAAAATAATTTTAAATTTGAAAATTTTAAGATATGAAATCAAACTGATCTCATATCCCGAATAGTTTATATAAACGAACACCGCACCACAGACCGTGTATCTATCCCGAAGAATAGACACACTGCTTAATGATAGGGCTCGATTAAATAAACTAAAAGATTTGTCACATCTGTTTGGTATGCGAACCAATTTTATAAGCCGACAAGTTCCCCTGCTTAATATGAAAGCATTAAACGGGGTTTATATTACTCGGGTTCTTTAAAATTCCCTATAAGGGCAAGCCCCTATAGTTAATTACATCTTAAGTGACAGGAATCACCTAAGAAAACTCTCGATAATAATCAATAATTCTGCTCTCAAGAATTTCAAAGTTTAAGTTTTTTCAAGGGATTGAATTTTGGAATTTCAATAGGGAATGGATCAAATTTGGAAGATTTTATTTTGGGAATTCAAGGGAAGAAAAGTAGGAGAAATTACAGATTCGAAGCGAACTTCGGTAATTTCCCGACTATCCTATTGTTTGGCTTAGATTTAGGAAAGTCCTGATGTTTATTTAATGTTTTGATCTTGCCAATTTTAATTAATTAGGATTTATATTCGTATGACATGATCGTACAAATAGCCTCGAAGATGTGAGGGTTTATGTCGTATCGGACGACTACCTCGGAGTCCTAAGACCGGTTAGGGCTTAATTTGCCATGCAAATGCCTAACGAAGAGTTGAGGATTTATGTTGCACTAGGCAAACTACCTCGAAATCCTATGGATTGGTTATTTAATTCTAAGAAAGTTTTGCTGATGTAGATTTCAGTTTTGCTGACGACGATGGCCGTGCTGCCCACCATGCTCCGAGCTCCTTGTTGTTGCAGAGGTTTGGTTTTAGAAGTGATAAATTAGGAGATGAGAAAAGTGTTTTGGTTTAGAGAAATTCTTAATTTCCAAGTGTTTTTAATTTTTTTTTTAATTAAAACAAATCTTAAAGTTGATTATAACAACACCGGTTAAGATCCCACGGTTCCATCCTTCCGGCATCGTTATTTTTATCGGATTCACTTAGTCCAGATGAATTTACTAAACTCAACTAAATGAGTTCCACACTTTCATTTAGACCGTGGGAAATCCCGTTAGCAACACGTAGGTTACATCATCCGAGGTATTCCCGATCATCCAACGAGACGTTTTAATTTAGTTGTAATTGTAGTTTTGTGTTCTATTTGTGATTAAATTTTGAGTTGTTTTATATTTTGAAATGTTGTGGCGGTGGATTTTATCTTGCAATGACTTCTAATTTAGTTTTGGTTTCAGTTTTTGGGACTATCCTAAAGGTGCGGGTTTTCATGCAACAGTTGTTTATCATGCAAGAAAAGTAAGTGCGATGTGATTAAAGAAATTGCAATAACGTAAATTGCAATAAAATAAAAGTGTACCTGGAGGGTCTTCCCGTCATCCCAAGCTGCACTTAAAACACAATTAGAATATTTAAGCAAGTTCCTAGGTAAAGCTAAGGGAAGGGTTATGGTTTTCTACCAAGTTCCTAATCCTATAGCTAGTCATTTCCTATGACGTCTAGTGTTCTTGTGTTTTGGTTTGAGGACGATTTTCTTCATTAAAGAACAATTAAGTTCAATTGTTCTTATAAGTATCCTATCATATTGAGGAAGTGCTTAAGAAGAATCTTAAACATCTTTTCAATATTGCTAGAATTGTTTTAAGTCCAAATGAATTTAATTATACAAATGAATTAATCGTCCGAGAATTCGAGTTTTGTTATCTTGCTCAGTGAACAAGGACAATTGAATATCCTATAAGTGAAGTAACATTTCATTTAATGTTCTGTTTAGGAGTTATGATAACCAAAGTTTTCGAGGGCAAATTGGTGTTCAAATGGTTTGTGATTTAATTTCAGTTATCGGATTTAAATTTGGAATAGTGTTCAAGTTACTTTATATTTAATTTCTTTATGTCTTAGGTGATGTTATTTAATTCAATTTAACTTTAATTTAATTTAATTTGGTTTATTTTTAATTTTAATTTAATTTTAATTTTTAATTTTAATTTTAATTTTAATTTTAATTTTATTTTATTTTAATTTGATTTTTTATTTATTTATTTTTTATTTTAATTTAATTTAATTTAATTTAATTTAATTTAATATGTTTTAATTTAATTTAATTTATTTGATTTAATTTAATTTAATTTAATTTAATTTAATATGTTTTAATTTAATTTAATTTAATTTAATTTAATTTAATTTATTTGATTTAATTTAATTTGTTTGATTTAATTTAATTTAATCTTTAATTTAATTTTATTTTAAATTTTAATTTAATTGAAAATTTAAAAGAGTTTAATAATTTAACTTTAATTTAATTTAATGATTAAGTCCTTTAACATTTTAAAACTTAAATTTGAATTATCATTTTTAATTAGGAATTAAATATTATTGAGATGATTAATTTAGGGATTTTTAAATTAAAGAATAAATCTCTTCCTAATAATATCCCTATTTAATAATTCCAATTTTATTATTCTTCCATATTTAATCAATTATTTAATTAAGGTTTATTTTAATTATCTTCAAATTATTTAGTAGGTTTCTACCCTTTAATTATTTGAATTTCAATTATCCAAATCAGATTAAGATCAAATATTTTATTTGTTAATTTTATTAAACCTAAAGTTTTAATTAAGGGTTAAATTTTTTAATTACCATTTTGCCCTTCAAGCTTAATAATTTCATAACTCACTAATTTGAGCTTAAATGAATTTGAAATTTTTATGTGACTTCACTCATATGTCAATAAAGACATGAGAGGAGAAAATGTGATTTTTCTGTATTTAATTTATTTATATAATTATTTTTGGTAGAAAATAGGGATTTCCAAGGAAAATTTAATAACATGACCAAGGGAGAGTTTCTATCCTTAAGAAAATTATGGGACATTCCTAATGACCAGAGGACCAATTTTGGTGATTTTTTGAATTATATTATTTTTATTATAATTATTTTAAGTTTTGGATTATTAATTAATTTAAAAATAAAGTAAAGGTTGAAAAATTAATTTTATATTTTTCAAAACTCTCTCCGATATCAAGGAAATCTGAGAATCAATTTTTACAATTTTCTGATTTTTCTTTGATTTATTATAATTATTTTAGTGAAAATGCTAGAAAATACATTTTTTAATTTTAAAATTACCTAGGGCTTTAAAATTTAATATCTCATTAAATAGACCTAAGAAAAATATGGGGTTTGTTCCTAAGTGATTAAAATTTAAAATGTGACATTTTGGTGAATTTTATTATTTTTGTGATTTTTATTATTTATTAATTATTAAAATATTAAAATAATACCAAAAAAATCAACTTTTTTAGAAAATTCAAATTTTAATTTTCTTAAATTCCCCTGATATCCGAGAGGCTCCAAAACCAATTTGGTGAATTTTTGAAAGGTATTTTGAAAGTTATGAATTTTTAAAGTTCAAATTGACTAAATGACTTAATCAACCCATTTAGTAGGGCTAACCAAGTTCAATTGACCTCAAATTTTTATTGTGGGTTCCTCTGATCCTCAAGGTCAGTGGAGAATTGATTTCAAGTCAATTTGATGTATGGTTAGCTCTAATTAATTAGGGATCTATTTTGGGTGTTTAAGCCAATTATGGTTATTTTAAATGAATTAACTCAAAACCTATTTTTCCTAGGGTCCTCTAGTCAGAAGAGACATCACCAAATTTTCCTAGAATTTATTTCACAACATGCTAATTATTGGAATTAAAATACTCAAAACAGTAACATGAATTTGAAAAATCAATAACTTCTCATAGGGATGGTCTCTGACTTTGGAAAATTCAGGGAATGTCCCCAAATTAAGAGGCTTCAAAAGCCCTATGGTCTCACACCATGGTGAATTTCCTATATGCATGGAGAATTTAAACAATGCAGAAGGGAAATAAATCATTAAAAATAAAATACTTGATGAAATTAAATGATTTCTTTTCCACATTATTCTCCTCTGTTCACTGAGCAAAAGGGTATTTTTATTTTATTTTTCTGATTTTTCTACACAAAGTTATGGATTTTTGAAGTTTAGGGAATTAAATAAATAGAAAAATACCCTAATTTTCTATTTATCCACGCGGCGCCGCGTCAACCTCGGCAGCTCCGAAACGCCGCGTGGCGCTCTCCGATTCGACGTCGCCATCCGACTCAGCGCTTCGGGGGCCCGCTGTGTCGTTCCATCTCCTGATCCGGCGCGATCCTGGCCGTCCGTCCGCGCGTGTATTAAATGAACGCCATCCGTTCATCTTCCCAAGCGTCCTCACCCGAGAGCCGTCCGTCTTCTAGGCCTAAGATCTCACTAGATACTCAATGGATTTTCGTGTTCTTATGCTCTATGGATTCGTCTCGAGAAGACGAACACATCTATACGGTTTATGTGGCATGAAATTGACTCAATAAAAATGGAGAAAGTTCATAAGCTCGGTAAGAAGAGTGAGGCCATACCTTTGCTCAGAGAAGTGTGGCTTCGATCTGATGGTTGTGTCACCTTCGATTGGATCCCAGCAAGCTCCAGATGAAGTCTCCCGGTCCGGTGAAATGCCTAGCTATGAAAGTGACCACACGCGATCACAAAGCTTGGAGGCTGGAGCAACTCGGGTGGCTCGGAGATGGGGCTTTCGGTGGGAAACTTCTCCTCTTGGTCCAGTGAAGGTGTAGGACCAGTCAATTTGAGGATTGGCTCACTGTGGCAAAGTGTCCTGGTTTTGGGTGAAATTTCAGTTGAGAAATTGGATTCTGTTGGTGGGGATTAGGGCAAATTGACTCCGGGGATCAACTGCTCTATGTATGGAGAAGGGTTTGGAACAATTTTGGCAGAGTTTCGGCAAGGTTTGTGCAACTCTCCTCTCATGGCCGTGAGGGGTCGGGTTTAAATAGAGGTGGCTGGAGAGCCTCACAGGGATGGCCAAGGGCTGGGATCAGCTGCTCTGGTCATGGGAAGAACAGCCATGGTAGCCATTGGGCATGGGGCAGCTCAGCAAGGTGGAATTCCAAAGTTGGCTCACATGTGAGCTCTCGGGCATGGTGTTTTCCGGCGACCTGGTGGCTGGCCAGCCAGGCATTGGTCACCATCTTGTTCAGGTGGGTCAGGGCTGGGGTTAAGTGTAGGCAATTGGCAAATGCCATGTGTAAAGGGCTTGGATCAAAATGGTATGGGGATATGGCTAATCTTGGTTAGGTTTGGTCAACCCATTTGTTTGGGCTGGGTTCACCTCCCCATGGCTAGCCTTGGGCTGAGAAAATCAGTTAGGTTAGCTGGTCAAAAGGTGGTGATGTCCTTATCCAAGAATATTTGGATTAAATCTTGGTTAAGGGGTATCATGGGTGAGGTTAAAGACTTTTTGGAATTAAGGAAAGCTCCCTCTCCTCTTACCCAATGTGGTATGGTCACATGTCAAACAATTCACATGGCTTGCATGTGGCTTAAGTGTGGCTTCATGGCTCACCTTTGGCTTGGGAAAAGTTGAGTCAATTTCATGGAAATGGATTTAAGAAAAATTTTGGTATTTTGATGGGAATTTGTATGGGGCTTAATTTGGAATGGCTTCATGATGAATTTTCAAACTTAGGGATTGATTTTAATTAAGGGTGTGATGTAGAGCAATTGTCATATGGGCTTTAACATGAAATTTGGGCTTTTAGGAAGGTTTCATGTAAGTGGGCTTTTGGTTTAAAAATAGATTTATGGATGGGAATTTTGTAGAAGTTTGGGCCAAATAATTTTTGGGTTTAGTTCATGGATGTTTCATGAGTGATTTGAAGCAAATTGGGAGTGATTTGGGTTTGAATTGGGTTGAATTTGGGCTTCTTTGGTGAGTGGGCCAATATAGGTCAAATTGGGCTAACTTGGGCCAATGTTGGGCTAGGGTTGAAATTGATGTAAAATAAATGTTGGGAAATGTTTATGGGAGTGTTTCAAAGAGGTTTTGGCTTTGGTTGAGTTTTGATTTTGGGGATTGGGCTTATTTGGGTTAGGTTTGGGTTTAGGTCAAAATTGGGCCTTTTGGTTTTGGGTTGAATTTGAGTGGGGTTTGGGTCCAAATTTTGGGCAAATCATGTTAGGGTTTTGTTTGTAGGGATGTTAAGGGAGGTTTGGAAAAGATTTGAGGTTAATTGGAGTTGAATTGGGTGAGTTTGGGTTAGGTTTGGGTCATGGGTCCAAATTGGGCTTTAAGGCCAAAAGTGAAATTGGATCCAAATGTCAATCAAATTGGACTTGGATTTGGTCTAGATTGGTGTTGGGAATGTTGAATTGAAGTTTAGAATTGAATTGGACCAGAGTTTGGGTCAATTGGGTAGGCTAGGTTTGACATTGGGTTCACTTAGGGTTAAAATGGGTCAAATTGGGGGTTTTGACAAAAGTAGGGTAAATTGACAAAATTGGCCCATGGTGTAGTTGAACAAAATGAAATTGGGAATATTTGGGATTTTTTGGAATTTTTGGGAAATTTTCTGAATTTTTAGATTTTTGGGTCAAGAGGGGTATTTTGGGTATTTGGAGGGTATTGGGAGGTATTTTTTGGAATTTTTGGTATTTTTGGCTATGGATGATCAATTTGAGTAATGTGGAAATGTTTGGGATTGGTTTTAGGGAATTTTGGGTGATTTGAAAATTTTGGAGGATTTCAAGGGTTTTGGGTAGGCTAGGCGGGTGTAGGGTCCCGGGGTCAAAAATTGAAAATTTGGAAAATTGAATATTGGGTGAATGTAAGTGGAATGAAATCATTTTGGTTGAGCCATGAAGCCATATCAAGCCCACATGAGCCATGAAGCCATATCAAGCCCACATGAGCCATGAAGGGACTCATTTGAGGCATTCACTATGTTGTTCCTAACCCTCTTAGCCAAGGGCTTAGGGGTTAAGGACCATCCATGTGAATCACCTACATGAGTCAGGAGGTCAAGTTGGGTGTGGGTGTGTTTTTAGGATGTGTGTGAAAGTGTAGTGTATAAATGTAGTGTATGTGTAAGTCAGCCTCGCACTGCACCAGCCACCTGTAGGGCGCTCCCAAGGCCAAAGAGTCCTATAGGAACTCATCCTTTAAACTTCCACATTTGATTTCAACCCTCTAGGTGATTAGGGGTCTACAGTCAAGTTTGTGGAGTTTGCAGGGAGTTAAGAAGTGGTTTAAATTTCTAAGTGGTGAGTCCCAATTCTAGTCCTCTAAGATAGTCAAAGGAAAAGCCTAAGGCTAGATCCTAAGTACTAAAAAGAAGAAGAGAAGATCTCATCAAAAATGAGGTCAACAGGACCAAAGGGTAAAGAATAGGAGTGCTTCTATTTGGCACAATACCATAAAATAGATTCTCCAACGAATATTAAATTATCTTAAAAATCTTGGATTAATTGAAGGGAAGAAAGTTGTTTGTTTTATATAGTTTTCACAAAATCATTTTCTTATTATTGTTTTCTTTATCTGCATCTAGTAAATAATAAGTAAATTATAGTTAGATTAAAATACAAAAAGATTTTGAAATACAATATTTAAAAATTTATTACCATATTTTTTCCCCATGGGATCGATACTGGGGTCTTTGTTTTAAAGCCCTATATTACTTGAAACGATACGTATACTTGCGTAGTACCCAAAAAGTATATAAAATATTTTCCTTTAAAATTATATTTTGCTATATAAACATATATTTAAAAAGTATTAAACATTAACGGCCTAGCATTCAGTAGCAATCAAGTTTTATTTAATGCTATTGCCGTAATTAAAATTTGGTACACATCTATATAGCAAGTTATTCCAGGTCAAGTGTTTCGCGCCTTTGCGAGAAATTAAATTTTCTAGCAGTGGTAAAAAATCCTTGTATTTGGAGATACAAAAATAGGGTCAAAATCCAAAACAGATTGTGTAAGATTCTTCAAGTTTCCTCTAAAAGCAGCTGTCAAAATCCATGTCTGAATAGTGAGATACATGGACAATAACAGCACCTTCTAAGTTATCCTTGGCAGAAATGCCGTATGGATGTGCATTGGAGGTGTATTATCCCTCATGTAACTCACAGCTCGGAAGGCCGGAGATTCTCTAACTCTGGATCTGGCTGGAAGTGGAAAGGCATTTTTCTGTCGTCCATCCTCCTGAAAGTAACAAAGATCCGCTCAACAGGCACTCCTGGAATGCAATGCTTTGTGATGTCCGCACCATTCCCTTTTAACACCATGATGGAACCTACCGGTAGTGGTATCTCTACTGGCCCTCGAAACTCACCGGAGTCTGCTATCCAGAGGTCAGATCCGAACATGATATTGCACTGGTTGACAAAAGACACTATACAGAAAGGTCTAATGAAATCATGATGGTCAATATGTGGAGGTATGCAGTCGCACTCCTTGTAGATGTCAATGATGCAGCTGTTGGGTATGCAATCTGCAGGCAATACCCTCCATGTTATCATCCTCTTTACCATTCTTTTAATAACATTAGGCATCAAATCCACCTCACTGCGACGGAGTATCCCAGGTGGATTTCCATTTCTGTCTACCGCGAAGTTGTAGCAACATCTGCACTGGATCGTAACTCTTCCTTTCCCTGGCATCCATCTTCGGGGTTCTGAATAAGTCTTTTCCCTCGTACCACCAAATCTCACCTATTTTCTGAAGTTCAAGTATGCAGTCTACAATTTGTTGTTGTTCGTAATCTGAGAATACATCTGTATGCAGCTCGAGGCCTTCTAAGATATTGATCCTCTTGCCTTTAATTCTCTCAAAGTGTTCGAAAGTTTTCTTTTCAACATTCTGCAAACTTTCTAACTCATATTCTGGAATTATTTGTAATCGGCGAGGTCTAGTAACATACTGGGGAATGTATGGTTCCACCCAGCACGCTCTCCTTCATGTCTTGGCTCCTCGGGGATAGTCTCTGTCGGGACATCCTCCGGGGTTTCTTTCGCAACAAGACTCTTCAGAACTGGTGCATCTGTTTGGCGTCGTGGTACTATCTCTGTTTCTATTTTCCTCGAGATTTCTTTATTCCTTTCTGCTGTACTAGGAATTGACTTCCTCCTTTCTGGTTCCTGATGAACAAATCTCTTCGAAGCATTTGTACTGATGGTAACGACTGTATCTTCACGCTGATTTGCGGCCAGCTTAGTCAGCATCTTGCGAATGCGACGGTTCTTGTTCCTTCGCTGAGTGGTTGTAAGAGTATCTCTCCTTACCCCTTGGGATTTTGTGGGCACGGCACTGACAAGCCTTCCCTCTGCTGTAGCAACAACTGACTTAACTTTCTTATCTTCTCCTGTTGCATGAGCGACGTTTCCTTTTCTTTTTTTGCTGGTAGATGAATGATTTGAGCCATCCAATTTCATCACTATATGGCTGCGGAGTTCTTCCCGATCGATCGGGGCCAATCATTTTCTTCATATTGTCGCCTGGCTGGTGTGAAGTCAGAGTCAATCTCGATCACCGCTCTATCGCTCACCCTCTTTTCATCAAGTGCTAGACTCACGCCATTCTTAAAATTCAGAACCAACCGCCCGTTCGACATTTCCCTGCGAAAAATAAGGAAAGGATCAGGGGCTATACTAAGAACAAGAACAGTAGAAAAAAATGTTTATTAATGAAGAGCTTTTATTCATTTATTTTAAATTTAAATAGGAGTAGGAAAAATATCAAGAGTGAGACTCGATTTAAAAGGAAGAATAAAGACTTATTATCATGATTTCACATGTTTTCTTTTAACATTTTTTTAACGATTTTCTTTATCATCCACTTTCTTTATTTATATTTTTGGGTTCCGACCCAGTTATAAGTAATTACTGTGCCCGTGCTTCTAGGGATGAGGATTCATCCTTCAAAACATCAGGTTGCGTAATACTTCTTAAGATATCATCCATTAACTAGAAGCATAGGTTGCTCTCCACGACAATTTACAAGCTGGTAGGAACCTCCTGAGTAAACTGTCTCGACCACAAATGGCCCTTCCCAAGTTGGTTCAAATTTACCACCTCTCTTAAGATGTTCAAGAATAGGTCTTCTGAGAACTAGAACCAAGTCACCGACTTTGAATGTCCTTAGACGGACAAATTTATCATGGGCCTGGATCGTCTTGGCTTGGTACAGTTCCAAATTCTGCTGTGCTGAAAGTTTTTTCCCTTCCAGGCTTTCCAATTCTTCTAGTCATAATTTAGAATTTTCTTCTGTAGTGATCTTGTTCGCAACTGTAATTCTGAGTGATGGAAGCTGAACTTTCAAGGGTAGCACTGCCTCGGACCCATTCACTAGAGCATAGGGCGTAGACTGAGTAGGAGTCCTGAAAGTCGTCCTGTAGGCCCATAAGGCTTTTAACAACTTCTCGTGCCAATTTCTTTTGTTGTCATCTAAAGTTTTCTTTAGAATTTGAACGAGAGTTTTATTAAAATCCTCGGCTATGCCGTTCGCTCTTGGGTAGTAGATTGTCGAATAGCGCCAGTCGATCCCATGTCTTCTGACAAAACTGTTGATCTTCGTGCTTCTGAGTGCGGACTCGTTATTTGAGATAATTCTGCACGGTACCCCAAAAAAGTAGACAACTTGATTCTTGAAGAACTGTAGCACATTATGTGCCTTTACTTCTCTGAGCGGTACTACTTCTGCCCACTTGGAAAAGTAATCTGTAGCTGCAAGAATGAAGCGATGTCCTCTTGAAGAAGGCGGTTCTATCGGACCCAAAATATCTGTACCCCAACATTCAAATAGCCACGACGCGATTGTCAGATGTAGCACATTTGGAGGTTGATGTAGAACCCCTCCATGCACTTGGCACTGGTGACAACTTTTGGCAATCTTCATGCAGTCGGTCATCATTGAGGGCCAGTAGTACCCTAGTTTTTTAATTTTCATTTTCATTTTTGGACCCGACTGATGAGTGCCGCAAAGTCCTGAGTGTACTTCTTTAACATTTTCATGAGCCTCGGACCCGCTCAGGCACCTTAGCCACATCTGATCAAAAAACCTTCTGTATAATGTATTTTTTATTAATGCATAAGACAAAGTTCTTTTCTTAATTTGATCGGCTAACGATTTATCGTCTGGTAGGTTTCCTGTTTGCAAGTAGTCTATTAATGGCTGTCGTCAATCTTCTACATTTTCTGTTACTGTTGTAATTCGTTCTTCTGTTTTTTCTACTGATTTGTGTATTGTATACATGTCGAGCTGTGATAGGACCTGTCGTCCCTGAACTGACACTTCAACTGACTCATCCCGCAAGCAGAAAAATTCCTTTGCAAGGTGGGCTAACGCATCTGCGAGAGCATTTTCTCTTCTGGGAATCTTATAGATTGTTACATTTGGAATTTGCTCCAACAGTTTCATGGCATACTGAAAGTACTGCTCAAGTCTTGGTTTTAGAATTCTGTACTGTCCGACGACTTGTTGAATGATCAACTGAGATCTCCGTAGATGTTGATGTCTTTTATCCTCATCTGAATAGTTAATTACAGTCCGGTTATAAGGGCTTCATATTTTGCCTCGTTGTTTGAACACGGTTCTTTTAGATGGTAGGAGTACCTTAACATTCCCTGTTCCTGCATTATAAAAATTAGTCTAATTGCTGCCTTACCGGGCACTATCGTTTGCAGTTCTTTGTCTTTCTGCGCTGAAGATGCTCCATCGAAGTACAGTTCCCAATGCTGATCTTCAGGATCTTCTAAGCTCATTATCTGCTCGTCCGGCAAGTCGTCGTTAAGAGGCAATTCTGCTGGTAAAGGGTGTGATGCGAGGAAGTCTGCTAGGAGTTGTCCCTTTACAGCACGAAGCAGAACGAAAGTTATATCGAATTGCAATAGTATCGTCGACCACCTAGTAAGTCTGCCAGAAAGTGTCAGACGGCTCATCAAATATTGCAACGGATTAAACTTCGAAATAAGGTTGACCTTATGAGAAATCATGTAATGCCTGAGCTTTTGTGCAGCGAAGATCAGGGCCAAACAATGTTTCTCAATTGGAGCATACTTTACTTCCGTCAGAATTAGACGACGGCTTAAGTAGTAGAGAGCATTTTCTTTTCCCTCATCATTGACCTGGGCTAGCAGGGCTCCGAGAGAGTCGTCTAAAGCCGCGGTATAAAGTATCAATGGTCTACCCGAGACTGGGGCTGCTAAGACAGGAGGTGTCATTAGGTATTGTTTGATGTCATCGAAGGCATGTTGACATCTGGAGTCCCAAGTAAACTTGGCATCCTTCTTAACCAAAGCAGAAAAAGGCTGACAACTTCCTGACAAATTCGAGATAAAGCGTCGAAGATCTGTCAATTTTCCTTGAAAGGATCATAATTGTTTCAAGGTTTTAGGAGGTGGCAATTCTAAGATAGCTTTAATCTTCTCCGGATCGATTTCAATTCCACTTTGTTGAACAAAAAATCCTAAGAATTTCTCAGAGGTGACGCCGAAGGCACATTTTAGGGGATTTATCTTAAGGTTATATTCTCTTAACCGCTCGAAAACAATTTTTAAATCATACAAGTGATCTTCTTTTAGTTTACTTTTGATGACCACATCATCTACGTATCACTCGACTTGGTTATGAATGAGATCATCAAAAATTCTTGTCATTGCTCATTGATAGGTTGCTCCTACGTTCTTTAATCCAAACGACATCACTGTGCAGCAGTATACCCCGATTGGCATTCTGAAGGCTATAAGCTTTTCATCTTCTGGTGCCATATCTATCTAGTTGTATCCCGAAGATCCATTCATGAAAGAAAAGATTTCATGTGTTGAAGCAATGTCGATCATCAATTCTGGAATTGGTAGCGGGAATTCATCCTTTGGACATGCTTTATTCAAATCTCTGAAATCCATGCAGATTCTGATCTGACCATTCTTCTTTCTAATCGGTACCACATTGGCTAACTAAGTCGGGTATTGTTCTTCACGGACAAATTTAGCATCTATTAGCTTCTTAACTTCTGCTATAACTTGTTGTCAATCTCTAGACGCATTCTTCTCGGAGCTTGTCTAACTGGAACGGCAGTGGGATCCACTCCTAACTTGTGAAGTGTGACCTCTGGAGCTAATCCTGGTAGTTCATCATAACTCCAAGAAAAATAGTCCTTGAATTCCATCAATAGCTTGATTATCTCTTCGGAGTCTTCTTTATTGAGTAAGGAGCTAACAAAGGTAGGCCTAGGCTCTTCACTAGTACCTAAGTTAACTTCCATTAACACGCCTAGGCTCTTCGCTATTACCTAAGTTATCTTTGAGATCTTCTGAAGCTTCCAAGCAGTCTTCATTAGGCTCGCAAGTGACAACCAAGGAAAATCTCGTATCGTCAACTGATCATACTGTGCCGAATCTGAGACCATGTTTTGAATTTGGAGGCCGGCTGACATTATTCCATAATTTTTCAAAATGTTGTGATTGACCTTTTGTCCATTGTTTAGGTATGACACCACGTTGAATTAAATTTTGAACACATGGAGAGTACCACTCAAAAGGCAGTTCCATTAATTCGGAAGAAGTAACATCTTAAAATTGTACATCCTTTTCAGTATTGGAAGAAGAAGCACCAAGGTAAAACTTGATCGGCTTAGCACCACCACCATGCACTTCCTTGACCACCATACCCTCGATCTTATTAGAATGGATCGGGGTCAGGGTCATAGTATGTACATAATAGTTAATCTTCTCATAGATTGATTTGTATTCTTCTTTCTTTTCATCTTCAAGAGAGATCTTGAACTGAGGTTTCTTTTGATTTACTGTTGTTGCTTCTTTCTTGATTTATTCTTTTTCAGAACTGGTCTCCCAATCAACGTTGATGGCTGGTTTCTTCTGTCCAACTGTTCCAACATCTCTTCCACGACCTTGTCCCCGGATTCGACCTCGGGTGTGAGTTCTGGAGAAACCTTCACCATCTCGCCGTAAGGGAGTGGTGAGTAACTATTGGATTAGAATTTCCAGCTCTTTATCATCTTGCACTTCTTTTGCTTCATTTGATATGACATTTCTGGAAAAGATTGTTTTCTTCGGGGGCGCGTAGTAGGCTGAATCTTCGTGAATTCCGATTTCATGCACAGAGAATGGTTGCAAGTTACCTTTGATACACTGTTCTCCTCATTCGTAATATTTTATGCACTGGTGCAGAGACGATGGTACCATCCGTTTCTCATGGATCCATGGTCGACCCAGTAGAGCATTGAATGATGTCTCAAAATCAATTATGTGGAATTTTGCGGTTGTCTTTGCCAAATCACCGGTCTTCATTAACAATGTTATCGATCTGAGTGCTCTTTCTCTTTTCTGATTGAACCCTCTTAATAACATCTTATCGGCTTCAAGTTCGAGAGCATCATTTTCCAAATATGCTAGCGTCTGAAGATTCATTATGTTGATTGATGCCCCTAGATCAACCAACACCCTAGAGAGCGTAAACTTTCCAATAGTGATTGAAATGTACAACGGTCGGTAGTGATCAGCAGTTCCGTGTAGTAAATCATTGTACGTGAAGGTAACACCTCGCTGTTCTTTTAACGAGCAAACCTCGTCGAAGGAATTACCGACCATTTGAGCTAAACAAATCTCTGGATCAAGTAGAACCATGATTAGAGCTTCCCTCATCTCCTTTGACAGGATCAGAGCATCGTATATGCTTAGTTTGGCTGGCTACTTCCTAAGATGGGCTAGCATGTTGTAGTCTTCTTTATTACCATGTTCCTCGGTTTCTTCCCGAATGGGCAATTCCTCTACTGGGATTGGCTCTTCCTGAGCAACCACCTGCTTTCCTTTATCCTTTGGACCCATTCTCGGAGGTAGAACTTTTCCGCTCCTTAGATTAATTTCTGTTATCTCTTCTGAATTTGATGCTGGATCTGCCAGTGTCTCCCCTTGGATCAGAACGATTGGCTTTTTTGGAGTTGATTCAAAATCTGATAACTCCAATTCTATTGCGATTGGAGCTCCTCGAAATTTGCAAATAGACTTGTTGCTTGTTGAGCTTTCGTAGCCATCCTTGTGAACGTCTTCTCCTTCGTCGTGCTCATTGAGGTTTAGTATGATTTGAGAATCATTATTTATATCGGAATCGAGATCCGGATTAGCTTGGCTTTTGTTAGTTACGTAATAGTTAGAAATAGTCAAAACGTAGCCAACGCCAAAACTCTTATCATTATAAGATCCCGCCGGGGAGAGCAAATAATCATACAGTCATAGGTTCGAGGGATTTCTTCCCCGAATCGGAAACAACCATCCTATGATAAGCAACCCCTAGTCTACTCTCTGGAGCCTCAATTTTTTTCTCTTCTACGATTTTCTCTTCCTTCTGGGGCGGTTCTTCAATTGCAAGCGATAGTGCCAGCTCGGCAGGTTTCAAACTTTGAGTTGAAGCATGCAACGAAGTGGTTTGGATGTGATCTAAGGTTTTCTTTGAAGACTTTGTCCAGACGGTACTCCATCCATCATGGGTTGTGTAAGGGTCTATCGAAAAAATGGGATCTGTTGAAATAACATTGACAAAACCTCCTTATTGGGGTTCCTTCATGTATTCCTTCGGAATCGTTATGTTCCATTTCAAGAGATTATCTTCCAGCCAGTTCTTTAAAGTGAAGCAATCTTCGATCTTATGTCTGAGAATCCTGTGGTAAGGGTAATAGTTTGGATAATCTTTCTTATTGACTTCTTCCGGCCTCTTGGGCTTTGGTAACTAGAAATCGGGTGTCATCATTAAACTGCGGAACATCTTCGCCACTGCTTCAGTTTTTAATGGATATTCCTTGTTCAGAAAATCTTTTAGGGTATGCTATGGATGAGGCGGTTGTTCATAATGCTGAGACGACTGATTGCTCAGTCGAGGCTGTTGATAACCCTGTTGAGGTTGTTGGTAAGTATGTTGCTGTGGTTGATAGCTAAGCTGTGGTCTCTCTGGCTGTATCTGCACGAGCTGCTTGCCCTTATCTACTGCTGCGATGATTCCAGACTTCTTTTTCGAATGCTTTTATGGGCTTCTTCTTATCGTTCTTGTCCACGAAACTTAGCTGCTTTGCTTCCTCATGTAAGCTCCCAGCCTTGCTAAGCAGATTCTCGAAAATCTTCATTGTAAATCCTTCATGGAGAAGTGCTATCGGGCCGTGGATGCTTTTAAGCAGGATGCCGACTGCATGTTGTTCCTGAAGTTGTGGTTCACACTTCATGCTTAAATTTCTCCATCGAAGTATGTAATCTACTAAAGTCTCGTTCGGTTTCTGGTGCTCCACCACTAGATCACCGATAGTGATGTGGTGTCGAGCCCCAGCAAATCGTTTAACAAAAAGGTTTTCCAATTCTACAATGGTTTTAACTGAACCATTTGGCAATTCTGCATTCTAGTCGAAGGCAATCCCTGACAAGCAGCTAACGAACTGATGAAAGAGTAAAGCGTCACTCCCACCGGCATTGCAGCAACTAGCACGAAAATGTGTGACATGCTGCCGGGGGTTTCACGTTCCATCAAAAGTCTGAAACAGAGGTGGTACGAAGCCTTTCGGGTATTGGACTGCATCGTTTTTAATGTCTTTTTTGGGAATCATGCTCTGTGCAGAATCCTTCTTTGGTGGCTCATCTCCGTTGATGGATGTGATCTCTTTTCCTCCTTCTACAATATGGATGATTTTTGGGGGTGTTTCTTTCTGAGGTTGCACCTGACTCTAGAGAGTGGCTAAAGCAGCAGCCATCTCTTCCATCCTCCTTGCCATCTGGGAAATTATGTCATCTCTTTCCCGAAGCTATGCTCTCATCACTTCTAGTTCATCTCTTTCCGCAGCTGCCGGAGCACCCTGCGAGGCTGACGACGCTCGTGTTTCAACCATGTTGATCTCGGCATACTCCTCATCCATGAACTCTGATGAATCAACTTCCTTTTCCAACTTTTCTCCTCTTTCTTTTGCCAACCGTCGGATATTCGTCCTTAGCTTTCCTATAGCATCCTCGAGGGGTCTCTTCCAGACGGTCTCGCGGTTGTCGTACGATGGCTGTTGAACTTCTTTTTCGGGAGTTTCTTTTATTGCAGTAGCACTTCCTTCAGGTTCAAGCTCTTTGACGAGACTTTTCTTCTCAGGACGTTGTGTTGGTCTCGGCTTGGCAATAATAGGTCGCCACACCATCCTTCTTGTAGCAGAAGGCCTAGGACCGGTAGGTCTGTCGGCTATATGCTGGTAGGTGGTGTCCTCCCTAATATTATGGCCCGATACAACAACAGGTGAACTAGCTCTCATTTTATTTCTTGGTTTCTCTACGACAGTGACAGGCTATACTCGTGGTCTGAGGCGGGACCTAGCTGGAACTCGTCCCATTCTTCTTAGGATTTCTGATACGGGGCATCTTTCTTACTTTGCCGATTTTTGTATCACGTCTTGTAGCAGAGCGAATGGCGTAGTCTTAACCCTTTTTCTTTTGCAGTTACTATAGTATGCTGGTCGGGATAGTGTAGCGGCAATCCTTCGGGCATCTTCTTCATCTGATGCAGCAGAGTGAGGGTGAAACCTACTCCCTTCCAACAGAGGTATATACTCAGGGAGTTCTTCTCTTTCCTCGGGAATTTCTTCTAGAAAATCAACTTCAACAGCTTCGCTTTCTCAATCCTGGCTATCTTTCTGCTTCTATTTCTCCTTTAAGTCCGAGTTAGGGGTGAAACTCTTGAACTGGACCCAATCTCGAAAAAAGATGGTATTGTAGCAAAATCTGTACTCTCCACAGTGACAGGCTCACCACTGACTTGGATTTCCTTCCCCTTTAGTTTGCAGAAGTCGGGGTAGGTGCAGAGATGACTAGACCGGTGGGGATAGAGACAACAGTCCTCCTACGAATAGCAGTACTTCTTTCACCTGGAACCCTTTGCAGGGAAGGGAATTCTTGAGCCAACTTCAAGTTGAACTCAATTACAGGCTCTTCAGTTTCTGACACTTTGTCCATTAGTGCGAAGAGAGTGACCTCAGCGAACTTGATATATGTATTACCGAATTCTTGTCCAAAAAGGATGATCCCATTGTCAGGCAGCTCATTCTTATAGACGGCGAAGTCCATTCCATTGGTGAAGGAGAAAATTAACTTTAGCGCAGTCATTTTCTGCATGGTAGATTTTGAATGTCAGTCCTGAATTATGCTTCCTTTTGTCGCAAAACTTAGGACGAAAAAGAAAGAGTCCGAACATATTTTCATTTATCTTAGTGTATTTATGATTTAAAAGAGTTTGTTTATTAAAATGTTGTTTATTAGAGGATTTTTTTGGTAGGAACAAAATGATTAAAGGTATAGAAAAGGTAAAGGATCCGATTAAGAATTAGAAAGGAAGAGAAAGTCTCGTAAGGCTTCTCAACCCAAAGGACCGCTCCTAAGCTAACACCGATTGGGGGTCCACCCCACCTCAGAAAAGAGGTAAAACGATTTCGGAACCTCTCTGTTTAGGGGTGTCTAAACAGTGGCTCCTAAATCCGAGAGAAGTTGACTATACTTGTTCAAGATAGAAATGAACGTAGTATACCAACGAAAGAATGATAGTTTTGGTCCACTAGGGATATGGACTCAATATCGATTAATGAAAGAAAAACTATCTAATTAAAATGGAGAGAAGAACTACTCCCCAGCGGAGTCGCCAGAAGCTGTCGGCATATTTTTAGGTTATGTATTTTAAAAAGGGGTCGACTACATAAGTTGTCGGCGAATTTTTTAGATTTTAAATTTAATTTAAATAAATATATATATAATTTATAAACTAGTATTTGATTTTGAAAATTATTTTGAGTTTGAAAATTTTAAGATATGAAATCAAACTGATCTCACATCCCAAATAGTTTATATAAACGAGCACCGCACCACAAACCGTATATTTATCCCGAGGAATAGACACACTGCTTAATGATGGGGCTCGGTTAAATAAACTAGAAGATTTGTGACATCCGTTTGTTCTGCGAACCAATTTTATAAGCCGACAAGTTCCCCTCCTTAATATAAAAGAATTAAGCAGGGTTTATTTTACCTGGGTTCTTAAAGTTCCCTATAAGGGCAAGCCCCTATAGTTAATTACATCTTAAATGACAGGAATCATTTAAAAAACTCTAAATAATGATCAGTGGTTCTGCTCTCAAGAAATTCAAGGTTTAAGGTTTTCAAGAAATTGAATTTTGGAGATTTCAATAGGGAATGGATCAAATTTGGAACAATTTATTTTGGGAATCCAAAGGAAGAAAAGTAGGTGAAGCTGAGGATCCAAGAAGAATCTTGACAACTTCCCAAACTATCTTATGGTTTGGCATCTATTTGGAAATTTATTTAATTTTTAAATCTTTCCAAATTTAATTATTTAGGACTTATGTTTGTATTACACAATCATACAAATAGCCTCGAAGATGTGAGGGTTTATGTCGTACCCAATGACTACCTCGGAATCCTAAGACCAAGTAGGGCTTAATTTACATGACATGATCATGCAAATGCCTAACAAAAAGTTGAGGATTTTTGTTGCACTAGGAAAACTACCTCGAAGTCTTACGGCTTGGTTATTTAATTCTAAGAAAGTTTTGCTGAAGTAGACCCGAGTTTTGCTGATGACGATGGTCGTGCTGCCCACCATGCTCCGAGCTCCTTGTTGTTACAGAGGTTTAGTTTTAGAAGGTGAAAATTAAGAGATGAGAGAAGTGTTTTGGTTTAGAAATCTTAAAGTCCAAACATTTTTAATATTTTAATTAAAACAAATCTTAAAGTTGTTTAAACAGAACCGATTAAGATACCACGGTTCCGTCATCCCGGCACCGTTATTTTCATCGAATTCACTCAGTCCAGATGAATTTACTAAATTCAACTGAATGAATTCCACACTTTCATTTAGACCGTGGGAAATCCCGTTAGCAACATGTGGGTTACATCATCCGAGGTATTCCCGATCATTCAACGAGACATTTTAATTTAGTTACAGTTGTAGTTTTGTTTTTCTGTTTGTGATTAAATTTTGAGTTGTTTTATATTTTGGAATGTTGTGGCGGTGAATTTTATCTTGTGGTGACTTTTTATTTAGTTTTGGTTTCAGATTTGTGACTATCCTAAAGATTTGAGTTTTCATGCAACAATCTAGTTTAACAAGCAAGAAAAAGTAAAGTGCAGTGCATGTAAGTAAATTGCAATAAAGTAAATTGCAATAAAATAAAAGCGTACCTGGAGGGTCTTCCCGTCATCCTAAGCTGCACTTAAAACATATATTAAGGCATTTAAATATTTATAACAAGTACCTAGGTAAAGCTAAGGGACAGGTTTTGGTTGTCTACCAAAGTCCTAGTCCTATTGTTAGTCATCTCCTATGACGTCTAGGTTCTTGTATTTTGTTTAAGGATGATTTTTCTTCATCAAAGAACAATTAAATTCAATTGTTCTTCTAAAACATCTCATCATATTGAGAAAGTGCTTAGGACGAGTCCTAAACATCTTTTCAATATTTTCGAGATTATTTTGAGTCCAAGTAAATTTAATTACACAGGTGAATTAATCATCCAAGAGTTTAGTTAAGCTTTGTCTCTTGCTTAGTGAACTTGGGCATTTGATTACCTGATGAATGAAGTGACATCTCACTTAATACTCCATTTAAGAGTTATAATAATTAAAGCCTTTAGGGGCAAGTTGGTTTGTTGAGAATTTTAATCATTCTAAATTTGAAATTTGAGTTAAAGGTTTAAAGTGATTTAGTTTAATTATGAGGTTTAATTAATAATTTTAAGTTTGGAATAGTGTTCAAAGTATTTTTTGTTTAAATTTTTATACTTTAAGTGATCTTAATATTTTAAATTTGTTTTACTTTTATTATTGAATGATGTTAATTTTAATATAATTTAAATTTGATTTAATAGAATTTAACTTAATTTAATTTAAATATTTTAAATTTAATTTAACTTAATTGTTAAAAATGTTAATTTAATTTAATTTTAATTTTAATTTAACTTTTACTTAATTTAATTTAATTTAATTGTTAAACCACTTAACATTTTGAGCTTTCCTTTAATTTAAGTGTTATTTTGTTTTTAATTTTTAATTTACTTAGTTTGGATTATCATTTTAATCTTAATTAAGAGTTAAATAATATTGAAGTGATTTCTTTAGGGATTTTTTTTATTAAAGAATTAATATCCTTTCAAGTTATATCCCTATTTCTAATAATTCAAATTTTCATTAATCTTCCAAAATTTAAATTGTTTAAATAATTAATGTTTCATTTTTAGTTTATTAAAAGTGATTAATGGGTTTCTACCCTTTTAGTTTCCCAAAGTTTCAATCATCCAATAAAGATAAAATCAAATGTTTTACTCTCCATTTTAATTAAACCTAAAATTTTAATAAAGGGGTTTAAATTCTTTAATTACCTTTATGCCTTTTTAGGCTTATTTATTTCATAACTCACTAAATTGAGTTCAAATGAACTTAAAATTTTTATGTCACTTCACTCATATGTCAATTAAGACATTAGAGGAGAAAATGTGATTTTTCTGAATTTAATTTATTTATATAATTATTTTTAGTGAAAAATAAGCGATTGCAAGGAAAATTCAACAACATGACCAAAGTAAGGTTTCTGTCTTAAGAAAATTATGGCATGTTCCTAATGATGAGAGGACCACTCGGACCAAATTTGGTGATTTTTCAAATTATATTTTATTTATTATAATTATTTTGAGTTTTGGAATGTTAATTAATTATAAAATAAAATTGAAGTTGAAAAATGGATTTTATATTTTTCTTAAATCTCTCTAACCTCGAGGAGGTCATAGAAATAGATTTTACAATTTTCTGATTTTTCTTTAATTTATTATAATTAATTTAGTGAAATGGTTGGAAAATACATTTTGTAATATTAAAAATTGTTTTAAGCATTTAAAATTCAATATCTTTACTTTGAGACTTAAGAAAAATATTTGGTCTGTTACTAAGTAATTAGGAGTCAAAATATGATATTTTTATGATTTTTAATATTTTTGTTATTTTTATTATTTTTATTATTTTTAATTATTAAAATATTAAATATATTATTAAAAATGAAAAATTTTAGAAAATTCCAATTTTTAATTTTTATAGACTCCTCTGATATCAGAGAGCCGACAAAACCAATTTGGTGAATTTTTTAAATGTATTTTTAGAGTTATGAATTTTTAAAGTTTAATTTTGATTATGTGGCTTAATTAATTCATTTAGTGAGGCTAATCATTTCCAATTGGCTTCAAGTTTTTATGCAATGTCCCTCTGATCTTGAAGATCAGTGGAGAATTGATTTCAAGTTAATTTAATGTGTGGTTAACCCTAATTAATTAAAATTAAGTTTTGAGTAATTAGGTCAATTAGTGTTTTCTTAATGAGTTAACTCAAAATATAATTATCCTAGGGTCCTCTGGTAATAAGAAACTTCGCCAAATTTTGCTGGAATTTATTGAATAATATGCTAATTATTGGAATTAAAATACCAAAACAGTGACATAAACTTTAAAAATACATAACTTTCCATAGAGATGGCCTCTTACCTTGAAAAATTCAGGGAATGTTCCCAAGATCAGAGGCTTCAGGGTCTCATGCCATGGTGAATTGTCTATTGATCTATAAAAAAAATACATATTTCTTTGTCTTAATTCTTATTAATTTCTAAGGATATTATGCTTTAATGAAAGGTATTTTTTGTGTTTTTGGATGTAGGTGATGTAAAATGGTCTAAAAAGAAAAAAGGAGCAAAAAGGAGCAAAAATGGAGCAAAATACAAAAAGTATAAAAAAATATGGTTTGACGCCTAGGCACCAGAAGTTGGCGCCTAAGCGCCAGACTCGATAAAGAAACTGTCAAGTTTTTGACAATGTTTGAACGGTTATTTTGATGGAGTGAGCGGTTATTGGACATTCTAGAAGACTGGCTGTTGTTCCTTGATAATAGGACATGTGATACATTGCATTTGGACGCTCCAAAACGGTTTTAATCACGAAGAGGTGCGAGTCAAAGTGAAGAGGTGAGAAGAACTGGACGCGGTGTCCGGCGCCAATGCGCCAGATTCCGAAGCCTAGGCGCCAGACAGACCTTCTAGAAGATTCATTGAATGTGGACATGTTTTGAAGAGGTGCCTCAAGGCAACCCTTGAAGCCTATAAATAGGGGTCCATTTCTTCAGAAAACGTGCCCCTCCCATTGTAACCCTTTCTCTTATCCACTTTAGGATCTCTCATCCTTAGAGAGAGAAATTTAGGGCCACTTTTGTTTAGTTTAGTGAGTTTATTTTCAAGTTGATGCATCTCGAGTTCATAACACTGTGGATTCAGTAAGAATCATAAGATATGTAGAAGGAATATTTGAGATAAGTATTTATATTTGATACAAAGTTTATTTATTATGTTTTGTTGTTTATTTTCAATGGGTTCTGAGTAGTTAGTTTACTTTCTTCCTTCAATTATGAAGAGATAGATAAGATAATATAAAGATTCGATGGAGAATTGAAATTCAAAATATTTTCTAAACATTGTGATGACATTAATACCTGATCTTACTTTACTTTTTAAATTGGCCATTTCAATTGTTAAAACCCGTTGAAGAGTTTTGAGACCTTGAAGGAAAAGAACTCTTAACTTGTAAATGTCACATTAATCCTTGGGTAGTCGAAGGCCATGTGCGGGCTATTCAAGGTGAAGTGCAAATAAATAAGAAGATAAGATTGAAAGGGTGTAGAATTGATAAGTTTTTAGAGTGACAGACTAAATTCTTATAATTTGATTTATAGATTAGGAAAGGGTCACTAGTAGGGCCGACCATAGCCACCCTTGGACATCTAGTAGTGTGCGTCTAGATTAACCCATTCTACTAACAATACATCCAGACCTGATATGTAAATTAGCCATTGTTCTTTGCACCTGGATCAAAGGGTAAAGAATAGGAATGCTTCTATTTGGCACAATACCATAAATCAAATTCTCCAATGAATATTAAATTATCTTAAAAATCTTAGATTAATTGAAGGAAAGAAAGTTTTTTTTTTATATAGTTTTCATAAATCATTTTCTTATTATTTTTTTCTTTATTTGCATCTAGTAAATTAATAGTAATTTATAGTTAAATTAAAAGATAAAAAAATATTTTTGAAATATAATATTTAGAAAAATTATTACTATAATATTTCCCCGTGGGATCGATACTGGGGTTATAAAAGAAAACCCTATATTACTTGAAACGATACGTATACTTGCGTAGTACCCCTAGTGTGTAAAATATTTTCTAAAAATTTATAAATTGAGTCAAGTTTTTGGCCATCTTTTGGAAGCGAATATTACTGCGTTATTGCGGGTCGGGTCATCTATGCATATGGAGAATCAAAATACTGAAATGAGTAAATAATTAATTAAAAATAAAATACTAATCAAAATAACTTAATTTCTATTCCACATTATTCTTCTCTATTCACTGAGCAAGAGGGTATTTTTAGTATATTTTTATGATTTTTCTACACAAAGATATGAATTTTCTAAGTTCTGGATATTTAAATAAATAAAAAAATCCATATTTTTCTACTTATCCACGCGGCGCCGACTCATCCTTGGCAGCTCCGAAAGCCCACACTTCACGGTCCCATTCGACGCCGCCATCTGAATCATGCTCCATGGGCCCGCGGTTCATGTAACGTCCTTCGATCTGGTGCGATCTGGACCTTCCACTCGATACACGCTCGATCGGACGGCGCCTGATCATCGTCTATGACTGGTGTGCACCCGTGACCGTCCACACTAAAATCCTAAGAACTCTCTCATTTGTCAATGGATTTTCATGTTCTTATGCTCTATGGATTTGTCTTGAAGAGACAAACACATCCATATGGTTTACATGCTATGAAATTAAGTAAATCAAAATGGAGAATCACTGGAAGCTCGGGAGGAAGAAATGATCCATACCTTTGCTCTAAGAAGTGTAGCTTCAATCAGAGAGTTATGTCACCTTCGATTGCACCTAGGGAAGCTCCAGATGAAGTCTCTGGCTCTAGGGAATTGTCTAGCTATGAAAGTGTCCACAGCCGATTTCAAAGCATGCGAGTATAAGCAGCGGGTGGCCTGGAGAGGGGGCTTTCACTAGAGAACTCCTTCTCTTGGTCCTGTGCAGGTGTGGGTGAGTTTAATTTGGATTTGGTGGAGGTTTGGGAGATGTCCTGGTTTTAGGCTGAGAATTGAGCTCCGAAATTGAGCTCAATTAATGGGGTTTAGGGCAGGAGAGTAGTGGGGATCAATTGCTCTAGGTGAGGAGAAAGTCTTAGAGCAATTTTGGCAGAGTCTTGTTTAGGTATGGTTCATCACCTTCTTTAGCCAAGAGGGTGGTGGGTTTAAATAGACATGGCTGGAGGTCCTCCCAGATGGAGTTGAGGCTTGGAATCAGCTGCTCTGGTCAAGGGAAGAACAACCATGGTGTCTAATTAGGTTGGGACAGCTCAGCAAGGAAGAATTGAATTTTTGAACCAAATGGGTGCTCTCGGCCTGGTGTTTTCTGGAGACTATGGTGGCTGACCGACCAGGGTCAGGTCACCCTCAAGGTCAGGGAGGTCAAGGCTGGGGTTTAGTGCAGTCAATTGGCCATGGACATGTGTAAATAAATTTGATTTAAATGGAATGGGAGAAGGCTCATTTTGGCTTGCTTTGGTTCAACTCATGTATTTGGGCTAGGTTCACCCCCCCATGATCTGATTTGGGCTGAAGGGGATCAATTGGGTCAGCTAGGAAGGGGTGGTGAAGTCCCCATATAAGATGATGTGGCTAATTTGAGTTTAGAGTGTAGCATGGATGAGGTTAAAAATTCTTAATGAAGGTTTAAGAAAGAGCCCCCACTTCTTGCCATTAATGGCTTGGTGAGGTGTTAAAGCTCTCATGGCTTCATATGGCTTGTAAATAGGTTCATTTGGCTTGCTCATGGCTTGGGAAAAGGTTGGCTTATTTTCATAGGAATGGGTTTTGGGATTTTTGATGAGTTTAAGGGAAATTGGCATGAGGCTTGATTTGGATTTATTTGATGATTGATTTAGAACTTAGGGATGATATCAATTAAAGGTATGATGAGAAGAAATTGTTATGTGGGCTTTGGAGCTAATTTTGGGCTTTTGGATTTGGTGAAAATGGGCTTTTAGGATGGTTTAAGAAAGTGGGCCTTTAGGTTTGAAAACAAATTGGTGGATGGAAATTTTGTGAAGGATTGGGCCAAAAAAATGTTGGGTTTAGTTTAGGGACGTGCCATGAACATTTTAGAAAAGGTTTGGTGTCATTTAGAGTGGAATTGGATTTAATTTGGGCTTTGCTGGTAAAGGGGCCAAAGTGGGTCAAATTGGGCAAACTTGGGCTAAGGTTAGGCTAAGGTTAGATTTGATGTAATATTAATGTTGAGAAATTCTTATGGGAGGGTCACAAAGAGTTTTCAACTTTGTTTGGGCTTTGATTTTGGGATTTGGGCCCATTTGGGTTAGGTTTGGGTTTAGGCCAAAAATAGAGATTTTGGTTTTGGATTAGGTTTGGGTGGAGTTAGGTTCAAATTTGGGGTAAATCTTGTTAGTGTTTTTCTTGTGGGGATGTTAGGAAGGTTTTAGAGAAGATTTGGGGTTAATTGGAGTTGAATTGGGTTGGTTTGGGCTAAGTTTAGGTCATGTGCCAAAATTGGGCTTTAGGCTTCAAATTGGAATTGGATCCAACTGTCAATCAAATTGGGCTTGGATTTGGTCTAAATTGATGTTGGGGATATTAAATTGAAGCTTATAATTGAATTGGGTCAAAGTTGAGGTCAATTGGGTTGATTTGGTTTGACATTGGATCCACTTGGGTTAAGAATGGGTCAAATTTGGGGTTTTAGTAAAAGTGGGTTAAATTGACAAAATTGGCCTATGGTGTAGTTCAACAAAATGAAATTGGAAATATTTGGGATTTTGTGGAGTTTTGTAGAAATTTTTGGAATTTATGGAATTTTTGGTTAAGAAGGGCATTTTGGGTATTTGGAGGGTATTGGGGGATATTTTTGGAAATTTTTGGTGTATTTGGCTAAGGATGATCAATTTGAATGGTGGGAAATGTTTAGGACTGATTTTGATGAATTTTTGGTAATTTAGGCAATCTTGCAAATTTTGGATAGTTCCAAGGATATTTGGTAGGTTTAGCGGGTGTGGGGCCCCAGGGGTCAAAAATTAAAATTTTCGGAAAATGAAGATTGATTAAGTGTGAGTGAAATGAAATCATTTTGGTTGAGCCATGAAGGCATATTAAGCTCACAAAAGCCATGAGAGGACTCATTTTAGAAATTCACTATGTTGTTCCTAACCCTCTTAGCCAGGGGCCTAGGGGTTCAGGTCCATCCATATGAATTACCTACATGAGTCAGGAAGTCAAGCTAGGTGTGAATGGGTTTAGGACTTGGAATGTGTGTGAAAGTGTAATGTGTTTGCAAGTCAACCCTCACCAGACCAATCCAACCAGGGTAGTCCTAAGGCCAAAGAGTCCTATAGGGAATTCATCCTTTAAACCTCCACATTTGATCTTAACCCTCCAAGTGACTTAGGGATTTACAATCAAACTTATGGGGTTTGCAGGGAGTTAAGAGGTTTTCAAATTTCTAAGTGGTGGGTTCCATTTCTAGTCCTCTAAGATAGTCAAAGGGAAAGCCTAAGGCTAGATCCTAAGTACTAAGGGGAGAGAAGAGAAAATACCTCATAAAAAATGAGGTCAACAAATGGACCCCCAATAGGTGTGGTGTGCTAACCAAGCAAACCGCACGTATTGGCGTTGACCAAAAAGATCAACAAAAGCAACACAGACTTCTAAGTGGTACACTTAGAACAAAGTAGAAACAAATTTCTGCTGGGGAGTATCGAGTATATCTCCAAGACTAGAGATCTCTGAACTCTCACCGGGGAAAAGAAAAGAAGGTGAATTCCAGATCATAAGATATGGGGAAATTTGATTTAGATTTCATTTCATTTTATATTTCAAGTTTTAATGTCGAGTTTAGATTTCAACTTGTTTCGAGTTTCAATTCCGATTGAAGTTTAATTTAAAATCGATTTGAGAAAATTCTGAATTTGAAATGAGAATTGGAACCTAGATTCCAACCTCGAGATTTACAAAGAGAACTGGAATTTAGGTACCAGCCTCGAAAGAGAGAATTGAAATTTAGTATCAATCTCGAAAAGAGAGTCGGAATTTTTTACCCACCTCGAAAGAAGAGAACTGGAATTTGGTACTAGTCTCGAAAGAGAGAACTGAAATTTGATATCAATCTCGGAAAGAGAGTCAGAATTTGGTATCGACCTCGAAAGCAGAGAACTGTAATTTGGTACCAGTCTCGAAAGAGAGAATTGAAATTTTGTATCAATCTCGGAAAGAGAGTTGGAATTTGGTACCAGTCTCGAAAGAGAGAATTGAAATTTGGTATCAATCTCGGAAAGAGAGTCGGAATTTCATACTGACCTCAAAAGAAGAGAACTAGAATTTGGTACCAGTCTCGAAAGAGAGAATTAAAATTTGGTATCAATCTCGGAAAGAGAGTCGAAATTTGGTATCGACCTCGAAAGGAGAGAACTAGAATTTGGTAGCAGTCTCGAAAGAGAGAATTAAAATTTGGTACCAATCTCGGAAAGAGAGTCGGAATTTGGTACCGACCTCGAAAGGAGAGAACTTGAATTTGGTACCAGTCTCGAAAGATATAATTGAAATTTGGTATCAATCTTGGAAAGAGAGTCGGAATTTGGTACCGACCTCGAAAGAAGAGAACTGGAATTTGGTACCAGTCTTGAAAGAGAGAATTGAAATTTAGTATCAATCTCAGAAAGAGAGTCGGAATTTGGTACCGACCTCGAAAGAAGAGAACTGGAATTTGGTACCAGTCTCGAAAGAGACAATTGAAATTTAGTATCAATCTCGGAGTGAGAGTCGGAATTTGGTACCGACCTCGAAAGGAGAGAACTGGAATTTGGTACCAGTCTCGAAAGAGAGAATTGAAATTTGGTATCAATCTCGGAAAGAGAGTCGAAATTTCGTACCGACCTCGAAAGGAGAGAACTAGAATTTGGTACCAATCTCGAAAGAGAGAATTGAAATTTGGTATCAATCTCGGAAAGAGAGTCGAAATTTGGTACCGACCTCAAATGGAGAGAACTGTAATTTGGTACCAGTCTCGAAGGTCTAAAGAGAAATGGAAATTGGTTCCGATCTCGTAGATTTAATGAGAAATGGAAACTGGTTCCAATCTCGAAAGTTTATCTGTATGAAGAGGGACCCAATCCCATACCATCAGAACCAAACCGAACAAAGTTCGTGGCTCCGTGTCAATAGAAATAGTCGATCCTCTAACACACAGAGAAAAGATTTAAAAAGAACTTGTGAGTGTACCAAGTTGAAAAGACTCGACCTTGTGACAAGTCGAGGAAATGATTTTAATTTCAGAAGGGTTTCAAACATATTTTGTTTTGAAGAATAATTGAAGGATTCAGATCGAAGGATTCAGATCGATGGATTCAGATCAAAGGATTCAGATTAAGATTTAAATTCATTTTGTTCACTTTGGTGATTCAATTTCAAAAATATTTGGAGTTCGTGTCAGTTTAGAATTTATTTTGACATTTAGATTCTTAAAAGAGTTCTCGTTTATTTTAATTTTCCCTTTGTTCTTTGCTCGAAGTTTTTTTAATTTAATGACGTTTCCCAGTCAATTTGCATAAAAAGAGGTGAAGGCAAAACATGACATGGTCACTTTCATTCCAATCTTGTTGAAAATACATCATACATCTTGATCCAAAACATGATGATATTTTCTTTGAGAATTTAATATCTCATACAATCCATATAAATCCAAAATGGATTGTGTAAGATTCTTCATGTTTCTTTTAAAAGCAGCTGTCAAAATTCATGTCTGAATAGTGAGATACATGGATAATAACATCACCTTCCAAGTCATCCTTGGCAGAAATGTCGTATGGAAGTGCATTGGAGGTGTGTTATCTTCCATGTAACTCACAGCTCGTAAGGCCGGAGATTCTCTAACTTTGGATCTGGCTGGAAGTGGAAAGGCATTTTTCTGTCGTCCATCCTCCTGAAAGTAATAGAGATCCGCTCAACAGGCACTCCTAGAATGCATTGCTTTGCGATGTCCTCTCCATTCCCTTTTAACACCATGACGAAACCTACCGGTAGTGGTATCTCCACTGGCCCTCGAAACTCATCGGGGCCTACTATCCGGAGGTCATATCTGAACATGATATTGCACTGGTTGACAAAAGACACTGTGCAGAAAGGTCTAACAAAATCATGATGGTCAATATATGGAGGTATGCAGTAGCCCTCCTTGTAGATGTTAATGATGCGGTCGTTGGGTATGCGATGCGCGAGCAATACCCTCCATGTTGTCGTCCTCTTTACCATTCTTTTAATAACATTCGACATCGGATCCAGCTCACTGCGACGGAGTATCCCTGGTGGATTTCCTTTTCTGTCTACCGTGAAGTTGTAGCAAGATCCGCATTGGATCGTACTCTTCCTTTCCTTGGCATCCATCTTCAGGGTTCTGAATAAGTCTTTTCCCTCAGACGACCAGCTCGACCCATTTTCTGGAGTTCAAGTAAGCAGTCTACAATTTGTTGTTGTTCGTAATCTGAGAACACATCTGTATCCAGCTCGAGGCCTTCTAAGATATCGATCCTCTTGCCTCGAATTCTCTCAAAGTGTTCGAAATTTTTCTTTTCAACATTCTGCATTCTTTCCAACTCATATTCTAGAATTATCTGCAATCCGCGAGGTCTAGTAACGTACTCAGGAATGTATGGTTCCACCCCGGTACACTCTCCTGCATGTCTTGGCACCTCGGCGATAGTCTCTATCGGGACATCCTCTGGGGTTGCTTTCACAGCAAGACTCTTCAGAACTGGTGCATCTGTCTGGCGTCGTGGTACTATCTCTGTTTCTATTTTCCTCGAGATTTCTTTCATCCTTTATGTTGTACTTGGAATTGACTTCCTCCTTTCTGGTTCCTGACGAACCAATCTCTTCGAAGCATTTGTACTGACGGTAGCGACTGTATCTTCACGCTGATCTGCGGCCAGCTTAGTCAACATCTTGCGAATGCGACGGTTCTTGTTTCTTCGCTGAGTGGCTGTGAGAGTAGCTCTCCTTACCACTTGGATTTCTGTGGGCACGGAACTGACAAGCCTGCCCTATGTTGTAGGAACAACGGACTTAACTTTCTTATCTTCTCATGTTACATGAGCGGCGTTTACTTTTCTCTTTTTGCTGGTAGATGGTTGATTTGAGCCACTCAATTTCATCACTGTATGGCTGCGGAGTTCTTCCCGATCAATCGGGGTCCAATCATTTTCTTCATATTGTAGCTTCGGTCGGTGTGAAGTCAGAGTCAATCTCAATCACGGCTCCATCCCTCACCCTCTTTTCATCAAGTTCTAGACTCACACCATTCTTAAAGTTCAGAACCAACCGCCCGTTCGACATTTCCCTGCGAAAAATAAGGAAAGGATCAAGGGTTGTACTAAGAACAAGAATAGTAGAAAAAAATGTTTATTAATGAAGAGTTGTTATTCGTTTATTTTAAATTTAAATAGGAGTAGGAAAAAGATCAAGAGTGAGACTCGATTTAAAAGGAAGGATAAAGACTTTATTATCATGATTTCACATGTTTTCTTTTAACATTTTTTTTAATGATTTTCTTTATCATCCACTTTCTTTATTTATATTTTTGGGTTCGGACCTAGTCATAAGTAATTACTGTGCCCGTGCTTCTAGGGATGAGGATTCATCCTTCGAAACATCAGGTTGTGTAATACTTCTTGAGATATCGTCCATTAACTAGAAGCATAGGTTGCTCTCCACGGCAATTTACAAGCTGGTAGGAACCTCCTGAGTAAACTGTCTCGACCACAAATGGCCCTTCCCAAGTCGGTTCAAATTTACCACCTATCATGCGATGTGCAAGAATAGGTCTTCTGAGAAAGAGAACCAAGTCACCGACTTTGAATGTCCTTGGATGGGCCAATTTATCATGGGCCTGGATCAACTTGGCTTGATACAGTTCCAAATTCTGATGTGCTGAAAGTCTTTTCCCTTCCAGGCTTTCCAAATCTTCTAGTCATAATTTAGCATTTTCTTCTGTAGTGATCTTGTTCACAACTACAATTCTGAGTGATGGAAGCTGAACTTCCAAGGGAAGCACTGCCTCGGACCCGTACACTAGAGCATAGGGCATAGACTGAGTAGGTGTCCTGAAAGTCATCCTGTAGGCCCATAAGGCTTCTAACAACTTCTCGTGCCAATTTCTCTTGTTTTCGTCCAAAGTTTTCTTTAGAATTTGAACGAGAGTTATATTAAAAGCCTCGGCCAAGCTGTTCGCTCTTAGGTAGTAGATTGTCGAATAGCGCCAGTCGATCCCATGTCTTCTGACAAAATTGTTGATCTTTGTGCTTCTAAATGTGGATCTGTTATCTGAGATAATTCTATGCGGTACCCCAAAATGGTAGACAACTTGATTCTTGAAGAACTGTAGCACATGATGTGCCTTTACTTGTCTGAGCGGTACTGCTTCTGCCCACATGGAAAAGTAATATGTAGCTGCAAGAATGAAGTGATGTCCTCTTGAAGAAAATGGTTCTATCTGATCGACAATATCTGTGCCCCAACATTCAAACGGCCACGACGCGATTGTCAGATGTAGCACATTTGGAGGTTGATGTAGAACCACTCCATGCACTTGGCACTGGTGACAACTTTTGGCAATCTTCATGCAGTCGATCATCATTGAGGGCCATTTGTACTCTAGTCTTTTAATCTTCATTTTCATTTTCGGACCCGATTGATTAGCGCCGCAAAGTCCTGAGTGTACTTCTTTAACAATTTCACGAGCCTCGGACCCGCTTAGGCACCTTAGCCACATCTGATCAAAAGACCTTCTGTATAATATATTGTTTATTAATGCGTAAGACAGAGTTCTTTTCTTGATTTGATGGGCTAACGACTTATCGTCCGGTAGGTTTCCTGTTTGCAAATAGTCTTGTTGACCTCATTTTACAATGAGTCAATACCCTTTTAACCTAAAAAGTCAACATTGGTCAAAATGGTCAAACCAGACCCAGTGACCAACCCTGTTGACCCCATAGGTCACCCTTATGACCTAAAAAGTCAACATTGTCAAATTGGACAAACTAGACCTAGTGACCAACCCTGTTGACCCCATAGGTCACCCTTATGACCTAAAAAGTCAACATTGGTCAAATTGGTCAAACCAGACCTAGTGACCAACCATGTTGACCTCATAGGTCACCCTTTTGACCTAAAAAGTCAACTTTGGTCAAATTGGTCAAACCAGACCCAGTGACCTACCCTGTTGACCCCAGAGGTCACCCTTTTGACCTAAAAAGTCAACTTTTGTCAAATTGGTCAAACCAGACCTAATGACCTACACTGTTGACCCCATAGGTCAACCTTTTGACCTAAAAAGTCAACTTTGGTCAAATTGGTCAAACCAGACCTAATGACCTACCCTGTTGACCCTATAGGTCACCCTTTTGACCTAAAAAGTCAACTTTGGTCAAATTGGTCGAACCATACCTAATGACCTACACTATTGACCCCATAGGTCAACCCTATGGCATAAAAAGTCATCTTTGGTTAAATTGGTCAAACCAGACCTAATGACCTACACTGTTGACCTCATAGGTCAACCCTGTGACCTAAAAAGTCAACTTTGGTCAAATTGGTCAAACCAGACCTAATGACCTACACTGTTGACCCCATAGGTTAACCTTATGACCTAAAGTCAACTTTGGTCAAACTGGTCAAACCAGACCTAAAGACCTACATTGTTTACCCCATAAGGCAACCCTATGACCTAAAAAGTCAACTTTGGTCAAATTGGTCAAACCAGACCTAATGACCTACACTGTTGACCCCATAGGTCAACCCTATGACCTAAAAAGTCAACTTTAGTCAAATTGGTCAAACCAGACCTAATGACCTACACTGTTGACCCCATAGGTCAACTCTATGACCTAAAAAGTCAACTTTGGTCAAACTGGTCAAACCAGACCTAATGACCTACACTGTTGACCCCCTAGGTCAACCCTATGACCTAAAAAGTCAACTTTGGACAAACTGGTCAAACCAAACCTAACGACCTACACTCTTGACCCCATTGGTCAACCCTATGACCTAAAAAGTCAACTTTTATCAAACTGGTCAAACCAGACCTAATGACCTACACTGTTGACCCCATAAGTCAACCCTATGACCTAAAAAGTCAACTTTGGTGAAATTGGTCAAACCAGACCTAATGACCTACACTGTTGACCCCATAGGTCAACCTTTTGACCTAAAAGTCAACTTTGGTCAAATTAGTCGAACGCAGAGCCAATGACCAGATCTGATTGACCCATAAATCAACGTTTTGACCCACTAACACATTTAAAACACCATAATGACAAAATCACAAGAATTGGACATCTTACAATCAATTTGGGCTGACTTGGGTCAACCCAAGTCAAAATTGGTCAACACCTATCTATTTTGATTAAAATAGATAAAATTGAAATAAAAATAACAAAATTAATTAAATAATTAATTTCAAAATTATTTTGATTAATTAAAATGATTAATGATTTATTTTTCAAAATTCTAATTAAATGACATAATTAATTAAAATGAAAATTAAATTAAGATCATAAAATAACAAAAATGACAAAAATAATCAATTAATTAATTTGAAATTATTTTCAATTAATAAATTGATTAATAAAATAATTTTCACCAATTTTAGTTAATAAAATAATTAATTGAAATGGGAATTAAAGAAGAAATGAAATCGTCTTTAGCCTCTTCATATTTAATTGGGCTAAACCATCTTAAAGGCTTATTTAACACTTAATTAAGCCCATCTTAAGGCCCATTACCCATGGCTTAATATTCATGGTTATGCATGGGATGAGGTGTCCCCACCTCCTTCACTCTAAACACATTCTCTCCATGAAGTGGCCGGCCAACACAAGGCCATTTTCTCCACCTCCCAAGCCACCCAATGGGAGGAAAACTACACATGAACCCCCCTACCATGGTTAATGGTAATGATGAAGGCTAGGCATATGTGTCACTATTTTCCAAGCCTAAGAAGTGAGGTGTAAGCTCATTAGCAAGTGAAACAACAGCTCACAAGTAACCTCCCACAATTGCCAATAGACAAGAGACCAAGAGATGAAATTCATCAAGACAAACTTAGGGAGAAGCATCCAAGCCTATCTCCAGCCAATTGATCACCCAATCAGGTAATAGAGGAGGTAAGTAATCCTTTAGAACAGCCTAAGCCAAGCCAACACCATCCCCTTGCTATAAATAGACCCCATGGCCGAAACTAGCAAAGAGGAGAAAAATATTTAGGGAGGTCCATAGGCTGCTCAAACCCTCTTGCTCCCAACACAAAACTTCTTCCTAAGAGCTTCCACAATCTTTTAGGATCAATTCCAAGCCTTAGTTTCAGCCCATTTGAGCCAATTTGATCAATTTTCAAAAACAACCCAAATTAGGCATCTCTATCAAATTCCTCCCAAAGCCCGACTTCTGGAACAAATTGCTGCAGCAACTATCTTCCATTAGGGTCCTAGAAGGCAACCATAAAGTTTGATCTAGCTTGATTTGCTTGTGGCCAAGGTATGGAATTTATCTTTGCAAAATAAATCATGTTTTTGACAAATCATGTGTTATACTAGCTCAAAAGTGTATCATCACCATATGGATGGTACTTCTCTTCCAGATGAGCATTTAAAAAGAAATCACTCAATTTTGTCAAGAAATGGGTGAGATATTAACATTTGATGTTTAAGTGCTGTGGAATTTTCTGGAATTAAATCTGAATTATCCCAGCCGTCCGTTCCTGTGTTTTGGGAAGGACGGCGCCAATTTGCGCCTGCCATGTTTCCTGTTTTGCGCCGCGCACGGGATCGTCCCGCTCATTCGATTGGTACGAGGACACGCGGCGCGTCCTCGATTTTCTGGAATAATTTAATTCCAGAAAACCTTAAAAACTTCAAAATTTCATATCTTTTGATCGAGAGGTCCTAGAAATAAAATAAAAATACCTCTGGAAAGCTCTTGAAAAGGAGAAAATTATGAAACCAAAAGAATAATTTTATTCTCAGTACTAATTTTTAATTAATTAAATACCCTCTGGAGTATTTTAATTATTTAAAATTATTTACAAATCAAAAAATTATGAAACTTTGAGGCATTTATCTTTATGTTCTTAGGGACCTTCCATAATTTTTCTAAGGACAGAAAACATGCCTAGGATACTTTTCTTGAATTTTCAAGTTTCTTTGTAATTATTTCAAATAATAATTATAAAAATTTGAAAATTAAGAAAATAAAAATATAAATGACTAGGAATAATAGGGGAACAAACAATAACCCTAGGAAAAATATTCCTAAGTCATGGAAACAATTTTGAATGACATTTTGAAATTTAGGGATAAAATAATTTATTAATTAAATAATTTTAATCCCAAAATGACCCTTTATAAAATTGAACTATTTTCATCAACAATCTAAGTTTGAAAATGGTTCTAGCCTATGATAGGCTAATAATAAACCTCACTTGAGTCTAAAATGACAAGATTAGATTCAATTAAGGCTTAAAATGACATTTAAACCCATGAAACCTTACCTAAACGAGGTTTAATAAAAATTAAACACTTTTAATTAAGTTTAAGGACACACTAAACTTAATTAACCCACTAAACCTTACCTAAATTAGGTTTAATAAAAACTAAACTCTCTTAATTAAGTTTAAGGACACACTAAACTTAATTAGCTCATTAAACCTTACCTAAACTAGGTTTAATAAAAATTAAACTCTTTTAATTAAGTTTAAGGACACACTAAACTTAATTAACTCATTAAACCTTACCAAAATTAGGTTTAATAAAAATTAAACTTCTTTAATTAAGTTTAAAGACATAATAAACTTAATTAACCAATTAAACCTTACCTAAATTAGGTTTAATAAAAATTAAACTTCTTTAATTAAGTTTAAGGACACACTAAACTTAATTAACCTATTAGACCTTACCTAAATTAGGTTTAATAAAAATTAAACTCTTTAAGTTTAAGGACATATTAAACTTAATTAACACAAAACCAAACACCCTTTAATTAGGTTTAAAGACATATTAAACTTAATTAATCAAAACTAAACTCCCTTAATTAGGTTTAAAGACATACTAAACTTAATTAACCTCCTTAAACATAAGGTTTAATCAAACCTAAACCCTAACTAGGTCTAACCCTTATACCTAATTAAACAATTAAGCCTTAACTAAATTAGGTTTAATCAAACCTAAACCCTAATTTGGTCTAACCCTTAGACCTAATTAAACCATTAAGCCTTAACTAACTAAGGTTTAATCAAACGGAAACCCTAATTAGGTCTAACCCTTAGATCTAATTAAACTATTAAACCTTAACTAACTAAGGTTTAATAAAACCTAAACTCTAATTAGGTCTAACCCATTAGACCTAATTAAACCATTAGTCCTTAACTAAATAAGGTTTAATCAAACCTGAACCCTAATTAGGTCTAACTCTTAGACCTAATTAAACCATTAAGCCTTAACTAACTAAGGTTTAATCAAACTTAAACCCTAATTAGGTCTAACACTTAGGCCTAATTAAACCATTAAGCCTTAACTAACTAAGGTTTAATCATACCTAAACCCTAATTAGGTCTAACCCTTAGACCTAATTAAACCTTTAAGCCTTAACTAACTAAGGTTTAATCAAACCTAAACCCAAATTAGGTCTAACTCTTAGACCTAATTAAACCATTAAGCCTTAACTAAATAAGGTTTAATCAAACCTAAACACTAATTAGGTCTAACTCTTAGACCTAATTAAACCATTAAGCCTTAAGTAACTAAGGTTTAATCAAACTTAAACCCTAATTAATTCTAACCCTTAGTCCTAATTAAACCATTAAGCCTTAACTAACTAAGGTTTAATCATACCTAAACCCTAATTAGGTCTAACCCTTAGACCTAATTAAACTATTAACTAACTAAGGTTTAATCAACATAAACCTTGATTAAGTCTAATTTATTAGACCTAATTAAACTATTATGTCTTAATTAAATAAGACTTAATCAAACAAACCTCAACCAAACTTAAGTCTAACCCACATTAGACTTAATTCAAACCAGACTTAGGCTCAACTTGACATAAAACTAAGATAAACTCAAACCTAAACCAAACTTAGGCTCAACCTGATATGAACCTAAGTTAAACTTAAACCTAACTTAAGTCTAACCTACATTAGACTTAAGTCGAATTCTCTTAGGTTCAACACACACATGAACCCAAGTTCAACCAATACTTAGGTTCAACCCCAAATTGAACATAAGTCAAACATCAAACCTTAGGGTCAACCTGACATGAACCTAAGTCTAACCTAAACCAACTCAAGTTTAGCCCATATTAGACTTAAGTCAAACCAAATATAGGTTCAACCCACATTGAACCTAAATGAAACTTAAACATAACTTAAGTATAATCTATATTAGACAAACCTAATCCTTAGGTTCAACCCACATTGAACCTAACCTAAACCTGACCTAACTTGAGTCCAACGTAACTTGAACTCAAGTTAACCTAAACCTTAGGTTCAACCCACATTGAACCTAACCTAAACTTAATCTAACTTGAGTACATCCTAACAGACTCGAGTTAACCTAAACTCAGGTTCAACCCACATTGAACCTAACCTAAACCTAATCTAACTTGAGTCCAACCTAACTTGAACTCTAGTTAACCTAAACCTTAGGTTCACCCCACATTGAACCTAACCTAAACCTATCTAACTTGAGTCAAACCTAACTTGAACTCAAGTTAACCTAAACCTTAGGTTCAACCCACATTGAACCTAACCTAAACCTACCTAACTTGAGTCCAACCTAACTTGAACTCAAGTTAACCTAAACCTTAGGTTCAACCCACATTGAACCTAACCTAAACCTAATCTAACTTGAGTCCAACCTAACTTGAACTCAAGTTAACCTAAACCTTAGGTTCAACCCGCATTGAACCTAACCTAAACCTAATCTAACTTGAGTCCAACCTAACTTGAACTCAAGTTAACCTAAACCTTAGGTTCAACCCACATTGAACCTAACCTAAACCTACCTAACTTGAGTCCAACCTAACTTGAACTCAAGTTGACCTAAACCTTAGGTTCAACCCACATTGAACCTAACCTATACCTAATCTAACTTGAGTCCAACCTAACTTGAACTCAAGTTAACCTAAACCTTAGGTTCAACCTACATTGAGCGTAACCTAAACCTAACCTAACTTGAGTCCAACCTAACTTGAACTCAAGTTAACCTAAACCTTAGGTTCAACCCACATTGAAACTAACCTATGCCCAACCCAACTTAAACTCAAGTTAACCTAAACTTTAAGTTCAATCCACATTGAACCTAACTCAAACATAACCCAACTTGAATTCAATCTAACTTGAACTCAAGTTAACCCAAATCTTAGGTACAATCCACTTTGAACCTAACTTAAACTAAAACATAACCTAACTCGAGTTCAATCCAACTTGAACTCAATTTAACCCAAATCTTAGGTCCAATCCATATTAAACCTAACTTAAATTTAGACATGACCTAACTTGAATTCAATCCAACTTGAACTCAAGTTAATCTAAATCTTAGGTCCAATCCACATTGAACCTAAATTCAACCCAAACCAAAGTTAAGTCTAATCTACATTAGACTTAAATCAAACCGAACTTGAGTTCAACCCCTAATGAACTTAAGACAATCCTAAATCTAGGTCAAACAAAATAGACTTGATTTAGACTTAAACTTTACCTAAAATGGATTTGAATGGTCGATAATTCTAATTAAGTCTAATTTATTAGGCTTGATTAACTTCTAAATCCTATTTAAACAAGGTTTAAAATTTAATTAAGTCCATCCTAAACCAAACCTATTAACTTAGGTTCAGACAGACATGAACTCAAGTTAATCAAATTCAATCAACATTGAATTTAACTTAGATTCAATCAGATATGAATCCAAGTCAATTCAATCACTATTGAATTTATCTTTAAACCTTTTAACTTAAGTTCAAACAGACATGAACTCAAGTTAATCAAATTCAATTAACATTGAATTTAACTTAGATTCAATCAGACATGAATCCAAGTTAGTTCAATTAATATTGAATTTAACTTTAAACCTATTAACTTAAGTTCAGACAGACATGAACTCAAGTTAATTAAATTCAATCAACATTGAGTTTAACTTAGGTTCAACCAGACATGAACCTAAGTTAGTTCAATCAATATTTAACTTTAAATCTTTCGATAGACATGAATTCAAGAATAGACACGAACCCAAAATTTAAATTTAAACTCAAGATTAATTCAATATTGCAGATCAAGACCGACATAATTCGATATTCTAAAATTGAAATTGACATAATCGACATAAATCTGATGTTGACATAATCAACGAAAATTTGACATTTCAAAAACAACATGATTAGCATGAAGTTGACATTTCAAAATAACTTGACATTCAAAAAAATATTATGTGATATTATTTCTGACGATATTTTCTTCGCAGGATGAAGACAAGAAATTCCGTTTAGATTTTCTTTGCATGTTATAGGGTGTGCTAACTCTGTTTTTCAGGACGTCGATGACGAAATATTAGCAACAAAACAAAACAAAACTTTTAGGTTAGACATATAACCTGAAACTTTTCAACAAGACAACAACATTGAAAACAAAACAAAACTTTTAGGTTAGACATATAACCTGAAACTTTTCAAAAAGATAACAACATTGACAACAAAACAAAACTTTTAGATTAGACATATAACCTGAAATTTTTCAACACAATAACAACATGACAACAAAACCAGAACCTTTAGGTTAGACATAATACCTAAAGTATTCAATAACATGATATAACGACATTTGGGAGTGATAGTGGGTACATCTCTCCTTAAAATAAATCTTTTTGAAAATAAATGATTAACATTAATCAGAAGTTTTCTTAAACAATCTAGAATTGTTTAAGATATAATTAACTATAGAGGCTTACCTCTATAGGAGATCTAAAAGAATCCAAAACAGAAATCTCTGGTTTACCATGATTTTCTTAATATGGAAATTCTAGAATACGTTATTCTAGAATATCCTCATATAAGAATTATCATAAACACCTTTTTCTACTATTAGTCCTAAAAATTCTCTAAATCCTTCATAGGATTTATATGAATAATACTAGGCTAATATTAGATGGCGACTCCTTGACATTGATATGATATATTGGATGGCGATGACATGACCTCATCCGCACCAAGGACATGAAACACTTTCTTTTTATACATTCTAAAATTCCATCGCCACCAAGAGAGTGGCGACTCCGCTGGGGAGAATCTTTCTTCTCATCTTTTGTTATCATTTGTTTTCGTTTCAAAATTTTGAAAATAAAAGTTCCCAGTTTATAAATAAGTCAATAATATTCATTTTTCTTGAAATTACAGAAAAATCGCAATGGATTCTCCGAATTCGATCTTTTCTTACTTTCAAGACTTTGACATACCAATAGAGGAAAATCCTCCCTTTTATCATAATGATTATGGATTATTTAGTGAAACGGAATTCATATTAGATAATCCATATCAAACTGATTCTCAATCTTTTCAAGAATTTGGCTTGCAACCTTATGAAGACTTTCTGAATTTTACAGACAATTTACCTGAATATATACCCGAAGAACCTTACATCCTTGAAGAAATGAAAAGACAGAGTGATAAGAAAGGAAAACAAGTTTACGAGGAAGATGATGTTCCACCATCATCTATGTATGAGATCGGATCTTCTTCAAGGAACGTTCATGAAACTCCTTCATTTAAAAGAAAGTAAAGGTGGAACGAAAACGATAAATTTGAAACACTTGAATTTCAACAGAATATTTTTGGAAATCCTTCCTTTTTAGAGGAAAATCAATATATTCCAATTCATGTTGAATACACTGACAATTCCTTTCAACCTAAAAGATCTCCCCCATTTCGTGTTGTACATTCAGTGTTTAAGAGATTAACATGAAAAGAAAAATGTTCATTATCTAAGTTATTAGATAAAATGGGTTGTGAAGTCTCCAACACCATGAAAAGGTGAATTTTTGCAATGGAAAATTCTGATTATCAATTCCAAACTGATAAACATTGTGTTCAAGTGCCAGTAAAATTTCGACTTGGCCCTAGAATAAGAGATGTAGTGGTCACCAATGACAAAACTCGATATGATAATTTAATGTCAGAAGCAGAAAATACAACTGCTAAAATGACAGACTTGGTTCAGATGCTACAAAAAGCAAATTATCCTTATACTGGATATGATACACCACCTGAGAAATCTCGCCCTATACTTGAAAATAATGTATGGAGGCAAAAATCGTCTAAAAGAAATTCTGATACCACCAACACTCCTGCAAATAATTCACAAGAAGCGATTTGCAGAAAACATTCTACAAAATCATTTCAGGAGAGATTAAAAAAATTAAAAGAAGATATTAAACAACTTTCAAGACAAGAAAGGAAAAATACTTCTGAAAGTTCCAATGAGAATGTTGCTAGCGTTAACATGGTAGAAACCCGATCTGCTTCCTTAGCACGAGAATCAAATGAAGAGGAATTGCGAGAGGTGATATGACAACGAGATAAACAAATAAGTCATCTTGAACAAAGAATGGAAGAACTGGTAGCAACTTTGCAAAAACCACCAGCCGTCCCTTCTCCAGCTATTGAAATCATTAGACCGGAGGATATTCACATCCTTGAAAGCAGAGAAGAACTAATGGATGTCGAGGAAAGTACTCGAAAGAGAAAGAATTCTCCTCATAACAAAACTCCAGAAAAGGATATTACAAAAAAAAGTGGAACAAAAGATTAAAGAAACAATGGCTCTGGCAAAAGCTGGAGCATTAACTCCAAAGGGTAGGCCATACCCAGAGGAATTTGATTCTGTTCAATATCCTAAAGGTTTTGTTCCTCCTGTCTTTAAAATGTTCGATGGGACGGGAAATCCCGACAACATCTGGCACATTTTAGAGCAAGCTGCTGTAATGCTGGAGGAAATCACGCTCTCCTATTTCGATAATTTGTTAACAGTCTCACGGGAGTTGCCTTTGACTGATATGCAGAACTTCCCAACGGATCTGTCAAAATCATTATAGAGCTTGAAAGCCTTTTTATTCAACGCTTTGCAGGAGCACAACATCATACTACTGTTGGTGATCTGGTGGTAGAAAAACAAAAACCAGGAGAAACCTTAGTAGATTATATTTTATGCTGGAGAAACCTCGGCATGAAATGTGAGCCACAATTACATGAACAACATGCTTGTTGGAATATCGCTCAAAAATATCCATGGTCCTATAGCATTCATGCTTAAAGGATTTACGATAAAAACTTTTGAAAAATTACTCGAGTAAAGCCGCCAATCTTCGGGAAGAGGTTATGCAGATGAGTGTAATGAGAAAACCGAAAAGACAAAAACTATCAAAACTTTTGAAAAGAAACACCGAGAATATTGTAGAAAAAGGCAAACGAGTGATGCGAATCCAACCGGAGCAAAAGAAGCAACGACAAAATCCTTCGACATCACAGACATCACCTCAATTACAACTTCAATAACCAATCCCAGTATCAACTGAGAAGAAAGCAATGGCTCAAAGAATGAATAAAGTATATTCATTTAAAACAGAAGCCGTCGGTAAAATATTTCGTAGCTTGCTTAAAATACCTTAATTTAAGCTACCACAAGCTAAAAGGCCAGCAAAAGTTGACATGAAGGACAATCCTAATTATTGTCCTTATCACAGGATGCTCGGACATAAAATCGAAGAATGTTTTGTCTTCAAAGACTGGTTAGAGCGTAATTTCAAAGATGGAAATATAGTCATTCCGAAACAATACTTGAAAGAACCTGAAAAGGGATCAGTCAATATGGTTTCGATAGAGGAACTTAATCCTAAAAACAAGGATAACATTTCTGAAGAGATCTTTGCTAAATAACAAGCTACAAAATCTCCCAAGAAAGAAAAGAAAAAGAAAATCAAGAAAATGAAAAAGATTAGAGGTCTTCCAGACATAGGGGCTGCAACTCCTTTTGTACCTTCTAGTTCATTTCACTCTTGTACTAGGATAGTTATGTCGGCCGAAGGACGAAAAATCCTCAAGCCAATAACTTTGTATGACTTTCTTTTTTCCATGAATAATAACAATGCTAGTTTTGCATACATTTTGTCCATTCTGGATGATGCTTTTGAGAATGACCATTTGAATTCTAACCCTATAGACAATGCTCAAATCGTATATGATCAATCTAAAGACAACCAAACTAATGAAAATGAAAATGAGAAATCTGACAACGATACAAATGAAGATGACATTGCTACGCTTCAATTACAAAGAATTCTGATTTCTATAGGATTGGAGTCCTCGGACTTAGAAACGAATGAATCGGATAATAAACTTGAAGAAATAATTGAAATTAACTTGAGAAGTGGAAAAATTTTACCTCCTAGAATAACTCCACAAGAAAAAGAAAAACAAATAATTACACCAGATAAGATCATTCCTCCAATATATCCCCAAACTTCTGAAGGAAGTAAGGATGATCTTCACAATAAGGTGGATTATAATGTACTGGCACATTTGAGAAAATTACCTGCAAAATTAAGCATCTATGACGCTCTCATACTTTCCAAAGAAATGAGAGAATCATTAATAAAGGCTCTTTCGGACCCTGACATTTGCTTAACTCAACTTGGTAGTACTACCCAAAACGAAACCTACTCATTAGAGGAATCAACAAAGATTACCTTCTCTGACAATGACTTGTTGCTCGGAACAACTGAACACAATCGTCCACTATATATTACAGTAAACATCAATGACACGATACTTTCGAGAGTTCTTATTGACCTAGGTGCTTCAATCAACCTTATGAATCTAAGAACTCTTGCATACTGAGACATTGATGCCTCTCAACTATCAAAAGATACAATGATGTTAAGAGGATTCAATCAACAAGGAGAACGGGCCCTTGGATCAATAACACTGCTCTTAAAAATAGCCGACTTGGCAACGACAGCAAAATTTCATATTATTGATTCAGACACCTCTTTTAATGCCTTACTTGGCAGACCATGGCTCCATGAATATAAAATGGTACCCTCGTCATTACATCAATGTATCAAATATTTATAAAAAGGATAAGAATTTCGTATTATAGGAGACCTGCAACCGTTTTCAATCCATGAAATCGGTATACATGAAGATGCAGCATATTATGCTCCTATAAATAAAGCAATATCTTCCAAAGAGACAACAGTAAATATGGAAGAAAAGGACAAAGAAAAGAAAATGAAGGAAAAGGATTTTTCTTCAATAAAGACAAAAGAGACTAATTTCCGTCAGACTCGCACTCGAGGTCGAGGCCGAGAACGAGGACGAAGGACAAAAGATCCAATTGTCACAATGAAGAAACCACTGAAATTCAAAATCCACCTGGATTCTGAAGAAGAAACGACATCTGTGGTTGCAAAGGAACCCCAATTCAAAATATCTTTAGAAGAAGAAGACAAAGAGAAATAATTTGAATCCATCTATGACAAAATCAATAATTATATACATTCTATGATTCTAACTCCAATCTCCACTTCTAAGATTGAGAATTTAATAGTCAAAGAAGTATATAATGATGACAAAAAGCCAATTAAGTTTAGACTTGGCTCTACTTCTTCTTGTACTAAAGATGATGTAAAAATAGAAGATGAAAATCTTCCACAATCAATGAAAATTTCTTTTGAGCTGTATTATCCTTGGGCACGAAAATTCATTCAAAATAGTTTAATGCTCAAACAATGGTTTTTAAAACAACCGCATTTCATTGAACAAATGTGGAATAATAATAAATGAAATTCTAACTCTAAAAAGGTGTTGGATTTGGAATTTTTGGACCATTAGATGATACGGAATTTTGTTTAACTGTCACAGAAGAATGTGACTCCGAAACGTTACCTGATCTTCCTATTGAAAATGCTCCCCCGGAGTTGGAAGAAGAAATTAAATTGACAATTGATGAACTAAAAGAAATAAATTTAGAAACTAATGAAAATCCAAAACCGACTTTTATTAGTTCATTCCTTAATGATGAGGAAATAAAAGACATAACTCAATTGTTGATGGAATATAAAGACTATTTTGCCTGGACTTATGACGAAATGCCTGGTTTATCTCCAGAAGTTGCAGTCCATAAACTCGGGATAGACCAAATAATAAACCTAGTTAAACAAGCTCCAAGAAGGATGCGTGTCGAAATAGAGCAACAAGTCATTGCGGAAGTCAAGAAATTCATAGAGGCTGACTTCATACGAGATGAAAACTATCCAACATGGCTAGCCAATGTGGTGCCAGTTAAAAAGAAAAATGGACAAATAAGAGTCTGCATAGACTACAAGGACTTGAACAAAGCATGTCCAAAAGATGAATTTCCTTTACCAATTCCTGAGTTAATGGTTGATATTGCATCAAAATATGCAATATTTTCTTTCATGGATGGATCATCAGGATATAACCAAATAAAAATGTTTTCGGAAGACGAAGTAAATACAGCTTTCCGAACACCCATCGACATATATTGTTATAAGGTTATGCCATTTGGACTGAAAAATGCTGGTGCAACCTATCATAGAGCCATGACACGGATTTTTGATGAACTAATACATAGTCAAGTCGAATGTTATGTCGACGATCTGGTTATCAATAGTGAACAAAAAGACGATCATATATACGATTTAAGAATTGTCTTTGAACGACTACGACGTTATAATCTTAAAATGAACCCTTTAAAGTGCGCCTTTGGTGACACTTCAGGAATATTTTTAGGATTTGTAGTTCGACATCGTGGTATAGAAATTGATCCTCTCAAAATTGAAGATATTCTAAATATGCCTCCTCCTAAAAATCTAACTCAATTGAGATCCTTCCAAGGAAAATTAGCATACATATGACGTTTCATTTCCAATCTATCGGGTTGATGTCAACCTCTTACTGCCCTTACTAGAAAGGATGCCAAATTTGTGTGGGATGAAAAGTGCCAACATGCCTTTGAAGACATTAAACAATATTTGACAACCCCTCCTGTCTTAGCAGCCCCTGTATTAGGAAGACCTTTAATCCTTTACACCGCGGCATTGGATAATTCACCTGGAGCTTTACTAGCAAAAGTAAATGATGAAGGAAAAGAAAATGCGTTATACTACTTGAGTCGTTGTTTACTTCCAACGGAAATAAAATATCCGACAATTGAGAAGCATTGTTTAGCCTTGATCTTCGTAGTTCAAAAGCTAAGACATTATATGCTTTCTCATAAAGTAACTCTTATTTCAAGAGTTAACCCATTACAATATTTAATAACACGACCGACACTTTCTGGGAGATTAGCAAGATGGGCAATGATCTTGTTACAATTCGACATAACATTTTTACCGCTACGTGCTATTAAAGGACAAATCCTAGCAGATTTCTTAGCGGCACACCCAATTCCAACAGGATCACCCCTGAATGACGATCTACCTGATGAACAAATATAAGAAGTAAAAAATTCTAACATGCAACGATGGGAACTCTACTTTGACGGAGCATCGTCTGCATGGAAAGACAAAGACAAGCAGAAAATCATACTAGGCAAAGCCGGAGTAGGATTAATTTTCATTACTCCAGAAAAATGATGATGCCCTTTTCCTATCATTTGACAGAACCATGCACGAATAACGAAGCCGAATATGAAACGCTCATAAACGGTCTAGACTTGACAATATTAATGGAAATTGAGAATATTAATATCTAAGGAGATTCCAAGTTAATTATTAATCAAATTGCTGGCAAATACAAAATTCTGAAACCACGACTTGAACAATTTTCCCATTACACTTTCAAATTACTTCAACAAATTCCTGATGTAACATTCTTCTTAATCCCGAGACGAGACAATTCTCTAGCTGATGCTCTGGCAAAACTTGCAAAGGAATTTGCGTGTCCAGAAGAAGATGACATACCGATTTCTATAAAAGGACGACAAGTTCTTTCTCAAATTGATATGGATAATTTGCATAAAATCGGTGAAAATATGACAATGACAATAAATGACGAGAAGGATGATTGGCGACAACCAATCATCAAATATTTACAAACTGGAGAATTACCTGAAAATAGTTCTATTGCCAACCAAATTAAACAAAGAGCATTATCATATGCTCTAATAAATGACGTCCTTTACAAAGGATCTTTTCATCAAATGTGGTTAAGATGTTTAAACCAAATTGAAGCTCGAGAGATTGTTAAAGATGTTCATTCAGGTCTATGTGGTGCACATCAATCTGGGCCCAAAATGAAATGAAAATAAAAAGAATGGGTTATTATTGGCCAACAATGATGACAAATTGTCTTGACATTGCAAAGAAATGTCATCAATGTCAAATACATGGAGTAGTTTTACATCAACCTCCAAATGTCCTACATCCGACCATTGCATCATGGCCATTTGAATGTTGGGGTACTGACATAGTGGGCCCTATAGATCCTCCATCCACCATAAATTTATTCTGGCAGCTACTGATTATTTTTCTAAATGGGCAGAAGCAATACCCCTTCGAGAAGTCAAGGCAGAAGAAGTTCTCCACTTCTTTAAAACCCATATCATTTATAGATTTGGGATTCCTTGAAGAGTCGTATCAGATAATGGATTGGCCTTCAAAAACACAAAAATGAATCACTTTATCCAGAAGCATGGGATTGACTGGAGATATTCCACAATCTATTACCCTAATGCCAATGGATTAGCTGAAGCTTTCAATAAAACGTTAGTCCAAATCTTGAAAAAGACATTAAGTAATAGCCCGAGACAGTGGCATGAATGACTAATAGAAGCTTTATGGGCTTATAGAACTACATACCAAACACCAACATGGTTTACACCATTTGCTTTGGTATATGGTTCTGAAGCCATTTTGCCTCTAGAAGTCCAAATTCCTTCTCTCGAATCGCAATAATCGATAAAATAACTGAAGAAGAAAATGTCAAGTTGCGACTTGAAGAACTTGAAAATTTAGAGGGCAAACGTCTGCAAGCCCAACAAAATCTTGAATTATATCAAGCAAAAATGATACGAGCTCACGACAAACTAGTTCGTCCTAGAACCTTTCGAATCGGTGAATTAGTTTTAGTTCTTCGAAGACCTATACTAGCTCATCGAAAGATAGGTGGTAAATTCGAACCCATATGGGAAGGTCCATATGTAATCGAAAAGACATTCCAGAGGATCCTACCAATTGGTGGATTGCCAAGGAGAAAGAATCCTGCCTCAAATCAATGGGCGTTTTCTAAAGAAATACTACGCGACATAAAAAAAAGAGGAAATGAATAAAGACTTATTTATAAACTAGGACGATAAATTCTCCTTTCAAAAAATCATCTTTGATGTTTTGTGACATCTCTTTCATTTGTTGAACAAACATTTGAAAATCTAAAATGATATTCTGTCTTGATATTTTCACGAAAAATGCCTGAAGACAGATTATTTTTCTCATTCTGAAATAATATGACTTTTGCCTTGGACCGTCGACACATAGACGCGGGGACCAGAGTTCACTTTGATTTCGACCTATAGCAGGTTGAATCCATATATCATGGATCGTTACTTTATCTGGTGAATCACAGTGAAGTTAATCTGCAAACACCTTTGATAGAATTCAAACTCCGACAACCCGAAGAATATGACTTCACAATCAGTGATAGCTCAGATGAAGCAGAATTCATGATTGCCCCTGTACAAGGAGCATCAACATCGGGAACCAAAAATCCAACGACAGGATTCACCAAATCGCAAAGACAAAATCGAAATAAACGACTAAAACGACAAAAACAATTACAAGAGAAACAAGACATGGAAGATATGAGTCGGCTTAAAATCGCGGACTATCAATACTCCGTTTGAGGAAATAATATCGGAAACGACAAATCTAGACCATACAGAAAAAGAGGATGGCAAAGCAGTCGTCACTCCACCATCGGTCACACCTGCTCAATACTTAAGGGTATCAGACAAAAAGAATCACTCAGAGGAAGAGATACGATGAATTCGTGTCATTGAGTGGAGAACTTTAGAACAATATAAATATGTGAATAAAAGAACAATAAATATTCTGGATGGTCTTAAACTTTTTACCATAATATTTGATGAAACTGAACAAGCTGCTATCATCAACCACATTATAGAAGCCCGAGATCATGGTAGGGCTGGACGCCTTCGAAGGAGGACCTATTCTGAACCTAGTAAATGGATTCGAGGTAAGGGTAGGCAAACCATTCAATACGGATGTTGCTATAACTATGCAAGAGACAGAGAATGAAATCTTCCTGGGATTCTACAACATGAACAAGACCCTTTACCCGTTATGATAATCCAAATTATCAGACGACTCGTTACTTGGGGGATCATACCTGCGGATTGTGTTCCCGATAGCTGCATCATTAATATGTATGATAGAGGGGATTGTATCCCTCCTCACATCGACAGTCATGATTTTGAAAGACCATTTTGTACTCTCTCTTTAATGAATCGCTGCTCCATGATATTTGGAAGAGAGATACAAATCTTGGGACCCGCAGAATTTGAAGGGACATGCCGCGTCCTTTTAACCCGAGGGTCAGTTCTTCTCTTCCAAGGGAACGGTGCAGATTTTGTCAAACACTACATACCCAGTGTCAACAAGCCACGAATCTCCAATACATTGCGACGAATGAAACCTGACAAATGACCAGACGGATATCAACCGATACCAGAGCTCGAAGGACTAAAGCCTTTGGAACTGCTGTGATTCCATAAATGTCTGAACACCTGATACATGTTTGACGAATGATGTTTTGGAGTGTAGGACATTTATGGACGATCTGACAATCTCCAAATCTACAACATGATGTGAAAAACTCCCGACAAATAATATATCTATAGTTGTCGATGTGAGATATATCGGTAGCTGTTGACATGTAAAATATCAGTAGTTTGTTGCATCGTGTTATATGATATGTACATATGTATGTACTGTAAGCTTTTGTTTGCAATAAATATATACTGGTGACTTTTTTTATGGAAATAAAATAAAGTGTTGAAGAAAAATATATCCCCATTGTCCGTGATATGTCGACAGGTCCTGAAATCAATAAATGACAAAATGAATAATCTATGATAACCAAACATGAGAATTAACTTTCGACCTATATAGGTCAAAACCCCAGTGGAAATTCCCACCAAAAATATTAATGAGTTCGCCACTCTCTCCTGTTATTGGATATAAGTTCTTTCCTGATGTGGAAATCACGGCTATCCTCTAACCAAATCTTGATATCGACACTTTGAGGAAAATAGGAAAGGACATCTATTTTCTCTCTTCGGTTAGTGGATGTAAGTCCTTTCCTGACACGGAATTCATGGCTTTCCTCAAACCAAATCTTGCCATCGACATTTTGAGGAAAATAGAAAATGACATCTATTTTCTCTCTTCAGTTATTGGATATAAGTACTTTCCTGATGTGGAAATCACGGCTTTCCTTTAACCAAATGTTGACATTGACATTTAGAGGAAAATAGAAAATGACTTCTATTTTCTCTCTCCGGTTAGTGGATGTAAGTCCTTTCCTAACACGGAAATCATGGCTTTCCTCTAACCAAATCTTGACATTGATACTTTGAGGAAAATAGAAAATGACATCTATTTTCTCTCTTCGGTTATTGGATATAAGTCCTTTCCTGATAAGGAAATTACGGCTTTCCTCTAACCAGACATTGACATCGACATTTTGAGGAAAATAGAAAATGACATTTATTTTCTCTCTTCAGTTATTGGATATAAGTCCTTTCCTGACACGGAAATCATGACTTTCCTCTAACCAAATCTTGATATCGACACTTTGAGCAAAATAGAAAATGACATCTATTTTCTCTCTTCGGTTATTGGATATAAGTCCTATCCTGACACGGAAATCATGGCTTTCCTCTAACCAAATCTTGATATAGACATTTTGAGGAAAATAGAAAATGACATCTATTTTCTCTCTTCGGTTATTGGATATAAGTCCTTTCCTGACACGAAAATCTTGGCTTTCCACTAACCAAATCTTGATATCGACACTTTGAGGAAAATAGAAAATGACATCTATTTTCTCTCTTCGGTTATTGGATATAAGTCCTTTTCCTGGCATGGAAATCATGGCTTTCCTATAACCAAATCTTGATATCGACACTTTGAGGAAAATAGAAAATGACATCTATTTTCTCTCTTCGGTTATTGGATATAAGTCATTTCCTGATACGAAAATCACGGCTTTCCTCTAACCAAATATTGACATCGACATTTTGAGGAAAATAGAAAATGACACCTATTTTCTCTCTTCGGTTATTGGATAAAAGTCCTTTCCTGATGTGGAAATCACGGCTTTCCTTTAACCAAATCTTGACATCGACACTTTGAGAAAAATAGAAAATGACATCTATTTTCTCTCTTCGGATATTGGATATAAGTCCTTTCCTGATACGGAAGTTATGGCTTTCCTCTAACCAAGTCTTAACATTGACATTTTGAGAAATGGAAAATGACATCCATTTTCTCCATCCTTTTATAGGGTGTTCGTCCTTTCCTGACACGGAAATCACGACATTCCTTTAGCAAAATATCGACATCGACATTTTGAGAAATGAAATATGACGTCCATTTTTCCTCCCAATAAATTTCTTTTCAAATACAAGAAGAAAATCTCAAACCAACATAAAAGACATCTGACATCCTCTAGGAGCGGTATGATATCCCCTCCTTTCCTGGTCATTATGAAACATCTCTGAGACCACTTTGGTCAACGCCAATATGTGCAGAATACTTATATAGCATTCTCCACATATTGGGGGCCCTTTTGTTGACCTCATTTTATAATGAGTCAATACCCTTTTGACCTAAAAAGTCAACATTGGTCAAAATGGTCAAACCAAACCCAGTGACCAACCCTGTTGACCCCATAGGTCACCCTTATGACCTAAAAAGTCAACATTAGTCAAATTGGACAAACTAGACCTAGTGACCAACCTTGTTGACCCCATAGGTCACCCTTATGACCTAAAAAGTCAACATTGGTCAAATTGGTCAAACCAGACCTAGTGACCAACCCTGTTGACCCCATAGGTCACCCTTTTGACCTAAAAAGTCAACTTTGGTCAAATTGGTCAAACCAGACCCAATGACCTACCCTGTTGACCCCATAGGTCACCCTTTTGACCTAAAAAGTCAACTTTGGTCAAATTGGTCAAACCAGACCTAATGACCTACACTGTTGACCCCATAGGTCAACCTTTTGACCTAAAAAGTCAACTTTGGTGAAATTGGTCAATCCAGACCTAATGACCTACCCTGTTGACGCCATAGGTCACCCTTTTGACCTAAAAAGTTAACTTTGGTCAAATTGGTCAAACCAGACCTAATGACCTACACTGTTGACCCCATAGGTCAACCCTATGACCTAAAAAGTCAACTTTGGTCAAACTGGTCAAACCAGACCTAATGACCAACACTATTGACCCCATAGGTCAACCCTATGACCTAAAAAGTCAACTTTAGTCAAATTGGTCAAACCAGACCTAATGACCTACACTGTTGACCCCATAGGTCAACCCTATGACCTAAAAAGTCAACTTTGGTCAAATTTGTCAAACTAGACCTAATGACCTACACTGTTGACCCCATAAGTCAACCCTATGACTTAAAAAGTCAACTTTGGTCAAATTGGTCAAACCAGACCTAATGACCTACACTATGACCTAAAAAGTCAGCTTTGGTCAAACTGGTCAAACCAGACCTAATGACCTACACTGTTGACCCCATAGGTCAACCCTATGACCTAAAAGTCGCCTTTGGTCAAATTGGTCAAACCAGACCTAATGACCTACACTGTTGACCCCATAAGTCAACCCTATGATCTAAAAAGTCAACTTTGGTCAAACTGGTCAAACCAGACCTAATGACCTACACTGTTGACCCCATAAGTCAACCCTATGACCTAAAAACTCAAACTTTGGTCAATTTGGTCAAACCAGACCTAATGACCTACACTGTTGACCCCATAGGTCAACCTTTTGACCTAAAAAGTCAACTTTGGTGAAATTAGAGAACAAATATATATAAGAAAACAACCCTATAGACAATGCTCAAATCGTATATGATCAATAAAAATTTGAAAATTAAGAAAATAAAAATATAAATGACTAGGAATAATAGGGGAACAAACAATAACCCTAGGAAAAAATATTCCTAAGTCATGGAAACAATTTTGAATGACATTTTAAAATTTAGGGATAAAATCATTTATTAATTAAATAATTTTAATCCCAAAATGACCCTTTATAAAATTGAACTATTTTCATCAACAATCTAAGTTTGAAATTGGTTCTAACTCTATGATAAGCTAATAATAAACCTCACTTCGAGTCTAAAATGACAAGATTAGATTCAATTAAGGCTTAAAATGACATTTAAACCCATTAAACCTTACCTAAACTAGGTTTAATAAAATTAAACTCTTTTAATTAAGTTTAAGGACACACTAAACTTAATTAACCCATTAAAGCTTACCTAAATTAGGTTTAATAAAAACTAAACTCTCTTAATTAAGTTTAAGGACACACTAAACTTAATTAGCTCATTAAACCTTACCTAAACTAGGTTTAATAAAAATTAAACTCTTTTAATTAAGTTTAAGGACACACTAAACTTAATTAACTCATTAAACCTTACCTAAATTAGGTTTAATAAAAATTAAACTTCTCTAATTAAGTTTAAAGACATAATAAACTTAATTAACCAATTAAACCTTACCTAAATTAGGTTTAATAAAAATTAAACTTCTTTAATTAAGTTTAAGGACACACTAAACTTAATTAACCTATTAGACCTTACCTAAATTAGGTTTAATAAAAATTAAACTCTTTAAGTTTAAGGACATATTAAACTTAATTAACACAAAACCAAACACCCTTTAATTAGGTTTAAAGACATATTAAACTTAATTAATCAAAACTAAACTCCCTTAATTAGGTTTAAAGACATACTAAACTTAATTATCCTCCATAAACATAAGGTTTAATCAAACCTAAACCCTAATTAGGTCTAACCCTTAGACCTAATTAAACCATTAAGCCTTAACTAAATAAGGTTTAATCAAACCTAAACCCAAATTAGGTCTAACCCTTAGACCTAATTAAACCATTAAGCCTTAACTAACTAAGGTTTAATCAAACTCAAACCCTAATTGGTCTAACCCTTAGATCTAATTAAACTATTAAACCTTAACAAACTAAGGTTTAATAAAACCTAAACTCTAATTAGTGTCTAACCCATTAGACTCTAATTAAACCATTGAGCCTTAACTAAATAAGGTTTAATCAAACCTGAACCCTAATTAGAGTCTAACTCTTAGACCTAATTAAACCGTTAAGCCTTAACTAACTAAGGTTTAGTCAAACTTAAACCCTAATTAGGTCTAACCCTTAGGCCTAATTAAACCATTAAGCCTTAACTAACTAAGGTTTAATCATACCTAAACCCTAATTAGGTTTAACTCTTAGACCTAATTAAACCATTAAGCCTTAACTAACTAAGGTTTAATCAAACCTAAACCCTAATTAGGTCTAACTCTTAGACCTAATTAAACCATTAAGCCTTAACTAAATAAGGTTTAATCAAACCTAAACCCTAATTAGGTCTAACTCTTAGACCTAATTAAACCATTAAGCCTTAACTAACTAAGGTTTCATCAAACTTAAACCCTAATTAGGTCTAACCCATAGGCTTAATTAAACCATTAAGCCTTAACTAACAAAGGTTTAATTATACCTAATCCCTAATTAGTGTCTAACCCTGAACTCCAATTAAACTATTAACTAACTAAGGTTTAATCAACATAAACCTCGATTAAGTCTAATTTATTAGACCTAATTAAACTATTAAGTCTTAATTAAATAAGACTTAATCAAACAAACCTAAACCAAACTTAAGTCTAACCCACATTAGACTTAATTCAAACCAGACTTAGGCTCAACATGACATAAACATAAGATAAACTCAAACCTAAACCAAACTTAGGCTCAACCTGATATGAACCTAAGTTAAACTTAAACCTAACTTAAGTCTAACCTACATTAGACTTAAGTCAGATTATACTTAGGTTCAACACAGAATTGAACCCAAGTTCAACCTATACTTAGGTTCATCCCCAAATTGAACTTAAGTCAAACATCAAACCTTAGGTTCAACCTGACATGAACCTAAGTCTAACCTAAACCAACTCAAGTCTAGCCAATATTAGACTTAAGTCAAACCAAATTTAGGTTCAACCCACATTGATCCTAAATCAAACTTAAACCTAACTTAAGTCTAATCTATATTAGACAAACCTAAACCTTGGGTTCAACCCACATTGAACCTAACCTAAACCTGACCTAACTTGAGTCCAACCTAACTTGAACACAAGTTAACCTAAACCTTAGGTTCAACCCACATTGAACCTAACCTAAACCTAATCTAACTTGAGTCCAACCTAACTTGAACCCAAGCCTTAAGTTCAACCCACATTGAACCTAACCTAAACCTAATCTAACTTGAGTTCAAGCCAATAACTTTGTATGACTTTCTTTTTACCATGAATAATAACAATCATAGTTTTGCGTACATTTTGTCCATTCTAGATGATGCTTCTGAGAATGACCATTTGAATTCTAACCCTATAGCCAATAACTTTGTATGACTTTCTTTTTACCATGAATAATAACAATCATAGTTTTGCGTACATTTTGTCCATTATGGATGATGCTTCTAAGAATGACCATTTGAATTCTAACCCTATAGACAATGCTCAAATCGTATATGATCAATCTAACGACAACCAAACTAATGAAAATGAAAATGAGAAATCAGACAACGACACAAATGAAGATGACATTGCTACGCTTCAATTACAAAGAATTCCGATTTCTATAGGATTGGAGTCCTCAGACTCAGAAACGAATGAATCAGATAATCAACTTGAAGAAATAATTGAAATTAACTGGAGAAGTGGAAGAATTTTACCTCCTAGAATAACTCCACAAGAAAAAGAAAAACAAATAATTACACCAGATAAGATCATTCCTCCAATATATCCCCAAACTTCTAAGGAAGTAAGGATGATCTTCACAATAAGGTGGATTATAATGTACTGGCACATTTTAGAAAATTACCTGCAAAATTAAGCATCTATGACGCTCTCATACTTTCCAAAGAAATGAGAGAATCATTAATAAAGGCTCTTTCAGACCCTGACATTTGCTTAACTCAACTTGCGAGTACTACCCAAAACGAATCCTACTCATTAGAGGAATCAACAAATATTACCTTCTCTGACAATGACTTGTTGCTCGGAACAACTGACCACAATCGTCCACTATATATTACAGTAAACATCAATGACACGATACTTTCGAGAGTTCTTATTGACCCAGGTGCTTCAATCAACATTATGAATCTGAGAACTCTTGTATACTTAGACATTGATGCCTCTCAACTATCAAAAGATACAATGATGTTAAGAGGATTCAATCAACAAGGAGAACGGGCCCTTGGATCAATAACACTGCTCTTAAAAATAGCCGACTTGGTAATGATAGCAAAATTTCATATTATTGATTCAGACACCTCTTTTAATGCCTTACTTGGCAGACCATGGCTCCACGAATATAAAATGGTACCCTCTTCATTACATCAATGTATCAAATATTTACGAAAAGGACAAGAATTTCGTATTATAGGAGACCGGCAACCGTTTTCAATCCATGAAATCGGTATACATGAGGATGCAACATATTATGCTCCTATAAACAAAGCAATATCATCCAAAGAGACAACAATAAATATGGAAGAAAAGGACAAAGAAAAGAAAATGAAGGAAAAGGATTTTTCTTCAATAAAGACAAAAGAGACTAATTTCCGTCAGACTCGCACTCGAGGTCGAGGCCGAGAATGAGGACGAAGGACAAAAGATCTAATTGTCACAATGAAGAAACCACTGAAATTCGAAATCCACCTGGATTCTGAAGAAGAAACGACATCTGTGGTTGCAAAGGAACCCCAATTCAAAATATCATTAAAAGAAGAAGACAAAGAGAAACAATTTGAATCCATGTATGACAAAATCAATCATTATATACATTCTATGACTCTAACTCCAATCTCCACTTCTAAGATTAAGAATTTAATAGTCAAAGAAGTATATAATGATGACAAAAAGCCAATTAAGTTTAGACTCGGCTCTACTTCTTCTTGTACTAAAGATGATGTAAAAATAGAAGATGAAAATCATCCACAATCAATGAAAATTCCTTTTAAGCTGTATTCTCCTTGGGCACGAAAATTCATTAAAAATAGTTTAATGCTCAAACAATGGTCTTTAAAACAACCGCATTTCATTGAACAAATGTGGAATGATAATAAACGAAATTCTAACTCTAAAAAAGGTGTTGGATTTGGAATTTTGGGACCATTAGATGATACGGAATTTTGTTTAACTGTCACAGAAGAATGTGACTCCGAAACATTACCTGATCTTCTAATTGAAAATGCTCCCTCGGAGTTGGAAGAAGAAGTTAAATCGACAATTGATGAAACAAAAGAAATAAATTAAGGAACTAATGAAAATCCAAAACTGACTTTTATTAGTTCATTCCTTAATGATGAGGAAATAAAAGACATAACTCAATTGTTGATGGAATATAAAGACTGTTTTGCCTGGACTTATGACGAAATGCCTGGTTTATCTCCAAAAGTTGCAGTCCATAAACTCGGGATAGACCAAATCATAAACCCAGTTAAACAAGCTCCAAGAAGGATGCGTGTAGAAATAAAGAAACAAGTCATTGCGGAAGTCAAGAAATTGATAGAGGCTGACTTCATACGGGAAAACTATCCAACATGGCTAGCCAATGTGGTGTCAGTTAAAAAGAAAAATGGAAAAATAAGAGTCTGCATAGACTACAGGGACTTGAACAAAGCATGTACAAAAGATGAATTTCCTTTACCAATTCCTGAGTTAATGGTTGATATTGCATCAAAATATGCAATATTTTCTTTCATGGATGGATCATCAGGATATAACCAAATAAAAATGTTTTCGGAAGAAGAAGTAAATACTGCTTTCCGAACACCCATCGGCATATATTGTTATAAGGTTATGCCATTTGGACTGAAAAATGCTGGTGCAACCTATCAAAGAGCCATGATACGGATTTTTGATGAACTAATACATAGTCAAGTCGAATGTTATGTCGACGATCTGGTTGTCTATAGTAAACAAAAAGACGATCATATATACGATTTGAAAATTGTCTTTGAATGACTACGATGTTATAATCTTAAAATGAACCCTTTAAAGTGCGCCTTTTGTGTCACTTCAGAAAAAATTTTAGGATTTGTAGTTCGACATCGTGGGATAGAAATTGATCCTCTCAAAATTGAGGCTATCCTAAATATGCCTCCTCCAAAAAATCTAACTCAATTGAGATCCTTCCAAGGAAAATTAGCATACATACGACATTTCATTTCCAATCTATCGGGTTGATGTCAACCCCTTACTGCCCTTACTAGAAATGATGCCAAATTCGTGTGGGATGAAAAGTGCCAACATGCTTTGAAGACATTAAACAATATTTGACAACCCCTACTGTCTTAACAGCCCCTGTATTAAGAAGACCTTTAATCCTTTACACCGCGGCATTAGACAATTCACTTCGAGCTTTACTAGCACAAGTAAATGATGAAGGAAAAGAAAATGTGTTATACTACTTGAGTCATTGTTTACTTCCAACGGAAATAAAATATCCGACAATTGAGAAGCATTGTTTAGCCTTGATCTTCGCAGTTCAAAAGCTAAGACATTATATGCTTTCTCATAAAGTAACTCTTATTTCAAGAGTTAACCTATTATAATATTTAATAACACGACCGACACTTTCTGGGAGATTAGCAAGATGGGAAATGATCTTGTTAGAATGCGACATAACATTTGTACCGCTACGTGCTATTAAAGGACAAATCCTAGCAGATTTCTTAGCGGCACGCCCAATTCCAACAGGATCACCCCTTAATGACGATCTACCTGATGAACAAATATCAAAAGTAAAAAATTCTAACATGCAACGATGGGAACTCTACTTTGACGGAGCATTGTCTGCATGGAAAGACAAAGACAAGCAGACAATCGTACCAGGCAAAGCCGGAGTAGGATTAATTTTCGTTACTCCAGAAAAATGATGATGCCCTTTTCCTATCATTTGACAGAACCATGCACGAATAACGAAGCCGAATATGAAGCGCTCATAACCGGTCTAGAATTGACAATATTAATGGAAATTGAGAATATTAATATCTATGGAGATTCCCAGTTAATTATCAATCAAATTGCTGGCAAATAGAAAATTCTGAAACCACAACTTGAACAATATTCCCGTTACACTCTGAAATTACTTCAACAAATTCCTGATGTAACATTCTTCTTAATCCCGAGACGAGACAATTCTCTAGCGGATGCTCTGGCAAAACTTGCAAAGGAATTTGCGTGTCCAGAAGAAGATGACATACCGATTTATATAAAAGGACGACAAGTTCTTTCTCAAATTGATATTGATAATTTACATAAAATCGGTGAAAATATGACAATGGCAATAAATGACGAGAAGGATGATTGGCGACAACCAATCATCAAATATTTACAAACTGGAGAATTACCTGAAAATAGTTCTATTACCAAGCAAATTAAACAAAGAGTATTATCATATACTCTAATAAATGACGTCATTTTCAAATGATCTTTTGATCAAATGTGGTTAAGATGTTTAAACCAAATTGAAGCTCGAGAGATTGTTAAAGAAGTTCATTCAGGTTTATGTGGTGCACATCAATCTGGGCCCAAAAAGAAAATGAAAATAAAAAGAATGGGTTATTATTGTCAACAATGATGACAGATTGTCTTGACATTGCAAAGAAATGTCATCAATGTCAAATACATGGAGTAGTTTTACATCAACCTCCAAATGTCCTACATCCGACCATTGCATCATGGCCATTTGAATGTTGGGGTACTGACATAGTGGGCCCATAGATCCTCCATCCTCCAAGGGCCATAAATTTATTCTGGCAGCTACTGACTATTTTTCTAAATGGGTAGAAGCAATACCCCTTCGAGAAGTCAAGGCAGAACAAGTTCTCCACTTCTTTAAAACCCATATCGTTCATAGATTTGGGATTCCTTGAAGAGTCGTATCAAATAATGGATTGGCCTTCAAAAAAACAAAAATGAATCACTTTATCCAGAGGCATGGGATTGACTGGAGATATTCCACAATCTATTACCCTAAAGCCAATGGATTAGCTGAAGCTTTCAATAAAACGTTAGTCCAAATCTTGAAAAAGACGTTAAGAAATAGCCCGAGACAGTGGCATGAACGACTAATAGAAGCTTTATAGGCTTATAGAACAACATACCAAACTCCAACACGGTCTACACCATTTGCTTTGGTATATGGTTCTGAAGCCATTTTGCCTATAGAAGTCCAAATTCCTTCTCTCAGAATCGCAATAACTGATAAAATAACTGAAGAAGAAAATGTCAAGTTGCGACTTAAAGAACTTAAAAATTTGGAGGGCAAACGTCTGCAAGCCCAAGAAAATCTTGAATTATATCAAGAAGAAATGATACGAGCTCACGACAAACTAGTTCGTCCTAGAACCTTTCGAATCGGTGAATTAGTTTTAGTTCTTCGAAGACCTATACTAGCTCATCGAAAGATAGGTGGCAAATTCGAACCCATATGGGAAGGTCCATATGTAATCGAAAAGACATATTCCGAAGGATCCTACCAATTGGTGGATTGTTAAGGAGAAAGAATCATGCCTCCAATCAATGGGCGTTTTCTAAAGAAATACTACGCGACATAAAAAAAAGAGGAAATGAATAAAGACTTATTTATAAACTAGGACAATAAATTCTCCTTTCAAAAAATCATCTTTGATGTTTTGTGACATCTCTTTCATTTGTTGAACAAACATTTGAAAATCTAAAATGATATTCTGTCTTGATATTTTCAGGAAAAATGCCTGAAGACAGATTATTTTTCTCATTCCGAAATAATATGACTTTTGCCTTGGACCGTCGACATATAGATGCGGGGACCAGAGTTCACTTTGATTTCGACCTATTGCAGGTTGAATCCATATATCATGGATCATTACTTTATCTAGTGAATCACAGTGAAGTTAATCTGCAAACACCTTTGATAGAATTCAAACTCCGACAACCCGAAGAATATGACTTCACAATCAGTGATAGCTCAGATGAAGCAGAATTCATGATTGCCCCTGTACAAGGAGCATCAACATCGAGAACCAAAAATCCAACGACAGGATTCACCAAATCTCAAAGATGAAATCGCAATAAACGACTAAAACGACAAAAACAATTACAAGAGAAACAAGACATGGAAGATATGAGTCAGTTAAAATCGCGGACTATTAATACTTCATTTGAGGAAATAATATCGGAAACGATAAATCTAGACCTTACAGAAAAAGAGGATGGCAAAGCAGTCATCACTCCACCATCGGTCACACCTGCTCAATACTTAAGGGTATCAGACAAAAAGAATCACTCAGAGGAAGAGATACGACGAATTCGTGCCATTGAGTGGAGAACTTTCGAACAATATAAATATGTGAATAAAAGAACAATAAATATTCTGGATGGTCTTAAACTTTTTACCAGAATATTTGATGAAACTGAACAAGCTACCATCATCAACCACATCATAGAAGCCCGAGATCATGGTAGGGCTGGACGCCTTCGAAGGAGGACCTATTCTGAACCTAGTAAATGGATTCGAGGTAAGGGTAGGCAAACCATTCAATAAGGATGTTGCTATAACTATGCAAGAGGCAGAGAAGGAAATCTTCCTGGGATTCTACGACATGAACAGGTCGCCCCTTTACCCATTGTGATAATCCAAATTATCAGACGACTGATTACTTGGGGGATCATACCTGTCGATTGTGTTCCCGATAGCTGCATCATTAATATGTATGATAGAGGGGATTGTATCCCTCCTCACATCGACAGTCATGATTTTGAAAGACTATTTTGTACTCTCTCTTTAATGAATTGATGCTCCGTGATATTTGGAAGAGAGATACAAATCTTGGGACCCGGAAAATTTGAAGGGACATGCCGCGTCCTTTTAACCCGAGGGTCAGTTCATCTGTTCCAAGGGAACGGTGCAGATTTTGTCAAACACTGCATATCCAGTGTCAACAAGCTACGAATCTCCATTACCTTGCGACGAATGAAACCTGACAAACGACCAGACAGATATCAACCGATACTAGAGCTCGAAGGACTATAGCCTTTGGAACTGCTGTGATTCCATAAATTTCTGAACACCTGAAACATGTTCAACGAATGATGTTCTGGAGTGTAGGACGTTTATGGACGATCTGATAATCTCCAAATCTCCAACATGATGTGTAAAACTCCCGACAAATAATATATCTATAGTTGTCGATGTGTGATATATCGGTAGCTATTGACATGTAAAATATCAATTGTTTGTTGCAGCGTGCTATATGATATTTACATATGTATGTACTGTAAGCTTTTGTTTGCAATAAATATGTACTGGTGACTTTTTTTTATGGAAATAAAATAAAGTGTTGAAGAAAAATATATCCCCATTGTCCGTGATATGTTGACGAGTCCCGAAATCAATAAATGACAAAATGAAAAATCTATGATAACCAAACATGAGAATTAACTTTCGACCTATATAGGTCAAAACCCCAGCGGAAATTCCCACCAAAAATATTAATGAGTTCGCCACTCTCTCCGGTTATTGGATATAAGTCCTTTCCTGATGTGGAAATCACGGCTTTCCTTTAACCAAATCTTGATATCGACACTTTGAGGAAAATAGAAAATGACATCTATTTTCTCTCTTCGGTTAGTGGATGTAAGTCCTTTCCTTACACAAAAATCATGGCTTTCCTCTAACCAAATCATGACATCGACATTTTGAGGAAAATAGAAAATGACATCTATTTTATCTCTTCGGTTATTGGATATAAGTCCTTTCCTGATGTTGAAATCACGGCTTTCCTTTAACCAAATCTTGACATTGACATTTAGAGGAAAATAGAAAATGACATCTATTTTCTCTCTCCGGTTAGTGGATGTAAGTCCTTTCCTGACACGGGAATCATGGCTTTCCTCTAACCAAATTTTGACATCGACACTTTGAGAAAAATAGAAAATGACATCTATTTTCTCTCTTCGGTTATTGGATATAAGTCCTTTCCTGATAAGGAAATTATGGCTTTCCTCTAACCAGACATTGACATCGACATTTTGAGGAAATTAGAAAATGACATCTATTTTCTCTCTTCGGTTATTGGATATAAGTCCTTTCCTGACAGGGAAATCATGGCTTTCCTCTAACCAAATCTTGATATCGACACTTTGAGGAAAATAGAAAATGACATTTATTTTCTCTCTTAGGTTATTGGATATAAGTCCTTTCCTGACACGGAAATCATGGCTTTCCTCTAACTAAATCTTGATATCGACATTTTGAGGAAAATAGAAAATGACATCTATTTTCTCTCTTCGGTTTTTGGATATAAGTCCTTTCCTGACACGGAAATCATGGCTTTCCTCTAACCAAATCTTGATATCGACACTTTGAGTAAAATAGAAAAAGATATCTATTTTTTCTCTTCGGTTATTGGATATAAGTGCTTTCCTGACACGGAAATCATGGCTTTCCTCTAACCAATTCTTGATATCGACACTTTGAGGAAAATAGAAAATGACATCTATTTTCTCTCTTAGGTTATTGGATATAAGTCCTTTCCTGATACGAAAATCACAGCTTTCCTCTAACCAAATATTGACATCGACATTTTGAGGAAAATAGAAAATGACATCTATTTTCTCTCTTCGGTTATTGGATATAAGTCCTTTCCTGATGTGGAAATCACGGCTTTCCTTTAACCAAATTTTGACATCGACACATTGAGGAAAATATAAAATGACATCTATTTTCTCTCTTCGGATATTGGATATAAGTCCTTTCCTGATACGGAAGTTACGGCTTTCCTCTAACCAAGTCTTAACATTGACATTTTGAGAAATGGAAAATGACATCCATTTTATCCCTTCTGTTATAGGGTGTTCGTCCTTTCCTGACACAGAAATCACGACATTCCTTTAGCAAAATATCGACATTGACATTTTGAGAAATGAAATATGACGTCCATTTTTCCTCCCAATAAATTTCTTTTCAAATACAAGAAGAAAATCTCAAACCAACCTAAAAGACATCTGACATCCTCTGGGAGCGGTATGATATCCCCTCCTTTCCTGATCAATATGAAACATCTCTGAGACCACTTCGGTCAATGCCAATATATGCAGAATACTTATATAGCATTCTACACATATTGGGGACCCTTTTGTTGACCTCATTTTACAATGAGTCAATACCCTTTTGACCTAAAAAGTCAACATTGGTCAAAATGGTCAAACCAGACCCAGTGACCAACCCTGTTGACCCTATAGGTCACCCTTATGACCTAAAAAGTCAACATTGGTCAAATTGGACAAACTAGACCTAGTGACCAACCCTGTTGACCCCATATGTCACCCTTATGACCTAAAAGTCAACATTGGTCAAATTGTTCAAACTAGACCCAGTGACCTACCATGTTGACCCCATAGGTCACCCTTTTGACCTAAAAAGTCAACTTTGGTCAAATTGGTCAAACTAGACCTAATGACCTACAATGTTGACCCCATATGTCAACCTTTTGGCATAAAAAGTCAACTTTGGTCAAATTGGTCAAACCAGACCTAATGACCTACCCTGTTGACCCCATAGGTCACCCTTTTGACCTAAAAAGTCAACTTTGGTCAAATTGGTCAAACCAGACCTAATGACCAACACTATTGACCCCATAGGTCAACCCTATGACCTAAAAAGTCAACTTTGGTCAAATTGGTCAAACCAGACCTAATGACCTACACTGTTGACCCCATAGGTCAACCCTATGACCTAAAAAGTCAACTTTGGTCAAGCCGAGTCAAAGCGGACCTAATGACTTATATCGTCGACCCCATAGGTCAACCCTATGACCTAAAAAGTCAACTTTGGTCAAGCCGGTCAAACCGGACCTAATGACTACTGAGTCTTGACCCCATAGAGTCGACCCTATGACCTAAAAAGTCAACTTTTGTCAAATTGGTCAAACCAGACCTAATGACCTACACTGTTGACCCCATAGGTCAACCCTATGACCTAAAAAGTCAACTTTGGTCAAACTGGTCAAACTAGACCTAATGACCTACACTGTTGACCCCATAGGTCAACCCTATGACCTAAAAAGTCAGCTTTGGTGAAATTTGTCAAACTGGACCTAATAACCAACACTGTTGACCCCATAGGTCAACCCTATGACCTAAAAAGTCAACTTTGGTCAAACTGGTCAAACCAGACCTAATGACCTACACTGTTGACCCCATAAGTTAACCCTATGACCTAAAAGTCAACTTTGGTCAAATTGGTCAAACCAGACCTAATGACCTACACTGTTGACACCATAGGTCAACCTTTTGACCTAAAAAGTTAACTTTGGTCAAATTAGTCAAACCAGAGCTAATGACCAGTCATATTGGCCCATAAATCAACCTTTTCACCCACTGACACATTTAAAACACCACAATGACAAAATCACAAGAATTGGACATCTTACAATCAATTTGATCAATTTGGGCTGACTTGGGTCAACCCAGGTCAAAATTGGTCAACACTTATCTATTTTGATTAAAATAGATAAAAATGAAATAAAAATAACAAAATTAATCAAATAATTAATTTCAAAATTATTTTGATTAATTAAAATGATTAATGATTTAATTTTAAAAATTTTAATTAAATGAAATAATTAATTAAAATGAAAATTAAATTAAAATCATAAAATAACAAAAATGACAAAAATAATCAATTAATTAATTTGAAATTATTTTCAATTAATAAGTTGATTAATAAAATAATTTCCACCAATTTTAGTTAATAAAATAATTAATTGAAATGGGAATTAAAAAAGAAATGAAATCTTCTTTAGCCTCTTCATATTTAATTGGGCTAAACCATCCTAAAGGCTTATTTAACACTTAATTAAGCCCATCTTAAGGCCCATTACCCATGGCTTAACTTTCATGGTTATGCATGGGATGAGGTGTCACCACCTCCTTCACTCTAAACACATTCTCTCCATGAAGTGGCCGGCCAACACAAGGCCATTTTCTTCCCCTCCCAAGCCACCCAATGGGAGGAAAACTACACATGAAACCCCCCTTACCATGGTTAATGGTAATGATGAAGGCTAGACATATGTGTCACCATTTTCCAAGCCTAAGAAGTGAGGTGTAAGCTCATTAGCAAGTGAAACAACAGCTCACAAGTAACCTCCCACAATGGCCGATGGAAAAGAGACAAAGAAATGAAATTCATCATGACAAACTTAGGGAGAAGCATCCAAGCCTATCTCCAGCCAATTGATCATCCAATCAACTAATATAGGAGGTAAGTAATCCTCTAGAATAGCCTAAGACAAGCCAACACCACCCCTTGCTATAAATAGACCCCATGACCGAAACTAGCAAAGAGGAGAAAAATATTTAGGGAGGTCCATAGGCTGCTCAAACCCTCTTGCTCCTAACACAAAACTTCTTCCTAAGAGCTTCCACAATCTTTTAGGATCAATTCCAAGCCTTAGTTTCAGCCCATTTGAGCCAATTTGATCAATTTTCAAGAACAGCCCAAATTAGGCATCTCTATCAAATTCCTCCTAAAGCCCGACTTCTGGAATAAATTGCTGCAGCAACTATCTTCCATTTGGGTCCTAGAAGGCAACCATAAAGTCTGATATAGCTTGATTTTCTTGTGGGCAGGGTATGGCATTTATCTTTGCAAAATAAATCATGTTTTTGACAAATCATGTGCTATTCTAGCTCAAAAGTGTATCATCACCATATGGATAGATACTTCTCTTCCAGATGAGCATTTAAAAAAAAAAATCACTCAATTTCGTTAAGAAATTAGTGAGATATTAACATTTGAAGTTTAAGTGCTGTGGAATTTTCTGGAATTAAATGCGAATTATCCCAGCCGTCCGTTCCCGTGTTTTGGGGCGGACGGTGCCGATTTACGCCTGCCATGTTTCCTGTTTTGCGCTGCGCACGAGATCGTCCCGCTCATTCGATCTGTACGAGGACACGCGGCGCGTCCTCGATTTTCTGGAATAATTTAATTCCAGAAAACCTTAAAAACTTCAAAAATTCATATCTTTTGATCCAGAGGTCCTAAAAATAAAATAAAAATACCTCTGGAAAGCTCTTGAAGAGGAGAAAATTATGAGACCAAAATCATAATTTTTTTCTCAGTATTTAATTTTTAATTAATTAAATACCCTCTAGAGTATTTTAATTATTAAAAATTATTTACAAATCAAAAAATTATGAAACTTTGAGGCATTTATCTCTATGTTCTTAGGGACCTTCCATAATTTTTCTAAGGACAGAAAACATGCCTAGGATACTTTTCTTGAATTTTCAAGTTTCTTTGTAATTATTTCAAATAATAATAATAAAAATTTGAAAATTAAGAAAATAAAAATATAAATGACTAGGAATAATAGGGGAACAAACAATAACCCTAGGAAAAATATTCCTAAGTCATGGAAACAATTTTGAATGACATTTTGAAATTTAGGGATAAAATCATTTATTAATTAAATACTTTTAATCCCAAAATGACCCTTTATAAAATCGAACTATTTTCATCAACAATCTAAGTTTGAAAATGGTTCTAGCCTATGATAGGCTAATAATAAACCTCACTTGAGTCTAAAATGACAAGATTAGATTCAATTAAGGCTTAAAATGACATTTAAACCCATTAAACCTTACCTAAACTAGGTTTAATAAAAATTAAACTCTTTTAATTAAGTTGAAGGACACACTAAACTAAATTAACCCATTAAAACTTACCTAAATTAGGTTTAATAAAAACTAAACTCTCTTAATTAAGTTTAAGGACACACTAAACTTAATTAGCTCATTAAACCTTACCTAAACTAGGTTTAATAAAAATTAAACTCTTTTAATTAAGTTTAAGGACACACTAAACTTAATTAACCCATTAAACCTTACCTAAATTAGGTTTAATAAAAATTAAACTTCTTTAATTAAGTTTAAAGACATAATAAACTTAATTAACCTATTAAACCTTACCTAAATTAGGTTTAATAAAAATTAAACTTCTTTAATTAAGTTTAAGGACACACTAAACTTAATTAACCTATTAGACCTTACCTAAATTAGGTTTAATAAAAATTAAACTCTTTAAGTTTAAGGATATATTAAACTTAATTAACACAAAACCAAACACCCTTTAATTAGGTTTAAAGACATATTAAACTTAATTAATAAAAACCAAACTCCCTTAATTAGGTTTAAAGACATTCTAAACTTAATTAACCTCCTTAAAAATAAGGTTTAATCAATCCTAAACCCTAATTAGGTCTAACCCTTAGACCTAATTAAACCATTAAGCCTTAACTAAGAAAGGTTTAATCAAACCTAAACCCTAATTAGGTCTAACCCTTAGAGCTAATTAAACCATTAAGCCTTAACTAACTAAGGTTTAATCAAACTCAAACCCTAATTAGGTCTAACCCTTAGATCTAATTAAACTATTAAATCTTGACTAACTAAGGTTTAATAAAACCTAAACTCTAATTAGGTCTAACCCATTAGACCTAATTAAACCATTAGTCCTTAACTAAATAAGGTTTAATCAAACCTGAACCCTAATTAGGTCTAACTCTTGGACCTAATTAAACCAATTAAGCCTTAACTAACTAAGGTTTAATAAAACTTAAACCACTAATTAGGTCCAACCCTTAGGCCTAATTAACCCATTAAGCCTTAACTAACTAAGGTTTAATCATACCTAAACCACTAATTAGGTCTAACCCTTAGACCTAATTAAACCATTAAGCCTTAACTAACTAAGGTTTAATCAAACCTAAACCCTAATTAGGTCTAACTCTTAGACCTAATTAAACCATTAAGCCTTAACTAAATAAGGTTTAATCAAACTTAAACCCTAATTAGGTCTAACCCTTAGCATAATTAAACCATTAAGCCTTAACTAACTAAGGTTTAATCATACCTAAACCCTAATTAGGTCTAACCCTTAGACCTAATTAAACTATTAACTAACTAAGGTTTAATCAACGTAAACCTCGATTAAGTCTAATTTATTAGACCTAATTAAACTATTAAGTCTTACTTAAAAAAGACTTAATCTAACAAACCTAAACCAAACTTAAGTCTAACCCACATTAGACTTAATTCAAACCAGACTTAGGCTCAACCTGACATAAACCTAAGATAAACTCAAACCTAAACCAAACTCAGGCTCAACCTGATATGAACCAAAGTTAAACTTAAACCTAACTTAAGTCTAACTTACATTAGACTTAATTCAAATTATACTTAGGTTCAACACACACATGAACCCAAGTTCAACCTATTCTTAGGTTCAACCCCAAATTGAACTTAAGTCGAACATCGAACCTTAGGTTCGACCGACATGAACCTAAGTCTAACCTAAACCAACTCAAGTCTAGCCCATATTAGACTTAAGTCAAACCAAATTTAGGTTCAACCCACATTGAACCTAAATCAAACTTAAACCTAACTTAAGTCTAATCTATATTAGACAAACCTAAACCTTAGGTTCAACACACTTTAAACCTAACCTAAACCTGACCTAACTTGAGTCTAACCTAACTTGAACTCAAGTTAACATAAACCTTAGGTTCAATCCACATTAAACCTAACCTAAACCTAATCTAACTTGAGTACAACCTAACTTGAACTCAAGTTAACCTAAACCTTAGGTTCAACCCACATTGAACCTAACCTAAACCTAGTCTAACTAGAGTCTAACCTAACTTAAACTCAAGTTAACCTAAACCTTAGATTCAACCCACATTGAACCTAACCTAAACCTACCTAACTTGAATCCAACCTAACTTGAACTCAAGTTAACCTAAAACTTAGGTTCAACCCACATTGAACCTAACCTAAACCTAATCTAACTTGAGTCCAACCTAACTTGAACTCAAGTTAACCTAACCCTTAGGATCAACCCACATTGAACATAACCTAAACCTAATCTAACTTGAGTACAACCTAACTTGAACTCAAGTTAACCTAAACCTTAGGTTCAACCCACATTGAACCTAACCTAAACCTAATCTAACTTGAGTCCAACCTAACTTGAACTCAAGTGCACCTAAATCTTAGGTTCAACCCACATTGAACCTAACCTAAACCTACCTAATTTGAGTCCAACCTAACTTGAACTCAAGTTAACCTAAACCTTATGTTCAACCCACATTTAACCTAACCTAAACCTAATCTAACTTGAGTCCAACCTAACTTCAACTCAAGTTAACCAAAACCTTAGGTTCAACCTACATTGAACCTAACCTAAACCTAACTTAACTTGAGTCCAACCTAACATGAACTCAAGTTAACCTAAAACTTAGGTTCAACCCACATTGAACCTAACCTAAGCCCAACCCAACTTAAACTCAAGTTAACCTAAAATTTTGGTTCAATCCACATTGAACCTAACTCAAACATAACCCAACTTGAATTCAATCCAACTTGAACTCAAGTTAACCCAAATCTTAGGTTGAATCCACATTGAACCTAACTTAAACTCAAACATAACCTAACTCGAGTTCAATCCGACTTGAACTCGAGTTAACTCAAATCTTAGGTCCGATCCATATTGAACCTAACTTAAATTCAGACATGACCTAACTTGAATTCAATCCAACTTGAACTCAAGTTAATCTAAATCTTAGGTCCAATCCACATTGAACCTAAATTCAACCCAAACCAAAGTTAAGTCTAATCTACATTAGACTTAAATCAAACCGAACTTGAGTTCAACCCCAAATGAACTTAAGACAATCCTAAATCTAGGTCCAACAAAATAGACTTGATTAAGACTTAAACCTTACCTAAAATGGATTTGAATGGTAGATAATTCTAATTAAGTCTAATTTATTAGGCTTGATTAACCTCTAAATCCTATTTAAACAAGGTTTAAAATTTAATTAAGTCCATCCTAAACCAAACCTATTAACTTAGGTTCAGACAGACATGAACTCAAGTTAATCAAATTCAATTAACATTGATTTTAACTTAAATTCAATCAGATATGAATCCAAGTCAATTCAATCAATATTGAATTTAACTTTAAACCTTTTAACTTAAGTTCAAACAGACATGAACTCGAGTTAATCAAATTCAATTAACATTGAATTTCACTTAGATTCAATCGGACATGAATCAAAGTTAATTCGATTAATATTGAATTTAACTTTAAACCTATTAACTTAAGTTCGAACGAGACATGAACTCGAGTTAATTAAATTCAATCAACATTGAATTTAACTTAGGTTCAACCAGACATGAACCCAAGTTAGTTCAATCAATATTTAACTTTAAATCTTTCGATAGACATGAATTCAAGAATAGACACGAACCCAAAATTTAAATTTAAACTCAAGATCAATTCAACATTGCAGATCAAGACCGACCTAATTCGATATTCTAAAATTAAAATTGACATAATCGACATAAATCTGATGTTGGCATAATCAACGAAAATTTGACATTTCAAAAAGAACATGATTAGCATGAAGTTGACATTTCAAAATAACTTGACATTCAAAAAAATATTCTGTGATATTATTTCTAACGATATTTTCTTCGCATGAAACTTTTCAACAAGACAACAACATTGACAACAAAACAAAACTTTTAGGTTAGACATATAACCTGAAATTTTTCAACACAATAACGACATGACAACAAAACCAAAACCTTTAGGTTAGACATAATACCTAAAGTATTCAATAACATGATATAACAACATTTGGGAGTGATAGTGGGTACATCTCTCCTTAAAATAAATCTTTTAGAAAACAAATTATTAACATTAATCATAAGTTTTCTTAAACAATCGAGAATTGTTTAAGATGTAATTAACTATAGAGGCTTACCTCTATAGGAGATCTAAAAGAACCCAAAACAGAAATCTACGGTTTACTATGATTTTCTTAATATGAAAATTCTAGAATACGTTATTCTAGAATATCCTCATATAAGAATTATCATAAACACATTTTTCTACTATTAGTCCTAAAAATTCTCTAAATCCTTCATAGGATTTATACGAATAAAACTAGGCTAATATTAGATGGCGACTCCTTGACATTGATATGATATATTGGATGGCAATGACATGACCTCATCCGCACCAAGGACATGAAACCCTTTCTTTTTATACATTCTAAAATTCCATCGCCACCAAGTCTATTAATGGCTGTCGCCAATCTTCTGCATTTTCTGTTACTGCCGCAATTGTTTCTTCTGCTTTCTCTACTGATTTGTGTATTGTATCCATGTCGAGCTGTGATAGGACCTATCGTCCTTGAACTAACACTTCAACTGACTCATCCTGTAAGCAGGCAAATTCCATTGCAAGGCGGGCTAACGCATCTGCGAGAGCATTTTCTCTTTTGAGAATCTTATAGATTGTTACATTTGGAATTTGCTCTAACAGTTTCATGGCATACTAAAAGTACTGCTCAAGTTATGGTTTTAGAATTCTGTACTGTCCGGTGACTTGTTGAATAATCAACTGAGAATCTCCGTAGATGTTGATGTCTGTTATGCTCATCTGAATAGTTAATTCCAGTCCGGTTATAAGGGCTTCGTATTTTTCCTCACTGTTTGTACACGATTTTGTTAGATGGTAGGAGTACCTTAACATTCCCCATTCCGGCGTTATAAAAATTAGTCTGATTCCTGCCTTACCGAGCTCTATCGTTTGCAATTCTTTGTCTTTCTGCGTTGAGGATGCTCCGTCGAAGTACAGTTCCCAACGCTGATCATCGGGTTCTTCTAAGCTCATTATCTGCTTGTCTGGCAAGTCGTCGTTAAGAGGCAATTATGCCGGTAAATGGTGTGCTGCGAGGAAGTCTGCTAGGACTTGTCCCTTTACAGCACGAAGCGGAACGAAAGTTATATCGAATTGCAATTGTATCATCGACCACCTAGCAAGTCTGCCGAAAAGTGTCAGACGGGTCATCAAATATTGCAATGGATTAAACATCGAAATAAGGTTGACCTTATGATAAAACATATAATGCCTGAGCTTTTGTGCAGCGAAGATCAGGGCCAAACAATGTTTCTCAATTGGAGGATACTTTACTTCTGTCTGAATTAGACGACGGCTTAAGTAGTAGAGAGCATTTTCTTTTCCCTCATCATTGACCTGTGCTAGCAGGGCTCCGAGAGAGTCGTCTAAAGCTACGGTATAAAGTATCAATGGTCTACCCGAGACTGGGGCTGCTAAGACAGGAGGTGTTATTAGGTATTGTTTGATGTCATCGAAGGCATGTTGACATCTGGAGTCCCAAGTAAACTTGGCATCCTTCTTAACTAAAGTAGAAAAAGGCTGACACCATCCTGACAAATTTGAGATAAAGAGTCGAAGATATGCCAATTTTCCTTGAAAGGATCGTAATTGTTTCAAGGTTTTAGGAGGTGAAATTTCTAAGATAGCTTTAATCTTCTCCGGATCAATTTCAATTCCACAATGTCGAACAACAAATCCTAAGAATTTCCCAGAGATGACGTTGAAGGCACATTTCAGGGGATTCATCTTAAGGTTATATTGTCTTAACCGCTCGAAAACAATTCTCAAATCATATAAGTGATCTTCTTTTAGTTTGCTTTTGATGACCACATCATCTACATATCACTCGACTTGGTTGTGAATGAGATCATCGAAAATTCTTGTCATTGCTCGTGGATAGGTTGCTCCTGCATTCTTTAATGCAAACAACATCACTGTGTAGCAGTATACCTAGATTAGCGTTCTGAAGGCTGTAAGCTTTTCATCTTCTGGTGCCATCTTTATCTGGTTGTATCCCGAAGATCCATCCATGAAAGAAAAGATTTCATGTGTTGAAGCAATGTCGATCATCAATTCTGGAATTGGAAGAGGGAATTCATCCTTTGGAAATGCTTTATTCAAATCTTTGAACTCCACGTAGATTCTGATCTGACCATTCTTCTTTCTGACCGGTACCACATTGACTAACCAAGTCGGGTATTGTTCTTCACAGACAAATTTAGCATCTATTAGCTTCTTAACTTCTGTTATAACATGTTGTTCAATCTATAGACGCATTCTTCTCGGAGCTTGTCTAACTGGAACGGCAGTGGGATCCACTCCTAACTTGTGAACTGCGACCTCTGGAGCTAATCCTAGCATTTCATCATAACTCCAAGCAAAACAGTCCTTAAATTCCATCAATTGCTTGATTATCTCTTTGGAGTCTTCTTTATTGAGTAAGGAGCTAACAAAGGTTTGCCTAGGCTCTTCACTAGTACCTAAGTTAACTTCCATTAAATCGTCTACTGTAGATTTAATTTTTTCTTTGAATTCTGGCGAAGCATCTCCGATTGGTAGATCTTCGAGATCTTCTGAAGCTTCCAAGCAGTCTTCACTAGGCTCACAAGTGACAACCAAGCAAAATCCCGTATCGTCAACTGATCCTACTATGCCGAATTTGAGACCATGTTTTGAATTGGGAGGGTGGCTGGCATTACTCCATAATTTTTCAAAATGTTGTGATTGACCTTTTGTCCATTGTTTAGGTAAGACACCACGTTGAATTAAATTTTGAACACATGGAGAGTACCACTCAAAAGGCATTTCCATTAATTTGGAAGAAGTAACATCTTCAAATTGTACATCCTTTTCAGTATTGGAAGAAGAAGCACCACGGTAAAACTTGATAGGCTTAGCACCACCACCATGCACTTCCTTGACCACCATACCCTTGATCTTATTTGAATGGATCGGCGTCAGGGTCATAGTATGTCCATAATAGTTAATCTTCTCGTACATTGATTTGTATTCTTCATTCTTTTCATCTTAAGGAGAGATCTTGAACTGGTGTTTCTTTTGATTTACTGTTGCTGCTTCTTTCTTAATTTCTTCTTCTTCGGAAATGGTCTTCCAATCAACGTTGATGACTGGTTTCTTCTGTCCAACTGTTGCAATGTCTTTTCCACGACCTCGTCCCCAGCCTCGACCTCGGGTGCGAGTTCTGGAGAAACCTTCACCATCTCGCCCTAAGGGAGTGGTGAGTAACTGTTGGATTAGAATTTTCAGTTCTTTATCGTCTTGCACTTCTTTTGATTCATTTGATATGACATTTCTGGAAAAGTTTGTTTTTTTAGGGGGCGCGTAGTAGGCTGTATCTTCGTGAATTCCGATTTCATGCACGAAGAATGGTTGCAAGTCACCTTTGATACATACGTTCTTCTCCTTCGTAATATTTTATGCACTAGTGCAGAGACGATGGTACCATCCGAGTCTCATGGATCCATGGTCAACCCAGTAGAGTATTGAATGATGTCTCAGAATCAATTATGTGGAATTTTGTAGTTGTCTTTGCCAAATCATCGGTCTTCATTAACAGTGTTATCGATCTGAGTGCTCTTTCTCCTTTCTGATTGAACCCTCTTAATAACATCTTGTCTGCTTCAAGTTCATGAGCATCAATTTACAAATATGCTAGCGTCCGAAGATTCATTATGTTGATTGATGCCCCTGGATCAACCAAAACCCTGGAGAGCGTAAACTTTCCAATAGTGACTGAAATGTACAACAGTCGTTTGTGATCGAGTACATTCCGAGTAGTAAATCATTGTCCGTGAAGGTAACACCTCGCTTTTCTTTTAACGAGCAAACCTCGTCGAAGGAATTACTGGCCATTTGAGCTAAACAAATCTCTGGATCAAGTAGAGCCTTGATCAGAGCTTCCCTCATCTCCTTTGACAGGATCAAAGCGTCGTATATTCTTAGTTCCGCTGGTAGCTTCCTAAGATGGGCTAGCACGTTGTAGTCTACTTTATTTCCACGTTCCTCGGTTTCTTCTAGAATGGATAATTCCTCTGCTAGGGTTGGCTCTTCTTGAGCAACCACCTGCTTTCCTTTATCCTTTGGACCCATTCTTGGAGGTAGAACTTTTCCTCTCCTTAGATTAATTTCTGTTATCTCTTCTGAATTTGATGCTGGATCTGCCAGTGTCTCCCATTAGATCGGAACGACTGGCTTTTCTAGAGTTGCTTCAGAATCTGATAACTCCAATTCTATCACGATTGGAGCTCCTTGAAATTCGCAAATAGACTCGTTGCTTGTTGAGCTTTCTTAGCCATCCTTGTGAACGTCTTCTCCTTCGTCATGGTCATTGAGGTTTAGTATGATTTGAGAATCGTTATTTATATCGGAATCGAGATCCGGATTAGCTTAGTTTTCGTTAGTTACGTAATCATTAGAAACAGTCAAAACGTAGCCAACGCCAAAACTCTTATCATTATAAGATCTTGCAGGGGCGAGCAAATAATCATATATAGTCAGAGGTTCGAGGGATTTCTCCCCCGAATTGGAAACAACCATCCTAGGATAAGCAGCCCCTAGTCTACTCTTTGGAGCCTCAATTTTCTTCTCTTCTCCAATTTTTTTTTCTTCTGGGGCGGTTCTTCAATCGCAAGCGATAGTGCCGGCTCAGCAGGTTTCAAACTTTAAGTTGAAGCATGCGCTGAAGCGGCTTGGATGTGATCTAAGATTTTCTTTGAAGACTTTGTCCAGACGGTACTCCATCGATCATGGGTTGTGTAAGGGTCTGTCGGAACAATGGGATCCGTTGAAATAAAATTGACGGAACCTCCTTTTTGGGGTTCCTTCATGTATTCCTTCGGGATCGTTATGTTCCGTTTCCGGAGATTATCTTCCAGCCAGTTCTTGAAAGTGAAACAATCTTCGATCTTATGTCCGAGCATCCTGTGGTAAGGGCAATAGTTTGGATAATATTTCTTATTGACTTCTTCCGGCCTCTTGGGCTCTGGTTATTGTAAATCGGGTGTCTTCATTATAATGCGGAACATCTTCGCCACTGCTTCAGTTTTGAATGGATATTCCCTATTCAGAAAATCTTTCAGGGTATGCTGTCGATGAGGCGGTTGTTCATAATGCTGAGATGACTGATAGCTAGGTCGAGGCTATTGATAACCCTGCTGAGGTTGTTGGTAAGTATGTTGCGGTGGTTGATAGCTAGGCTGTGGCCGCTCTGGCTGTATCTGCACTTGCTGCTTGCCCTTATCTACTGTCGCGACAATTCCAGACTTCTTTTCGAATGCTTTTATGGGCTTCTACTTATCGTTCTTGTCCACAAAAGTCAACTGCTTTGCTTCCCCCTGTAAGCTCCCGACCTTGCTAAGCAGCTTCTCGAAAGTCTTGATTGTAAATCCTTTAAGGAGAAATGTTATCAGGCTGTCGATGCTTTTAAGCAGGATGCTGACTGCATGCTATTCCTGAAGTTGTGGTTCACACTTCATGCTTAAATTTCTCCATCAAAGTATGTAATCTACTAAAGTCTTGCTCGGTTTCTGGTGCTCCACCACATCACTAGCAAACCGTTTAACGAAAAGGCTTTCCAATTTATGCAAAGGTTTTAACTGAACCATTTGGCAATTCTACGTACCAGTCGAAGGCAATCCCTGACAAACTGCTAATGAACTGACGGAAGAGTAAAACGTCACTCCCACCGGCATTGCAGCAACTAGCACGAAAATGTGCTACATGCTACCGAGGGGTTTTCCCTTTCCATCAAAAGTCTTAAACAGAGGTGGTACGAAGCCTTTCGGGTATTGGACTGCATCGAACTCTTCGGGGTAAGGTCTACCTGTCTGAATAGATACTACACTCTTAGATTGTGCTAGGGCTTCTTGCACCTACTGTTCTACCATGTTTTTAATGTCCTTTTCGGGAATCATGCTCTGTGCAGAATCCTTCTTTGGTGGCTCGTCTCTGTTGACGAATGTGATCTCTTTTCCTCCATCTGCAATATAGATGATTTCTGGGGGTGTTTCTTTCTGAAGTTGCACCTGACTCTGGAGAGTGGCTAAAGCGGAAGCCATCTCTTCCATCCTCCTTGCCATCTGGGAAATTGTGTCATCTCTTTCCCGAAGCTGTGCTCTCATACTTCTGGTTCATCTCTTCTGCGAGTCGTCGGAGCACCCTGCGAGGCTGACGACGCTCGTGTTTCAACCATGTTGATCTCAACATACTCCTCATCCATGAACTCTGATGAATCAACTTCCTTTTCCAAATTTTCTCCTCTTTCTTTTGCCAACCGTCAGATATCCGTCCATAGCTTTCCTATAGCATCCTCGAGGGGTCTCTTCCAGACGGTCTCCTGATTGTCATGCGATGGCTGTTGAACTTCTTTTTCGGTAGTTTCTTTTATTGCAGTAGCACTTCCTTCAGATTCAGGCTCTTTGATGAGACTTTTCTTCTCAGGACGTTGTGTTGGTCTCGGATCGGTAATAATAGGTCACCACACTATCCTTCTTGCAGCAGATGGCCTAGGACCGAAAGGTCTATCGGCTATATGCTGGTAGGTGGTGTCCTCCCTAATATGATGGCCCGATACAACAACAGGTGAACTAGCTCTCATTTTCTTCCTTGGTTTCTCTACGGCAGTGACAGGCTCTACTCGTGGTCCGAGGGGGGACCTAGCTGACACTCGTCCCATTCTTCTTAGGATTCTGATACGGGGTATCTTTCTTTCTTTGCCAATTTTTCTATCACGGCTTGTAGCCGAGCGAATGGCGTAGTCTTAACCCTTTTTCTTTTGCAATTACTATAGTATGTTGGTCGGGGTAGTGTAGCGGCAATCTGTTGGACATCTTCTTCATCCGATGCAACAGAGAGGGGGTGAAACCTACTTCCTTCCAACAGAGGTATATACTCAGGCAGTTCTTCTCTTTTCTCAGGAATTTCTTCTAGAAAAGCAACTTCAGCAGCTTTGGCTTTCTCAATCCTGGCTATCTTTCTACTTCTATTTCTCCTTTGAGTACGAGTTAGGGGTGCAACTCTTGAACTGGACCCAATCTCGAAAACAGATGGTATTGTAGCAAAATCTGTACCCTCCACGGTGACAGGCTCACCACAGACTTGAGTTTCCTTCCCATTTAATTTGGCAGAAGCCAGGGTAGGTGCAGAGTTGACTAGACCGTTGGGGTAGAGACAACAGTCCTCCTACGAATAGCAGTACTTCTTTCAGCTGGAACCCTTTGCAGGGGAGGGAATTTTTTAGCCGACTTCAAGTTGAACTCAATTATAGGCTCTTCAGTTTCTAGCACTTTGTCCATTAGTGTGAAGAGAGTGACGTCAGCGAATTTGATATCTGTATTATCGAATCCTTGTCCAAAACGGATGATCCCATTGTCAGGCAGCTCATCATTATAGACGGCGAAGTTCATTCTATTGGTGAAAGAGAAAATTAACTTTGGCACAGTCATTTTCTGCAGGGTAGATTTCGAATGTCAGTCCTGAATTATGCTTCCTTTTGTCGTAAAACTTAAGACAAAAAAGAAAGAGTTCGAACTCATTTTCATTTATCTTAGTGTATTTATGATTAAAAGAATTTCTTTATTAAAAGGTTGTTTATTAGAGGATTTGTTTGTTAGTAAAAAAATGATTAAAGGTATAGAATAGGTAAAGGATCCGATTCAGAATTGGAAAGGAAGAGAAGGTCTCGTAAGACATCTCAACCTGAAGGACCGCTACTAAGCTAACACCTATTGGGGGTCCACCCCACCTTAGAAAAAGAGGTAAAAGAGTTTCGGAACCTCTCTATTTAGGGGTGTCTAAACAGTGGCTCCTAAATCCGAGAGAAGTTGACTATACTTGTTCAAGATAGAAATAAACGTAGTATGCCAATGGAAGAATGATAGTTTTGGTCCATTAGGGATATGGACTCAATATCGATTAATGAAAGCAAAACTATCTAATTAAAATGGAGAGAGGAACTACTCCCCAGCGGAGTCGCCAGAAGCTGTCGGCATATTTTTAGGTTATGTGTTTTAAAAAGGGGTCTCCTACAGAAGTTGTCAGCGAATTTTTTAGATTTTAAATTTAATTTATATATATATATATATATATATATATATATATATATATATATATAATTTAGAAAGTAGTATTTGATTTTTAAAGTAATTTTGAGTTTAAAAATTTAAGATATGAAATCAAACTGATCTCACATCCCAAATAGTTTATATAAACGAGCACCGCACCACAAACCGTATATCTATCCCGAGGAATAAACACACTGCTTTATGATGGGGCTCGATTAAATAAACTAGAAGATTTGTGACATCCGTTTGGTCTGCGAAGCAATTTTATAAGCTGACAAGTTCCCCTGCATAATATAAAGGAATTAAGCAGGGTTTATATTACCTGGGTTCTTAAAGTTCCCTATAAAGGCAAGCCAATATAGTTAATTACATCTTCAATGACGGGAATCATTTAAGAAAATTCTTGATAATGATCAGTGATTTTGCTCTCAAGAATTTTAATGTTTAAGGTTTTCAAAGGACTAAATTTTGGAGATTTCAATAGGGAATGGATCAAATTTGGAACAATTTATTTTGGGAATCCAAAGGAAGAAAAGTAGGAGAAGCTGAGGATCCAAGAAGAATCTTGGCAACTTCCCAAACTATCCTATGGTTTGGCATCGATTTAGGAATTTATTTAATGTTTCAATCTTGCCAAATTTAATTAATTAGGACTTATGTTTGTATGCACAATCATACAAATAGCCTCGAAGATGTGAGGGTTTATGTCGTACCCAACGACTACCTCAGAATCCTAAGACCGAGTAGGGATTAATTTACATGACATGATCATGCAAATGCCTAACAAAAAGTTGAGGATTTATGTTGCACTAAGCAAACTACCTCAATGTCTTACGACTTGGTTATTTAATTCTAAGAAAGTTTTGCTGAAGTAGACCCGATTTATGTTGATGACGATGGCTGTGCTGCCCACCATGCTCCTAGCTCCTTGTTGTTGCAGAGGTTTAGTTTTAGAAGGTGAAAATTAGGAGATGAGAGAAGTATTTTGGTTTAGAAATTTTAAAGTCCAAATATTTTTAATATTTTAATTTAAACAAATCTTAAAGTTGTTTAAAAAGATCCGATTAAGATCCCACGGTTCTGTCATCCCGACACCATTATTTTCATCGAATTCACTTAGTCCAGATGAATTTGCTAAACTCAACTGAATGAGTTCCACACTATCATTTAGACCGTGGGAAATCCCGTTAGCAACACGTGGGTTACATCATCCGAGGTATTCCCAATCATTCAACGAGCATTTTAATTTAGTTACAATTGTAGTTTTGATGTTCTGTTTGTGATTAAATTTTGAGTTGTTTTATATTTTGGAATGTTGTGGCTGTGAATTTTATCTTGTGGTGACTTTTAATTTAGTTTTAGTTTTAGTTTGTGACTATCCTAAAGGTTTTAGTTTTCGTGCAACAATCTTGTTTAACATGCAAGAAAAAATAAAGTGCAGTGCATGTAAGTAAATTGTAATAAAGTAATTTGCAATAAAATAAAAGCGTACCTAGAGGGTTTTCCCGTCATCCCAAGCTGCACTTAAAAGATATATTAAGGCATTTACATATGTATAACAAGTAGCTAGGTAAAGCTAAGGGACATGTTTTGGTTGTCTACCAAAGTCCTAGTCCTATTGCTAGTCATCTCCTATGACGTCTAGGTTCTTGTATTTTGTTTAAGGATCATTTTTCTTCATCAAAGAACAATTAAATTCAATTGTTCTTCTAAAATATCTCATCATATTGAGAAATTGCTTAGGACGAGTCTTAAACATCTTTTCAATATTTCCGAGATTATTTTGAGTCCAAGTAAATTTAATTGCACAGGTGAATTAATCATCCAAGAGTTTAGTTAAGCTTTGTCTCTTGCTTAGTGAACTTGGGCATTTGATTACCTGATGAATGAAGTGACATCTCACTTAATACTCCATTTAAGAGTTATAATAATTAAAGCCTTTAGGGGCAAGTTGGTTTGTTGAGAATTTTAATCATTCGTAATTTAAAGTTTGAGTTAAAGGTTTAAAGTGATTTAGTTTAATTATGATGTTTTAATTAATAATTTTAAGTTTGGAATTGTGTTCAAATTATTTTTGGTTTAAATCTTTATACTTTAAGTGATCTTAATATTTTAAATTTGTTTTACTTTTATTATTGAATGATGTTAATTTTAATATAATTTAAATTTGATTTAATTGAATTTAACTTAATTTAATTTAAATTTTTTAAATTTAAATTAACTTAATTGTTAAAAATGTTAATTTAATTTAATTTTTACTTTATTTAATTTAATTTAATTTAATTTAATTGTTAAACCACTTAACATTTTGAGCTTTCCTTTAATTTAAGGGTTATTTTCTTTTTAATTTTTAATTTACTTAGTTTGGATTATCATTTTAATCTTAATTAAGAGTTAAATATTATTGAAGTGATTTATTTAGGGATTTTTTTTATTAAAGAATTAAGATCCTGTCAAGTTATATCCCTATTTCTAATAATTCAAATTTTCATTAATCTTCCAAAATTTAAATTGTTTAAATAATTAAAGTTTCATTTTTAGTTTATTAAAAGTGATTAATGGGTTCCTACCCTTTTAGTTTCCCAAAGTTTCAATCATCCAATAAAGTTAAAATCAAATGTTTTACCCTCCATTTTAATTAAACCTAAAATTTTAATAAAGGGGTTTAAATTATTTAATTACCTTTATGCCCTTTTAGGCTTATTTATTTCATAACTCACTAAATTGAGTTCAAATGAACTTGAAATTTTTATGTCACTTCACTCATATGTCAATTAAGACATTAGAGGAGAAAATGTAATTTTTCTGAATTTAATTAATTTACATAATTATTTTTAATGAAAAATAAGAGATTTCAAGGAAAATTCAACAACATGACCAAACTAAAGTTTCTATCCTTAAGAAAATTATGGGATGTTTCTAATGACCAGAGAACCACTTGGACCAATTTTGGTGATTTTTTGAACTATATTTTATTTATTATAATTATTTTGAGTTTTGAAATGTTAATTAATTATAAAATAAAATTGAAGTTGAAATTGGATTTTATATTTTTCTTAAATCTCTCTAATCTCGAGGAGTTCACAGAAATAGATTTTTCAATTTTCTAATTTTTCTTTGATTTATTAGAATTAATTTAGTGAAAAGGTTGGAAAATACATTTTTTAATATTAAAAATTATTTTAAGCATTTAAAATTCAATATCTTTACTTTGAGAATTGGGAAAAATATTTGGTTTGTTCCTAAGTGATTAGGAGTCAAAATATGATATTTTTATGATTTTTAATATTTTTTGTGATTTTTATTACTTTTAATTATTAAAATATTAAATATATCATTAAAAATGAAAAATTTTAAAAAATTCCAATTTTAATTTTTATAAACTTTTTTGATATCAAAGAGCACACAAAACCAATTTGGTGAATTTTTTAAATCTATTTTTGGATTTATGAATTTTAATGTTTAATTTTGATCATGTGGCTTAATTAATTCATTTAGTGGGGCTAATCATTTCCAATTAGCTTCAAATTTTTATACAATGTCCCTCTAATCCTGAAGATCAGTGGAGAATTAATTTCAAGTTATTTTAATGTGTGGTTAACCCTAATTAATTAAAATTAAGTTTTGAGTAATAAGGTTAATTAGGGTTATTCTTAATGAGTTAACTCAAAATATAATTATCCTAGGGTCCTCTGGTCCTAAGAAACATCCCCAAATTTTTCTGGAATTTATTGAATAATATGCTAATTATTGGAATTAAAATACCAAAAATAGTGACATAAACTTGAAAAATACATAACTTTCCATAGAGATGGCCTCTGACCTTGAAAAATTCAGAGCATGCTCCCAAGATCAGAGGCTTCAAAAGCACTATGGTCTCATGCCATGGTGAATTGTCTATGCAAATGGAGAATCAAAATACTGAAATGAGTAAATAATTAATTAAAAATAAAAAACTCATCAAAATAACTTGATTTCTTTTCCAAATTATTCTCCCCTGTTCACTGAGCAAGAGGGTATTTTTAGTTTATTTTTACGATTTTTCTACACAAAGATATGAATTTTCTAAGTTCTGGGTATTTAAATAAATAAAAAAATCCAAATTTTTCTACTTATCCATGCGGCGCCGACTCATCCTCGGCAGCTCCGAAAGCCCACGCGTCGAGCTCCCATTCGACACTGCCATCTGACTTAGCGCTCCAGGGGCCTGCGGTCCATGTAACGTCCTTCGATTCGACGCGATCTGGACCATCCACTCGATACACACTCGGTCGGACGGCACCTGGTCATCGTCTATGAGTGGTGTGCACCCGTGACCATCCACACTAAAACCCTAAGAACTCTCTCATTTCTTAATGGATATTCGTGTTCTTATGCTCTATGGATTCGTCTTTAAGAGACGAACACATCCATACGGCTTACATGATATGAAATTAAGTAAATCAAAATGGAGAATCACTAGAAGCTCGGGAGGATGCAATGATACATACCTTTGCTCTGAGAAGTGTAGCTTCAATTAGAGAGTTGTTTCACCTTCGATTGCACCTAAGGAAGCTCCAGATGAAGTTACTGGCTCTGGGAAATTTTCTAGGTATGAAAGTGTCCACAGCCGATTTCAATGCTTGGAGGCTAGAGCAATTGGGTGGCCTGGAGAGGGGGCTTTCACTAGGGAACTCCTTCTCTTGGTCCTATACAAGTGTGGGTGAGTTTAATTTGGATTTGGTGGAGGTTTGGGAGATGTCCTGGTTCTGGGCTGAGAATTGAGTTCTAAAATTGAGCTCAATCAATGGGGTTTAGGGCGGGAGAGTAGTGGGGATCAATTGCTGCAGAGTGAGGAGAAGGTCCTGGAGCAATTTTGGCAGAGTTTTGTTTAGGTTTGGTTCATCACCTTCTTTGGCTGAGAGGGTGGTGGGTTTAAATAGACATGGCTGGAGGGCCTCCCAGAGGGAGTTGAGGCTTGGAATCAGCTGCTCTGGTCAAGGGAAGAACAACCATGGTTTCTAATTAGGTTGGGACAACTCAGCAAGGAAGAATTGAATTTTTGAACCAAATGGGTGCTCTCGGAATGGTGTTTTCCAGCCACTGTGGTGGCTGGCCGGCCAAGATCAGGTCACCCTCAAGGTCAGGGAGGTCAAGGCTGTGGTTTAGTGCAGTCAATTGGCCATGGATATGTGTAATAGAGTTTGATTTAAATGGAATGGGAGAAGGCTCATTTTTTCTTGGTTTGGTTCAACTCATGTATTTGGGCTAGGTTCACCCCCCATGATCTGATTTGGGCTGAAGGGGATCAGTTGGGTCAGCTAGGAAAGGGTGGTGAAGTCCCCATCCAAGGTGATGTGGCTAATTTTATTTTAGATTGTAGCATGGATGAGGTTAAAAATGCTTAATGAAGGTTTAATAAAGAGCCCCCTCTTCTTGACATTAATGGCTTGGTGAGGTGTCAAAGCTCTCATGGCTTCATATGACTTGTAAATAGCTTCATTTGGCTTGCTCATGGCTTGGGAAAAGGTTAGCTTATTTTCATAGGAATGGGTTTTGGGATTTTTGATGAGTTTAAGGGAAACTGGCATGAGGCTTGATTTGGATTTATTTGATGATTGATTTAGAACTTAGGGATGATATCAATTAAAGTTATGATGAGAATAAATTGTCATGTGGGCTTTGGAGCTAATTTTGGGCTTTTAGGATGGTTTAAGAAAGTAGGCCTTTAGGTTTGAAAACAAATTGGTGGATGAAAATTTTGTGAAGGATTGTGCCAAACAAACATTTGGTTTAGTTTAGGGATGAGCCATGAACATTTTAGAAAAGGTTTGGTGTCATTTAGAGTGGAATTGGATTTAATTTAGGCTTTTTTTTGGTAAAGGGGCCAAAGTGGGTCAAATTGGGCTATGGTTGGGCTAAGGTTGGATTTGATGTAAAATTAATGTTGAGAAATGCTTATGGGAGTGTCACAAAGAGTTTTCAACTTTGGTTGGCCTTTGATTTTGGGATTTGGGCCCATTTGGGTTAGGTTTGGGTTTAGGCCAAAAATGGAGATTTTAGTTTTGGTTAGGTTTGGGTGGAGTTTAAGTTCAAATTTGGGGTAAATCTTGTTAATGTTTTGCTTGTGGGTATGTTACGAAGGTTTTAGAGAAGATTTGGGGTTAATTGGAGTTGAATTTGGTTGGTTTGGGCTAAGTTTAGGTCATGGGCCAAAATTGGGCTTTAGGCATCAAATTGGAATTAGATCCAAATGTCAATAAAATTGGGCTTGGATTTGGTCTAAATTGATGTTGGGGATATTTAATTGAAGTTTAAAATTGAATTGGGTCAAATTTGAGGTCAATTGGTTTAATTTGGTTTCACATAGGGTCCACTTGGGTTAAGAATGGGTCAAAATGGGGGTTTTAGTAAAAGTGGGTTAAATTGACAAAATTGGCCTATGGTGTAGTTGAACAAAATGAAATTGGAAATATGATTTTTTGGAATTTTTGGAATTTATAGAAATTTTGGTTAAGAAGGGCATTTTGGGTATTTGGAGGGTATTGGGGGATATTTTTGGAAATTTTTGGTGTATTTGGCTAAGGATGATCAATTTGAATGGTGGGAAATGTTTAGGACTGATTTTGATGAATTTTGGGTAATTTAGGAAATTTTGCAAATTTTGGATAGTTCCAAGGACATTTGGTAGGTTTAGTGGGTGTGGGGCCCCAGGGTCATGTCGGCATATTTTTATGTTATGTGTGTTGTATTTTAAAAAGGGGGCCGCCTAACAGAAGTTGTCGGCATATTTTAGATTTTAATTTTAATTTAAATATATATATGATTTAGAAAGTAGTATTTGATTTTGAAAATAATTTTAAGATATGAAATCAAACCGACCTCACATCCCAGATAGTTTATATAAACGAGCACCGCATCATAAACCGTGTATCTATCCCGAAGAATAGACACACTGTTTGGTGATGGGACTCGATTAAATGAACTAGAAGATTTGTGACATCCGTTTGGTCTGCAGACCAATTTTATAGGCCGACAAGTTCCCCTGCTTAATATGAAAGCATTAAACAAGGTTTATATTACCTGGGTTCTTAAAATTCCCTATAAGGGCAAGCCCCTATAGTTAATTACATCTTAAATGACGGGAATCACTTCAGAAAACTCTCAAAAATAATCGATAATTACGCTCTCAAGAATTTCAAAGTTTAAGTTTTCAAGGGATTGAATTTTAGAGTTTCAATAGGGAATGGATCAAATTTGGAACATTTTATTTTGGGAAATCAAAGGAAGAAAAGTAGGAGAAATTACAGATTCGAAGCGAGCTTCGGTAATTTCCTGACTATCCTATTGTTTGGCTTGAATTTAGGAAAGTTCTAATATTTGTTTAATGTTTTGATCTTGCCAATTTTAATTAATTAGGACTTATATTCATATGACATGATCATACAAATAGCCTCGAAGATGTGAGGGTTTATGTCGTATCGAACGACTACCTCAGAGTCCTAAGACCGGTTAGGGCTTAATTTGCAATGCAAATGCCTAAAAAAAGGTTGAGGATTTATGTTCCACTAGGCAAACTACCTCGAAGTCCTATAGTTTGGTTATTTAATTCTAAGAAAGTTTTGCTGAAGTAGACTCAGGTTTTGCTGATGACGATGGCCGTGCTGCCCACCATGCTCCGAGCTCCTTGTTGTTGCAGAGGGTTTAGTTATAGAAGGTGAAAATCAAGAGATGAGAAAAGTGTTCTGGTTTAGACAAGTCTTAAAATCCAAGTGTTTTTTTAGTGTTTTAATTAAAACAAATCTAAAAATTGATTATAACAACACCGGTTAAGATCCCACGGTTCCATCCTTCCGACATCGTGATTTTTATCGGATTCACTTAGTCCAGATGAATTTGCTAAACTTAACTAAATGAGTTCCACACTTTCATTTAGACCATGGGAAATCCCGTTAGCAACAAGTATGTTACATCATCCGAGGTATTCCCGATCATCCAACAAGACGTTTTAATTTAGTTATAATTGTAGTTTTGTGTTCTGTTTGTGATTAAATTTTGAGTTGTTTTATATTTTGAAATGTTGTAGCGATGAATTTTATCTTGCAACGACTTTTAATTTAGTTTTGGTTTTGGTTTTGGTTTTAGGGGCTATCCTAAAGGTGTGGGTTTTCATGCAACAGTTGTTTATCATGCAAGAAAAGTAAGTGCATTTGCAATAAGGTAAATTACAAGAAGGTAAATTACAATAAAATAAAAGCGTACCTAGAGGGTCTTCCCGTCATCCCAGGCTGCACTTAAACACAATTTAGAATATTTAAGCATTTAAAGCAAGTTCCTAAGTAAAGCTAAGGGAAGGGTTTTGGTTTTCTACCAAGTTCCTAATCCTATAGCTAGTCATTTCCTATGACTTCTAGGTTCTTGTGTTTTGGTTTGAGGACGATTCTCTTCATCAAAGAACAATTAAGTTTAATTGTTCTTATAAACATCCTATCGTATTGAGGAAGTGCTTGAGACGAATCTTAAACATCTTTTCAATACTTCTAGGATTATTTTAAGTTCAAGAGAATTTAATTATACAATGAATCAATCATCCGGAGTTCAAGTTTTGTTATCTTGCTCGGTGAACTAGGACATTTGAATATCCTATGAGTGAAGTAATACTTCACTTAACACTCCATTTAGGAGTTATGACAATAGGAGTTTTTGAGGGCAAATCGATATTCAAGTGATTTGTGATTCGACTTAATTTTAATTAATGGATTTAAATTTGGAATAATGTTCAAGTTGTTTTAGATTTATTCTTGAATTCTTTATGTCTTAAGTGATGTTATATTTAATTTAATTTAATTTAATTTAATTTAATTTGGTTTAGTTTTAATTTTAATTTAATTTTATTTATTTAATTTAATTTTAATTTTATTTTAACTTGATTTTATTTTTTTATTTAATTTAATTTAATTTAATATGTTTTGATTTAATTTAATGTGATTTAATTTAATTTAATTTAATTTTTAATTTAATTTAATTTAATTTTATTTTATTTTTATTTTAATTTAAATCTTAATTTGGTTTTATTTTTATTTTTAATTTTAATTTAAATTTTAATTTAATTTTATTATTTTTTTTGAATTTTAATTTAATATTTTATTCTTTTTTTTATGCTTTAGGGATGATTTAATTTTAATTGTTAAAGTATTGATTTAATTGAAATTTTAAAAGGATTTAATTTAAAAGTTTTAATTTTTAATTTAATAATTAAGTCTTTTAGCACTTTAAATTTTGAATTTGGATTATCATTTTAATTAGGAATTAAATATTATTGAGGTGATTAATTTAGGGATTCTTAGATTAAAGAATAAATTTCTTCCTAATAATATCCCTATTTTAATAATTCTAAATTTTTTATTATTCTTCCAAGTTTAAACAATTATTTAATTAAGGTTTATTTTAATTATTTTCAAATTGTTAGGTAGGCTTCTACCCTTTAATTACCTAAGTTTCAAACATCCAAAATCAACTTAGTTTCAAACATTTTACCCACCCTTTTAATTAAACCTAAATTTTTTTAATTATAGGTTAAAATTTTAATTACTATTTTGCCCTTTAAACTTACTAATTTCATAACTCACTAAATTGAGCTTAAATGAATTTGAAATTTTTATGTAACTTCACTCATATATCAATGAAGACATTAGAGGAGAAAATATGATTTTTATGTATTTAATTTATTTATATAATTATTTTTTGTGGAAAATAAGAATTTTCAAGGAAAATTTAATAACATTACCAAGGGAAAGTTTCTGTCCTTAAGAAAATTATGGGACATTTCTAATGACCGGAGGAAGACTTGGACCAATTTTGGTGATTTTTTGAATTATATTATTTTTATTATAATTATTTTGAGTTTTGGAGTATTAATTAATTTAAAAATAAAATAAAGGTTGAAGAATGAATTTTATATTTTTTAAAAATCTCTCTGATATCAAGGAAACTAGAGAACTAATTTTTATAATTTTCTGATTTTTCTTTGATTTATTAGAATTATTTTAGTGGAAATGCTAGAAAATATATTTTTAAATTTTAAAATTACCTTAGGGCTTTAAAATTTAATATCTCATCATAGAGACTTAAGAAAAATATTGGGTTTGTTCCTAAGTGATTAAAATTTAAAATGTGACATTTTGGTGAATTTTATTATTTTTGTGATTTTTATTATTTTTAATTATTAAAAATATTAAAATAATGCAAAAAGCAACTTTTTTGAAAAATTGCAATTTTAATTTTCTTAAATTCCCCTAATATCAGTGAGGCTCCAAAACCAATTTGGTGAATTTTTGAAAAGTATTTTTAAAGTTATGAATTTTTAAAGTTTAAGTTTGGCTAAATGGATTAATCAACCTATTTGATAGGGCTAACCAAGTCCAATTGACCTCAAACTTTTATGGTGGGTTCCCCTGGTCCCAAAGGTCAGTGGAGAATTGATTTCATGTCAATTTAATGTATGATTAGCTCTAATTAATTAAGACTCTATTTTGGGTGTTTAAGCTAATTAGGGTCATTACAAGTGAGCTAACTCAAGACCTATTTTCCGTAAGGTCCTCTGGTCATAAGAAACTTCACCAAATTTTCCTAGAATTTATTTCACAACATGCTAATTATTAGAATTGAAATACTCAGAATAGAGATCTAGAATTGAAAAATCAATAACTCTTCATAGGAGTGGCCTCTGACTTTGGAAAATTCAGGGAATGTTCCCAAATTTAAAGGCTTCAAAAGCCCTATGGTCTCATGCCATGGTGAATTGTATATATGCTTGGAGAATTAAAATAGTGCAGAGAGTAAATAAATAATTAAAAATAAAATACTTAATGAAATGACATGATTTCTTTTCACATTATTCTCCTCTGTTCACTGAGCAAGAGGGTTTTTTTATTTTTTTTTTCTGATTTTCCTACACAAAGTTATGCATTTTTGAAGTTTAGGGAATTAAATAAATAAGAAAATCTCTATTTTTCTACTTAAGTGACGTGGCACCACGCCATGCTCGGCAGCTCCGAAAGGCCACGCGTCGTCTTCTGATTCTGTGCCGCCATCCAACTCAGCGCTCCAAGGCTCCGCGGTTCACATACCATCGCGCTGTCCGGCTCGATCCAGACCGTCCGCTCGATACACGCTCGATCCGACGGCTCCCAGTCATCGTCTACGACTGGTGTGTACCCGTGACCGTCAACTTTCTAACCCTAATTTCTCACTCGATTCTCAACGGATTTTAATGTTCTTATGCTCTATGGATTCGTCTTAAGGAGACGAACACATCCATACGGTAAACATGTATTGAAATTAACTCAAATTAAATAGAGAATCTCTGTAAGCTCGGGAAGAAGAGTGAGTCCATACCTTTGCTCAAAGAAGAGACTAGGTTGACCTTATGAGAAAGCATGTAGTGTCTGAGCTTTTGAGCGGCGAAGATAGGGGCCAAACAGTGCTTTTCAATTGTGGGATACATTATTTCCGTCGGAAGTAAACGACGGCTTAGGTAGTAAAGAGCATTTTTTTTACCCTTATCATTGACCTGGGCTAACAGGGCTCCGAGTGAGTCGTCTAAAGCCGCGGTATAAAGTATCAACGGTCTACCCGAGGCCGGGGCTGCTAAGACGGGAGGTGTCATTGAATATTGTTTAATGTCCTCAAAGGCCTTCTGGCATTTCTCTTCCCAAATAAATTTGGCGTCCTTTTTAACTAATGCCGAGAAAGGCTGACACCTACCTGACAAGTTTGAGATAAAGCGTCGAAGATATGCCAACATCCCTTGAAAAGATCGTAGTTGTTTTAAGGTTCTGGGAGGCGGTATTTCTAAGATAGCTTTAATCTTTTTCGGGTCGATTTCAATTCCACGATGTCGGACAAAGAATCCTAAGAATTTCCCAGAGGTGACGCAGAAGGCGCATTTTAAGGGATTCATCTTAAGGTTAAATTGTCTTAATCATTCGAAAACAATTCTCAAATCATATAGGTGGTTTTCCTTTACTTTGCTTTTGATGACCACATCATCCACGTAGCATTCGACTTGATTGTGAATGAGATCGTCAAAAATTCTTGTCATCGCTCTCTGGTATGTTGCTCCTGCGTTCTTCGATCCGAATGGCATCACCGTGTAGCAATATACTCCGATCGGCGTTCTAAATGCTTGTAAGTTTTTCATCTTCCGGAGCCATTTTTATCTGGTTGTATCCCGAAGATCCATCCATGAATGAGAATATTTCATGTGTTGAAGCAATGTCGATCATTAATTCGGGATCGGTAGAGGGAATTCATCTTTTGGACATGCCTTGTTTAAATCTCTAAAATCCACACAAATTCTGATCTCACCATTCTTCTTCCTGACTGGCACCACATTGGCTAACCAAGTCGGGTATTGTTCTTCACGGACAAATTTAGCGTCTATTAGCTTTTTAACTTCAGTTATGACTTGTTGTTCAATTTCTAGACGCATTCTTCTGGGACCTTGTCTGACTGGAATAGAAGTAGGATCCATTCCTAGCTTATGGACTGCGACCTCTGGAGCTAATCCTGACATCTCATCGTAGCTCCAAGCAAAACAGTCTTTAAATTCCATTAATAACTTGATTATTTCTTCGGAGTCTTCTTTATTGAGTAAGAAGCTAACAAATGTAGGTCTAGGCTCTTCGCTAGTACCTAAGTTAACTTCCGTTAACTCATATATTGTAGATTTGATCTCTTCTTCGAACTCTGGTGGAGCGTTTCCAATTTGTAAATCTTCAAATTCTTCTGTAGTTTCCATGCAGTTTTCATTAGACTCACAAGTGACAACGAAGCAAAATTCAGTATCGTCAACTGATCCTACTGTGTCGAATCCGAGACCATGTTTTGAATTGGGTGGACGACCGGAGTTATTCCATAATTTTTTAAAATGTTGTGATTGACTTTTTGTCCATTATCGAGGTAAGAAACCACGCTGAATTAAATTTTGAACATAGGGAGAGTACCACTAAAAAGGTAATTCCATTAATTCTGATGAAGTAGCATCTTCAAATTGTACATTATTTTCAGTTTTGGAGGAAGGAGCACCACGATAGAATTTGATGGGCTTTGCACCACCGCTACGTACCTCTTTGGCGACCATACCCTCGATCTTATTAGAATGGATCGGGGTTAGGGTCATAGTATGTACATAGCGGTTAATCTTCTCGTACATCGATTTATATTCCTCGTTCTTTTCATCTTCGAGAGAGATCCTGAATTGCGGCTTCTTCCGACTTATTGTCGCCGCTTCTTGCTTGATCTTTTTCTTCTTCGAACTGTCTTCCCAATCAACATTGATGGCTGGCTTCCTCTGTCCAACTGTCTTAACGTCTCTGCCACGACCTCGTCCCCGACCTCGACCTCGGATGCGAGTTGTGGAGAAACCTTCACCATCTCGCCGTAAGGGAGTGGTGAGTGACTGTTGGACTAGAACTTCAGGTTCTTCGTCTTCCTTTGCTTCATTCGTTATAGTATCTCTGGAAAAGATTGTTTTCTTCGGAGGTGCATAATAAGCTGCATCTTCATGGATTCCAATCTCATGTACGGAGAATGGTTGTAAGTCACCTTTAATGCACTGTTCCCCTCCATCGTAGTATTTGATGCACTGATGTTGAGATGATGGTACCATCCAGTTCTCATGTATCCATGGTCGGCCCAGTGGAGCGTTGAATGAAGTTTCTGAATCAATTATGTGAAATTTCGCAGTTGTCTTTGCTAAGTCACCGGTCTTCATTAGCAGTGTTATTGATTCGAGGGCTCTTTCTCCTTTCTGGTTGAATCCTCTTAATAACATTTTGTCCACTTCAAGCTCGCGAGCATCAATTTTCAAGTATGCTAGTGTTCGAAGATTCATTATATTGATTGATGCTCCTGGATCCACCAATACTCTGGAGAGTATAAACTTCCCAATTGTAACTGAAATGTACAACGGTCGGTTGTGGTCTGCTGTCCCAAGTAGTAGGTCATTGTCCGTGATGGTAACACCTCACTGTTCCTTTAACGAGCAAACCTCAGCTAAGGAATCTCCGGTCATTTGAGCTAAGAAGATTTCTGGATCAAGTAAGGCCTTGATCAGAGCTTCTCTCATCTCCTTTGATAAGATGAGAGCGTCGTAGATTCTCAGTTTGGCCGGTAGTTTCCTAAGATGGGCTAGCACGTTGTAATCCACTTTATTTCCATGTGTCTCGATTTCTTCCCGAATGGGTATTTCTTCGTCGGGGTTGGTTCTTCACGAACAACCACCGCTTTCCTTTTTCCTTTGGACCCATTCTCGGAGGTAGAACTCTTCCACTTCTTAAGTTGACTTCGTAATTTCTCCCGAATACGGTATTGAATTTGCTGGTGTCTCCTCCCGAATCGGAATGACGGAGTTCTTACGGATTAGCTTCGAGTGCGAAGGCTTTAACTCTATTGTAACTGGAGCTCCTAGAAACTCGCAAATAGATTCATTTCTTGTTGAACTCTCGTAGCCTCCTTGGTGAATGTCTTCTTCATCATTATGATCGTCGAGATTGTGTATGATTTGAGAATTGTTACTTGTATCGGAATCAAAGTCCGGATTAGGTTAGTTGTCGCTAGTTACGTAATCGTTAGAAACAGTCAAAACGTAGCCAACGCCATAACCCTTATCATTATAAGATCCCACCGGAGTGAGCAAATAATCATACGAGTCGGAGGTTCGAGGGATTTCTCCCCCGAATCGGAAACAACCATCCTAGGATAAGCGACCCCTAGTCCTAGCCATAAGAGCCTCGGTCTTTTCTTCTTCATCAATTTTCTTCTTTTCTTCAATCGTCTCTTGTTGTGGTGGTTCTTCTATCGCAAGTGATAATGCCGACTTGACAGGTTTCGAACTCTGAATTGAGGCTCGCACCGCAGTGGTTTGGATGAGATCCAAAATCTTCTTCAAAGACTTTGTCCAAGCGGTAGTCCATCCATCCTCAGTCGCATTGGGATCTATCGGAACAATGAGATCTGTCGAGATAACATTGACGGAACGTCCTTTCTGGGGTTCCTTCATGTATTCCTTCGGGATCGTTATATTCCCTTTTCGAAGATTGTCATTGATCCAACTTTTGAAGGTAATGCAATCTTCTATCTTGTGTCCAAGCATCCGGTGGTAAAGGCAAAAGTTGGGATCACCTTTCTTGTCGACTTCTTCTGGTTTCTTAGGCTCTGGCAGTTGGAAATCTGGAGTCTTCATCAGACTGCAGAACATTTTCGGCACTGCCTCATTCTTGAACGGATACTCTCTTCTTAGAAGCTCCCTTAACGTACGTTGTGGACGAGGCGATTGTTCATACTGTTGAGATGACTGATAGCTGGGTCGAGGTTGCTGGTAATTCTGTTGAATTTGCTGCGGCCGTTCTGGTGGTATTTGTATTGGCTGCTTGCCTTTATCGATTCTTTGCGACAATCCCGGACTTCTTTTCAAAAGTTTTCGAGGCTTCGTTTATCCGTTTTGTCGGTGAAACTTAATTGCTTCGCCTCCTCTTGCAAGCTTCCGGCCTTGCTTAACAACTTCTCGAAAGTCTTAATAGTAAATCCCTTGAGGAGAAGTGCTATCAGGCCATGAATGCTCTTCAGTAAAATGCCGACTGCACGCTGTTCTTGTAGCTGTGGCTCACACTTCATACTTAGATTCCTCCATCGAAGTATGTAGTCCACCAAAGTTTCGTTCGGCTTCTGCTTCTCTACCTCTAAATCACCTATAGTGATGTGGTGCTGAGCTCCGGCAAATCGCTTGATGAAGAGGTTCTCCAATTCTGAAAATGTCTTCACCGAACCATTTGGTAATTCCGCATACCAATCAAAGGCGATCCACGACGAGTCGTCGACAAATTGTCGGAAGAGTAAATCATCACTTCCGCCGGCATTGCAACAACTGGCATGAAAATGTGCAACATGCTGCCGAGGGTTTCCGGTTCCATCAAAGGTCTTGAACAGAGGTCTTACGAAGCCTTTCGGATATTGGGCAGCATCGAATTCTTCAGGGTAAGGTCTACCCGTCCGAATAGATGTCCTGCTCTTTGATTGTGCCAAGGCTTCTGGCACCTGCTGTTCCACCATGCTCTTGATATCCTTTTCCGGAATCATGCTTTGTGTTGCATCCTTTTTTAATTGATCATCCCCGTTGACAGATGTAATCTCCTTTCCTCCGTCTACAATGTGAATAACTTCCGGGGTGTTTCTCTTTGTGGTTGAACTCGACTCGGAGAGTGGCTAGGGCCGCAGCCATCTCTTCCATCCTTTTGCCATTTGGGCGATCGTATCATCTTTCTCCCGAAGCTACATCCTCATTACTTCCGGCTCCTCTCTTCTACGCGACTGCAGGAGCACCTTGTGAAGCCGACGAAGCTCGTGTTTCAACCATGTTAATTTCCGCATATTCATCATCCATGAACTCGACGAGTTGACTTCATCTCCGAATTTTTCTTCTCTTTCTCTTGCTAATCGCTGAATATCAGTCCTTAGCTTTTCCATAGCATCTTCTAGTGGTATTTTCTGTACATCTTTGCAGTTGTCATACGATAGCTGTCGGGTTTCCTTCTCATGAGTCCCCTTTACTACGGTAGCACTTTCTTCGGACTCAAGTCTCCTGACGAGACTTTCCTTTTCAGGTTGTTGTTTTATTCTTAATTGTCCAGTAGTGGGACGCCATACCATCCTTCTAGCAGCAGAAGGTCTAGGACCGGATGGTCTTTCAGCCAAATGCTGGAAGGTGGTATCCTCCCTAATTTGTAGTCCTGAAACAACGACAGGTGGACTAGCTTTCATTCTCTTATTTGGCTTTTCCGCAGCGATAGCAGGTTCTACTCGCGGCCCAAGACGGGACTTAGCTGGCACCCGCCCTATCCTTCTTAAAATTTCTGATACAGGGCATTTTTCTTTCTTTGCTAACTTTTCTATCAGGGTTTGCAGTCGAGCAAATGGCGTAATTCTAGCCCTTTTCTTACGGCCATAGTTGTAATATGCGGGCTAAGGCAATACAGAAGCAATCTTGCGGACATTTTCCTCGTCCTCTGCGGCGGAGAGGGGATGGAACCTACTTCCTCCCAAAAGTGGTATGTATTCAGGCAGCGGTGTATACACGGGCAGTTCTGGGATTTCCTCCAGGAAAGCAACTTCAGCAACTCTGGCTTCTCTAGTAATCCTTCTATTTCTGTTCCTCCTCTGAGCTCGTGTCAGTGATGGAATTCTCGAGCTAGACCCGATTTCGAAAACGAAAGGTCTTACAGGAAGATCTGTACCCTCCACAGTAACAAGTTCATTACAGTTCTGAATTTCCTTCCCCTTTAGTCTGGCAGAAGCCGGGGTAGGTGCAGAGACAACTAGACCAGTGGGGGTAGCAAAAATAGTCCTTCTGTGAAAAACAGTACTCCTCTCAGTTGGAATTTTTTACAGAGGAGGGAATTCATGAGTTGACTTGAGGTTGAACTCAATCAAAGGCTTCTCAGTTTCCGGTACTTTGCTTATGAGTGAAAAGAGAGTGACGTCGGGGATTTTGATGTCGGTGTCCCCGAATCCTTGTCCGAATTGAATGATTCCATTATCAGGCACTTCGTCCTTGAAAACAGCTAGGTCCAGTTCGTTAACGAAGGAGAAGATCAGTTTTGGGGCTTCCATTTCTGCAGGGCAGATTCCAAGTGTTAGTCCCCGAATCGTGCTTCTTCTTGTCGTAAAACTTATGACGCAAAAGAAAGAGTCCGAACACATTTCCGTTTATCTTAGTGTATTTGTGGTATTTAAAAGAAAATTTATTTAGATAATTATTTTTTGAAAAGATTTGTTCGTTAAGACAGAGAATTATCAAAAGAAGGCGAGTTGTAGGAATGGTAAAGGAATTGATTAAGAACTAGAAGAGAAAGTCTTGTAGAAACTTCTCGACCCGCAAGACCGCTCCTAAACTAATACCTATTAGGGGCCCACCCCACCTCAGAAATGAGGTAAAGGGATCTCAGAACCTCTCTGTTTAGGGGTGTCTAAACAGTGGCTCCTAAATCCGAGAGAATGTTGGCTATACTTTTTCAAGGTAGAAATGAACATAGTATTCCAATGGAAAGAATGGTAGTTTGATCCACTAGGGACATGGATATGCTACCGATTTTTGAAAGCAGAACTATCTGATTAAAATGGAGAGAGGAATTGTCCCCAGCGGAGTGGCCAGAAATTGTCGGCATATTTTTAAGTTATGTGTGTTGTATTTTAAAAAGGGGGCGCCTAACAGAAGTTGTCGGCATATTTTAGATTTTAATTTTAATTTATATATATATATATATGATTTAGAAAGTAGTATTTAATTTTGAAAATAATTTTAAGATATGAAATCAAACCGACCTCACATCCCAGATAGTTTATATAAACGAGCACTGCATCATAAACCATGTATCTATCCCGAAGAATAGACACACTGTTTGGTGATGGGGCTTGATTAAATAAACTAGAAGATTTGTGACATCCGTTTGATCTACGGACCAATTTTATAGGCCGACAAGTTCCCCTGCTTAATATGAAAGCATTAAACAGGGTTTATATTACCTGGGTTCTTAAAATTCCCTATAAGGGCAAGCCCCTATAGTTAATTACATCTTAAATGACGGGAATCACTTAAGAAAACTCTCGATAATAATCAGTAATTCTGCTCTCAAGAATTTCAAAATTTAAGTTTTCAAGGGATTGAATTTTAGAGTTTCAATAGGGAATGGATCAAATTTGAAACATTTTATTTTGGGAATTCAAAGGAAGAAAGGTAGGAGAAATTACAGATTCGAAGAGAACTTCGGTAATTTCCGGACTATCCTATTGTTCGGCTTGAATTTAGGAAATTCCTAATGTTTTTTTAATGTTTTGTTCTTGCCAATTTTAATTAATTAGGACTTATATTTGTATGACATGATCATACAAATAGCCTCGAAGATGTGAGGGTTTATGTCGTATCGAACGACTACCTCGGAGTTCTAAGACCGGTTAGGGCTTAATTTGCAATGCAAATGCCTAACAAAAGGTTGAGGATTTATGTTGCACTAGGCAAACTACCTCAAAGTCCTATGGTTTGGTTATTTAATTCTATGAAAGTTTTTTTGAAGTAGACTCGGGTTTTCGTTGGTGACGATGGTCGTGTCTGCCCACCATGCTACGAGCTCCTTGTTGTTGCAGAGGGTTTAGTTATTGAAGGTGAAAATCAAGAGATGAGAAAAGTGTTCTGGTTTAGAGAAGTCTTAAAATCCAAGTGTTTTTTAGTGTTTTAATTAAAATAAATCTTAAAATTGATTATAACAACACCGGTTAAGATCCCACGGTTCCACCCTTTCGGCATCGTTATTTTTATCGGATTCACTTAGTCCAGATGAATTTGCTAAATTTAACTAAATGAGTTCCACACTTTCATTTAGACCGTGGGAAATCCCATTAGCAACAAGTAGGTTACATCATCCGAGGTATTCCCGATCATCCAACGAGACGTTTTAATTTAGTTATAATTGTAGTTTTGTGTTCTGTTTGTGATTAAATTTTGAGTTGTTTTATATTTTGAAATGTTGTGGCGGTGAATTTTATCTTGCAACGACTTTTAATTTAGTTTTAGTTTTGGTTTTCAGGGCTATCCTAAAGGTGTGGGTTTTCATGCAATAGTTGTTTATAATGCAAGAAAAGTAAGTGCATTTGCAATAAGGTAAATTACAAGAAGGTAAATTGCAATAAAATAAAAGCGTACCTGGAGGGTCTTCCCAGTCACCGAGTTGCACTTAAACACAATTTAGAATATTTAAGCATTTAAAGCAAGTTCCTAGGTAAAGCTAAGGGAAGGGTTTTGGTTTTCTACCAAGTTCCTAATCCTATAGCTAGTCATTTCCTATGACGTCTAGGTTCTTGTGTTTTGGTTTGAGGACGATTCTCTTCATCGAAGAACAATTAAGTTCAATTGTTCTTATAAACATCCTATCTATTGAGGAAGTGCTTGAGACGAATCTTAAACATCTTTTCAATACTTCTAGGATTATTTTAAGTTCAAGAGAATTTAATTATACAATGAATCAATCATCCAGGAGTTCAAGTTTTGTTATCTTGCTCAGTGAACTAGGACATTTGAATATCATATGAGTAAACTAATACTTCACTTAACACTCCATTTAGGAGTTATGACAATAAGAGTTTTTGAGGGCAAATCGATATTCAAGTGATTTGTGATTCGACTTAATTTTAATTAATGGGTTTAAATTTGGAATAGTGCTCAAGTTGTTTTAGATTTATTGTTGAATTCTTTATGTCTTAAGTGATGTTATATTTAATTCAATTTACTTTAATTTAATTTTAATTTAATTTAATTTGGTTAATTTTAATTTTAATTTAATTTTAATTTTATTTTAACTTGATTTTATTTATTTTTATTTAATTTAATTTAATTTAATATGTTTTGATTTAATTTAATGTGATTTAATTTAATTTAATTTAATTTTATTTTATTTTAATTTTAATTTTAATCTTAATTTGGTTTTTTATTTTTAATTTTAATTTTAATTTAAATTTTAATTTAATTTTATTATATATATTTTTTAATTTTAATTTAATATTTTTTTTTTATGCTTTAGGGATGATTTAATTTTAATTGTTAAAGTATTGATTTAATTGAAATTTTAAAAGGATTTAATTTAAATGTTTTAATTTTTAATTTAATTTAATGATTAATTCTTTTAGCACATTAAATTTTGAATTTGGATTATCATTTTAATTAGGAATTAAATATTATTGAGGTGATTAATTTAGGGATTCTTAGATTAAAGAATAAATTTCTTCCTAATAATATCCCTATTTTAATAATTCCAAATTTTTAATTATTCTTCCAAGTTTAAACAATTATTTAATTAAGGTTTATTTTAATTATTTTCAAATTGTTAGGTAGGTTTCTACCCTTTAATTACCTAAGTTTCAAACATCCAAAATCAACTTAGTATCAAATATTTTACCCACCCTTTTAATTAATCCTAAAATTTTTTAATTATAGGTTAAAATTTTAATTACTATTTTGCCCTTTAAACTTACTAATTTCATAACTCACTAAATTGAGCTTAAAAGAAATTTGAAATTTTTATGTAACTTCACTCATATGTCAATCAAGACATTAGAGGAGAAAATGTGATTTTTCTGTATTTAATTTATTTATATAATTATTTTTGGTGGAAAATAAGAATTTTCAAGAAAAATTTAATAACATGACCAAGGGAAAGTTTCCGTCCTTAAGAAAATTATGGGACATTCCTAATGACCAGAGGACCACTTGGACCAATTTTGGTGATTTTTTGAATAATATTATTTTTATTATAACTATTTAGAGTTTTGGAGTATTAATTAATTTAAAAATAAAATAAAGGTTGAAAAATGATTTTTATATTTTTCAAAAATCTCTCTGATATCAAGGAAACCAGAGAACCAATTTTTATAATTTTCTGAATTTTCTTTAATTTATTAGAATTATTTTAGTGGAAATGCTAGAAAATACATTTTTTAATTTTAAAATTACCTTAGGGCTTTAAAATTTAATATCTCATCATAGATACTTAAGAAAAATATGGGGTTTATTCCTAAGTGATTAAAATTCAAAATGTGACATTTTGGTGAATTTTATTTTTTTTGTGATTTTTATTATTTTTTAATTATTAAAAATATTAAAATAATAAAAAAATCAACTTTTTTGGAAAATTGCAATTTTAATTTTTTTTAAATTCTCTTGATATCAGAGAGGCTCCAAAACCAATTTGGTGAATTTTTGAAAAGTATTTTGAAAGTTATGAATTTTTAAAGTTTAAGTTTAGCTAAATGGTTTAATCAACCCATTTAATAGGGCTAACCAAGTCCAATTGACCTCAAACTTTTATGGTGGGTTCCCCTGATCCCAAAGGTTAGTGGAGAATTGATTTCAAGTCAATTTGATGTATGATTATCTCTAATTAATTAAAGCTCTATTTTGGGTGTTTAAGCCAATTAGGGTCATTACAAGTGAGTTAACTCAAGAACTATTTTTCCTAGGGTCCTCTGGTCATAAGAAACATCACCAAATTTTCCTAGAATTTATTTCACAACATGCTAATTATTAGAATTGAAATACTCAGAATAGAGACCTAGAATTGAAAAATCAATAACTCTTCATAGGAGTGGCCTCTGACTTAGGAAAATTCAGGGAATGTTTCCAAATTCAGAGGCTTCAAAAGCCCAATGGTCTCATGCCATGTTGAATTGTATATATGCATGGAGAATTGAAATAGTGCGTAAAGTAAATAAATAATTAAAAATAAAATACTTGATGAAATTACATGATTTCTGCTCCACATTATTCTCCTCTATTCACTGAGCAAGAGTGTATTTTTATTTTATTTTTCTGATTTTCCTACACAAAGTTATGCATTTTTGAAGTTTAGGGAATTAAATAAATAAGAAAATCCGTATTTTTCTACTTAATTGACGCGGCACCACGCCATCCTCGGCAGCTCCGAAAGGCCACGTGTCGTCTTCTGATTCGGCGCTGCCATCCTACTCAGTGCTCCAGGGCCCCGCGGTTCACGTACCATTGCGTTGTCCGGCTCGATCTAGACCGTCCGCTCGATACACGCTCGATCCAACGGCTACCAGTCATCGTCTACGACTGGCATGCACCCGTGACCGTCAACCTTCTAACCCTAATTTCTCACTCGATTCTCAACTGATTTTCGTGTTCTTATGCTCTATGGATTCGTCTTGAGGAGACTAACACATCCATACGGTAAACATGTATTGAATTGACTCAAATTAAATAGAGAATCTCTGTAAGCTCGGGAAGAAGAGTGAGTCCATACCTTTGCTCAAAGAAGTGAAGCTTTGATCTGAGAGTTGTGACACCTTCGATTGGGTCCAAGCAAGCTCCAGATGAAGTCCCTTGGGCTGGTGAATTGTCCGAGTATGATTTCGACCACGGCCGATTACAAAGCTTGGAGTACGGAACGGATGGGTGGCACGGAGAGGGGCTTTCCTTTGGGGAACTCCTTCTCTTGACCTTGTGCGGGTGTGGGTGAGTTTAATTTGAATTTGGTGGAGAGTTGGGAGATGTCCTATTTTTGGGTGGAATTTTGGTCGAGAAATTGAGCTCGTTAGTGGGGATTAGGGCAAATTGTCACTGGGGATCAACTGCTCTAAGTGTGGAGAGTAGTCTGGAGCAATTTTGGCAGAGTTTCAGTAAGGTCTAGTTCAGCACCTCTCATGGCCGAGAGGAGGTGAGGTTTAAATAGGAGAGGGTGGAGGGCCTCTCAGGTGGGTTTAAGGCTTGGGGTCAGCTGCTTAGGTCAAGGGAAGAACAGCCATGATGGCTATTGGGCATGGGGCAGCTCAGCAAGTGGGAATTCCAAACTTTGGCTCACTTGGGTGCTCTCAGCCTGGTGGTTTCCGGCGGGTCGTGGTGGCTGGCCGGCCGAGGTCGAGTCACCCTCGAGGTCGGGGAGTTCGGGCTGGGGCTTAGTGCAGTCAATTGGCCATGGACATGTGTAAAGGAGTTGAATTGAAATGGAATGGGGGGAAGGCTATTTTGGGTTCAAATGAGTCAACCCATGGTTTTGGGTGTCGGCATTATTTTTAGGTTGTGTGTTGTATTTTGAAAAGGGGGTCGCCTAACAGAAATTGTGCGGCGAATTTTTAATAAAATTTAAATAAACAATTTGAAAAGTAGTATTTGATTTTAAAAATAATTTTTAAATTTGAAGATTTTAAGATATGAAATCAAACCGATCTCACATCCCAAATAGTTTATATAAACGAGCACCGTACCACAAACCGTGTATCTATCCCGAAGAATAGGCACACTGCTTGACGATGGGGCTCGATTAAATAAACTAGAAGATTTGTGACATCCGTTTTGTCTGCGAACCAATTTTATAAGCCGAGAAATTCCCCTGCTTAATATGAAAGCATTAAACGGGGTTTATATTACACAGGTTCTTAAAATTCCTTATAAGGGCAAGCCCCTATAGTTAATTACATCTTAAGTGACGGGAATCACCTAAGAAAACTCTCAATAATAATTAGTAGTTCTGCTCTCAAGAATTTTGAAGTTTAAGTTTTCAAAGGATTGAATTTTGGAATTTCAATAGGGAATGGATCAAGTTTGGAACATTTTGTTTTGGGAATTCAAAGGAAGAAAGGTAGGAGAAATTACAGATTCGAAGCGATCTTCGGTAATTTCCCGACTATCCTATTGTTTGGCTTCAATTTGGAAATTTACTTAATGTTTCCATCCTACCAATTTTAATTAATTTTGACTTATATTTGTATGATAAAATCATACAAATAGCCTCGAAGATATGAGGGTTTATGTCGTACTAAACGACTACCTCGGAGTCCTAAGATCGGTTAGGGCTTAATTTACATGACATGATCATGCAAATGCCTAACAAAAGGTTGAGGATTTATGTTGCACTAGGCAAACTACCTCGAAATCCTATGGCTTTGTTATTCAATTCTATGAAAGTTTTGCTGAAGTAGACTCGAGTTTTGCTGATGACGATGGTCATGCTGCCCACCATGCTCCGAGCTCCTTGTTGTTGCAGAGGTTTAGTTATAGAAGTCATAAATCAGGAGATGAGAAAAGTGTTTTGGTTTAGAGAGATTCTTAATTTCCAAGTGTTTTTTATGTTTTAATTAAAACAAATCTTAAAGTTGATTATAACAACACCGGTTAAGATCCCACGGTTCCATCCTATTGCATCGTTATTTTTATCGGATTCACTTAGTCCAGATGAATTTGCTAAACTCAACTGAATGAGTTCCACACTTTCATTTAGACCGTGGGAAATCCCGTTAGCAACACATAGGTTACATCATCCGAGGTATTCCCGATCATCCGGCATGACGTTTTAATTTAGTTGTAATTGTAATTTTGTGTTCTGTTTGTGATTAAATTTTGAGTTGTTTTATATTTTGAAATGTTGTGGCGGTGAATTTTATCTTGCAATGACTTTTAATTTAGTTTTGGTTTCAGTTTTTAGGGGCTACCTTAGAGGTGTGGGTTTTCATGCAACAGTTGTTTATCATGCAAGAAAAGTAAAGTGCATTTGCAATAAAGTAAATTGCAAGAAAGTAAATTACAATAAAATAAAAGCGTACCTAGAGGGTCTTCCCGTCATCCCAAGCTACACTTAAACACAATTTAAAATATTTAAGCAAGTTCCTAAGTAAAGCTAAGGGAAGGGTTATGGTTTTCTACCAAATTCCTAATCCTATAGCTAGTCATTTCCTATGACGTCTAGGTTCTTGTGTTTTGGTTTGAGGATGATTTTCTTCATCAAAGAATAATTAAGTTCAGTTGTTCTTATAGACATCCTATCATATTGAGGAAGTGCTTAAGAAGAATCTTAAACATCTTTTCAATATTGCTAGAATTTTTTAAGTCCAAATGGATTTAATCAATCAGGTGATGTAATCGTCTGAGGTTTAGTTAAGTTTTGTTGTTATCTTACTCGATGAACTAGGGCATTTGAATATCCTATAAGTGAAGTAATATTTCATTTAACATTCTGTTTAGGAGTTATGATAATAAAAGTTCTCAAGGGCGAATTGGTGTTCAAATGGTTTGTGATTTAGTTTAATTTCAGTTATCAGATTTAAATTTGGAATAGTGTTCAAGTAGCTTTATATTTATTTCTTCATATCTTAGGTGATGTTATTTTTAATTCAATTTAATTTTAACTTTAATTTAATTTAATTTAATCTGGTTTAATTTTAATTTTAATTTTAATTTAATTTGTTTTAATTTTAACTTGATTCCATTATCTAATTTAATTTAATTTAATTTTAGTTTGATTTAATTTAATTTAATTTAATTTGATTAAATATGTTTTAATTTAATTTAATTTAATTTAATTTAATTTAATTTTAATTAAACATAATTCAATTTAATTCAATTTGATTTAATTTATTTAATTTAATTTAATTTAATTTATTTGATTTAATTTAATTTAAATTAATTTAATTTGTTTGATTTAATTTAATTTTATTTTTTAATTTTAATTTAATCGAAAGTTTAAAAAGAGTTTAATAATTTAACTTTTAACTTAATTTTAATGATTAAGTCCTTTAACATTTTAAAACTTAAATTTGAATTAACATTTTAATTAGGAATTAAATATTATTGAGATGATTAATTTTGGGATCCTTAAATTAAAGAACAAATCTCTTCCTAATAATATCCCTATTTCAATAATTCCAATTTTATTATTCATCCAAATTTAATCAATTATTTAATTAAGGTTTATTTTAATTATTTTTAAATTGTTCAATAGGTTTCTACCCTTTAATTATTTAAATTTCAATCATCCAAATCAGGTTAAGATCAAATATTTTACTTGTTAATTTTATTAAACCTAAAGTTTTAATTAAGGGTTAAAATTTTAATTACCATTTTACCCTTCAAGCTTAATAATTTCATAACTCACTAAATTGAGCTTAAATGAACTTGAAATTTTTATGTGACTTCACTCATATGTCAATAAAGACATGAGAGGAAAAAATGTGATTTTTCTAAGTTTAATTTATTTATGTAATTATTTTTGGTAGAAAATAGGGATTTCCAAGGAAAATTTAATAATATGACCAAGGGAAAGTTTCTGTCCTTAAGAAAATTATGGGACATTCCTAATGACCAGAGGACCACTTGGACCAATTTTGGTTGTTTTTTGAATTATATTATTTTTATTATAATTATTTTGAGTTTTGGAGTATTAATTAATTTAAAAAAAAATAAAGGTTGAAAAATTAATTTTATATTTTTCAAAAATCTCTCGATATCAAGGAAATCAGAGAATCAATTTTTACAATTTTCTGATTTTTGTTTGATTTATTAGAATTATTTTTGTGGAAACGCTAAAAAATATATTTTTTTAATTTTAAAATTACCTTAGGGATTTAAAATTTAATATCTCATCAAAGGGACCTAAGAAAAATATGGGGTTTGTTCCTAAGTGATTAAAATTCAAAATGTGACATTTTGGTGAATTTTATTATTTTTGTGAAAATTACAATTTTAATTTTCTTAAATTCCCCTGATATCAGAGAGACTCCAAAACCAATTTGGTGAATTTTTGAAAAGGATTTTGAAAGTCATGAATTTTTAAAGTTTAAATTTGGCTAAATGGCTTAATCAACCCATTTGATAGGGCTAACCAAGTCCAATTGACTTCAAATTTTTATGGTGGGTTCCTCTGATCCTAAAGGTTAGTGGAGAATTGATTTCAAGTCAATTTGATGTATGATTAGCTCTAATTAATTAAGGTTCCATTTTGGGTGTTTAAGCCAATTAGGGCTATTACAAGTGAATTAACTCAAGACCTATTTTCCTTAGGGTCCTCTGGTCACAAGAAACATCACCAAATTTTACTAGAATTTATTTCACAACATGCTAATTATTAGAATTAAAATACTCAGAGTAGTAACCTAGAATTGAAAAATCAATAACTCCTCATAGGGATGGCCTCTGACTTTGGAAAATTCAGGGAATGTTCCCAAATTCAGAGGCTTCAAAAGCCCTATGGTCTCATGCTATGGTGAATTTCCTATATGCATGGAGAATTAAAACAATGCAGACAGTAAATAAATTATTAAAAATAAAATACTTGATGAAATTAAATGATTTCTTTTCCACATTATTCTCCTCTGTTCACTGAGCAAGAGGGTATTTTTATTTTATTTTTCTGATTTTACTACACAAAGTTATGGATTTTTGAAGTTTAGGGAATTAAATAAATAAGAAAATACCCTAATTTTCTATTTATCCACGCGGCGCCGCGTCAACCTCGGCAGCTCCGAAACGTCGCGTGGCGCTCTCTGATTCGACGCCGCCATCCCACTCAGGCTCCAGGGGCCCGCTTTATCGTTCCGTCTCCTCATCCGACGGGATCCTGGCCGTCCGTCCGCGCGTGTATTAAATGAACGGCATCCGTTCATCGTCCCCAAGCGTCCTCACCCGAGAGCCGTCCACACTAAATCCCTAATATCTCACTCAATACTTAACAGATTTTGGTGTTCTTGTGCTCTACGGATTCGTCTTGAAGAGACGAACACATCTATACGATGATCATGCATTGAAATTAAAGCATTTGAGATGGAGAATCTCCAGAAGCTCGGGATGAAGAATTAGCTCAAACCTTTGCTCAGAGAAGTGTGGCTTCAATCTGAGGGTTGTGTCACCTTCGATTGGATCCCAGCAAGCTCCAGATGAAGTCTCCTGGTCTGGTGAATTGCCTAGCTATGAAAGTGACCACAGCCGATCACAAATCTTGGAGGTCTGGAACAAGCTCGGGTGGCACTGGAGATGGGGCTTTCGGTGGGAAACTTCTCCTCTTGGTCCGGTGAAGGTGTAGGACCGGTCAATTTGAAGATTGGCTCACTGTGGCAAAGTGTCCTGGTTTTGGGTGAAATTTCAGTTGAGAAATTGGATTCTGTTGGTGGGGATTAGGGTAAATTGACACTGGGGATCAACTGCTCTAAGTATGGAGTAGGATTTGGAACAATTTTGGCAGAGTTTCGGCAAGGTTTGTGCAACTCTCTTCCATGGCCGTGAGGGGGTCGGGTTTAAATAGAGGTGGCTGGAGAGCCTCATAGGGATGGCCAAGGGTTGGGATCAGCTGCTCTGGGCATGGGAAGAACAGCCATGGTGGCCATTGGGCATGGGGCAGCTCAGCAAGGTGGAATTCCAAGTTTGGCTCCTCCCGATGTCTCGGCCATGGTGTTTTCCGGCGACTCGGTGGCTGGCCGGCCGTGCACTGGTCACCATCTTGTTCAGGTGGGTCAAGGCTGGGGTTTAGTGTAGGCAATTGACAAATGCCATGTGTAAAAGGCTTGGACTAGAATGGAATGGGAGAGGGCTCATTTTGGCTCAAATTTGTCAACCCATCCCTTTGGGCTAGGTGAACCACCCAAAGCTTGGTTTAGGCTGAAGAGAAAGTGATTTGGCTCAGCATAATCAATAGGGTCAAGTCACCATCCAAGCACAATTAGGCATAAGCATGGTTAAGGGGAATCATGGGAGTGGTTAATCACCTTTAGGAATTAAGGAAAGAGCCTCCTCCTTTTGCCCAAAATGGCATGGTGACATGTAAAGAGGCTCTCATGGCTTCCATGTGGCTCATGCATGGCTTCATGGCTCATCTTTGGCTTGGGAAAAGTTAAGTCAATTTCATGGAAATGGATTTAAGAAAATTTTGATATTTTGATGGGAATTTGTATGGGGCTTAATTTGGAATGGCTTCATGATGATTTTTGAAACTTAGGGATTGATTTAATTGAAAATATGGTGTAGAGCAATTGTCATATGGGCTTTGGATTGATTTTGGCCCTTTGGATTTTGGTGGAGATGGGCTTTAGGAAGGTTTCATGTAAGTGGGCTTTTAAGTTTCAAAATGAATTCATGGATGGGAATTTTGTAAAATTTTGGGCCAAATAATTGTTGGGTTTGGTTTAGGGATATGTCATGAGTGATTTGAAATAAGATTTGAGAGATTTGGGTTTGAATTGGGTTGAATTTGGGCTTCCTCGGTGAATGGGTCCAAATTGGGCTTTTTGGTGTTAGGTTGAATTTGAGTGGGGTTTGGGTCTAAATTTTGGGCAAATCATGTTAAGGTTTTGTTTGTAGGGATGTTAAGGAAGGTTTAGAAAAGGTTTGGGGTTAATTGGAGTTGAATTGGGTGAGTTTGGATTAGGTTTGGGTCATAGGTCCAAATTGGGCTTTAAGGCCAAAAGTGAAATTGGATCCAAATGTCAATCAAATTGGACTTGGATTTGGTCTAGATTGGTGTTGAGAATGTTGAATTGAAGTTTATAATTGAATTGGACTAAAATTTGGGTCAATTGGGTAGGTTTGGTTTGACATTGGGTTCACTTAGGGTTAAAATGGGTCAAATTGGGGGTTTTGACAAAAGTAGGGTAAATTGACAAAATTAGCCTATGGTGTAGTTGAACAAAATGAAATTAGGAATATTTACGATTTTTTGGAATTTTCTGGGAATTTTCTGATTTTTTGGATTTTTGGGTCAAGAGGGGTATTTTGAGTATTTGGAGGGTATTGGGAGGTATTTTTGTAATTTTTGATATTTTTGGCTATGAATGATCAATTTGAGTAATGTGGGAATGCTTGGGAATGATTTTGGGGAATTTTGAGTGATTTGGCAATTTTGGAGGATTTCAAGGGTTTTGGGTAGGCTAGGCGGGTGTAGGGTCCCGGGGGTCAAAAATTGAAAATTTGGAAAATTGAAAATTTGGAAAATTGAAAATTTGGAAAATTGAAGATTGGGTGAATATAAGTGGAATGAAATCATTTTGGTTGAGCCTTGAAGCCATACCAAGCCCACATGAGCCATGAAGGGACTCATTTGAGGCATCCACTATGTTGTTCCTAACCCTCTTAGCCAAGGGCTTAGGGGTTTAGGACCATCCATGTGAATCTCCTTTATGAGTCGGGAGGTCAAGTTAGGTATGGGTGTGCTTCTAGGATGTGTGTGAAAGTGTAGTGTATAAATGTAGTGTATGTGTAAGTCGGCCCCTTACCGAGACCGGGCCACCCGGGGTAGTCACAAGGCCGAAGAGCCCTATAGGAACTCATCCTTTAAACTTCCGCATTTGATTTCAACACTCTAGGTGATTAGGGGTCTACAATCAAGTTTGTGGAGTTTGCAGGGAGTTAAGAAGTGGTTTGAGTTTCTAAGTGGTGGGTCCCAATTCTATTCCTCTAAGATAGTCAAAGGAAAAGCCTAAGGCTAGATCCTAAGTACTAAAAAGAAGAAGAGATGACCTCATAAAAAATGAGGTCAACCAATGGACCCCCAATAGGTGTGGTGTGCTAACCAAGCACATCGCGTGTATTGGCGTTGACCGAAAAGATCAACAAAACCAACACAGATGTCCAAGTGACAAACTTAGGACGAAGTAGAAGAATTTCCACTGGGGAGTGTCAAGTATATCTCTGAGACTGGAGATTCATGAACTCTCACCGGGGAAAGGAAAATGAGGTGAATCCCAAATCACATGATGCGGGGAATTTCAATTTAGATTTTATTTTGTTTCAGTTTAAGTTTCGATGTGTGAGCTCATATTTTAGTTTGAGTTTCAATTTAGATTGAAGTTTATTAAAATTAATTTGAAGGGATTTGAACTTGAAATGAAAATTGGAATTTTGTGGTTTTAGATGTAACATCTTCAACCTCAAAAGAAAATTGAATTGATTGGATTGAATCATTACAATGAGGAGAGATCTCAGAGTAATGTGGTATTGGATGTAAAATCCTTAACTTCAAGAGTTTGATTTTGATGTATTTCATTGCAATAGGGAACGAATCCTAAAGAAATGCAGTCTCAGATGTAAAATCCTCAACCCCAAGAATTTGATTTTGATGTATTTCATTGCAATAGGGAAATGAATCCTAAAGCAATGCAGTCTCGGATCTAAAATCCTCAACCCCAAAAGTTTGAATTTTGATGTATTTCATTGCAATAGGGAAAGAATCCTAAAGCAATGCAGTCTCGGATCTAAAATCCTCTACACCAAGAATTTGAATTTTGATGTATTTCATTGCAATAGGGAAAGAATCCTAAAGCAATGCAGTCTCGGATCTAAAATCCTCAACCCCAAGAATTTGATTTTGATGTATTTCATTGCGATAGGGAAAGGATCCTAAAGCAATACAGTCTCAGATGTAAAATCCTCAAACCCAAAAGTTTGATTTTGATGTATTTCATTGCGATAGGGAAAGGATCTTAAAGCAATGCAGTCTCAGATGTAAAATCCTCAACCCCAAAAGTTTGATTTTGATGTATTTCATTGCAATAGGGAAAGAATCCTAAAGCAATGCAGTCTTGGATGTAAAATCCTCAACTCCAAAAGTTTGATTTTGATGTATTTCATTGCGATAGGGAAAGAATCCCAAAGCAATGCAGTCTCGGATGTAAAATCCTCAACTCCAAAAGTTTGAATTTTTTGAAGGGTAATTAATTTTGCAAAGATTTGCAGTGTGGGCTTTTGGTGTTTCGAGAATTTCATGAAAGTTGTAGAAGACTTTCATGGAAGGAAATAGATTAGGAGGGAATATGTAGATGTTACATATCCCGTTCAAAAGAGTTGATCGGAAATCACTGGTTTAGATTGGATATAATTCCTCGCCATCAGATTCGATCCGTGTCAATGGAATCAACCGCTTCCATCCCAGACAAGGGAAAGAGTAGAACAGATTGGATTTCAGATTTGGAAGGTTGAGTTTGAATTTGATTGAGATTGGATTTGAAATTTGGAAAGATTGAATTTGAATTTGATTGAGATTTGATTTGAAATTTGGAAAGATTGAATTTGAATTTGATTGAGATTTGATTTGAAATTTGGAAAGATTGAATTTGAATTTCATTTAAAATTTGTGCTCATTTTGTTTGTCCTTTAACGATTCAAATTTATTTTATCGTTTATTTAATGTTCATGTGAATTTGGTGTTCATCATTTTTAGATGTTTATGGAAAGTTTTCTTTTATTCCTTTTTTTTATTTCTTTTCTGTTCTTTGTTCGAAGTTCATTTAACTTTAATGGATTTTCTCAGTCAACTTGCACAAAAGAGGTGAAGGCCAAAAATGTGACATGGTCACTTTCATTCCAATCATGTTGAAGATACATCATACAACTTGATCTGGAATACATCTCATACAATCCATGTAGACTCAAAACGGACTATGTATGACCATTGTCTATCCATCCAAAAAAGGTATCTGTCAGAAATCCATGTCTGAATAGTGAGGTACATGGTCAATAACATCACCTTCCAAGCCATCCTTGGCAAGGGTGCCGTATGGATGTACGTTGAAGGTGTGATATTTTCCATGTAACTCACGACTCGTAGGCCGGAGGCTCTCTAGCTCCGGGTCCGGCTGGAAGTGGTAAGGTGTCTTCCTGTCGTCCATCCTTCGAAAGTAGCGAGATCCGCTTCATTGGAACTCCTGGTATGCAATGTTTAGCGACATCCGCTCTGTTGCCCTTCGGTATCATGACGGAACCTACCGTTAATGGTATCTTTACGGCCCTTGGAACTCACCCGGGCTCGCTATCCGGAGGTCGGATCCGAACATAATATTACACTCGTTCGGAAAAGAAACCGTGCGAAAGGTCCGACAAAGTCGTGGTGATCTATGTGCGGGGGTATGCGGTCACCCTTCTTGTAAATGTTAATGATGCAACTATTGGGTATGCAATCTGCCGGCAGTACCCTCCATGTTATCATTCTCTTTACCATCCTTTTGATGACTAATGGCATTGGATCCACCTGGCCATGAAGGAGTATTCCCGGTGGGTTTCCCTTCCTGTCTTTTGTGAAGTTGTAGCAGCATCCACATTGTATTGTAATTCTACCTTTCCCTGGCATCCATCTTCGGGGTTCTGAGTAAGTGTTTTCTCATAGGCGGCCTGCTCGGCCCATTATTTTTAAATCCCGGATGCAGTCCACGATTTGTTGTTGTTCATATTTTGAGAACACGTTCGTATGTAGCTCGAGGCCTTCTAGTATATTGATCCTCCTCGCCTTCGATTCTCTCGAAGTATTCAAAAGTTTTCTTTTCAACATTTTGCATTCTTTCCGGCTCGTATTACGGAGTAATCCGCAAATGGCGGGGCCTCGGTGACGTATTGTGGGATATACGGCTCAATCCCTTCACGTTCTCACCGCATACCTCGGCTCCTCGGGGATGATGTCCATCGGGACATCCTCCGGGGTTGCTTCGCAACAAGGTTATGCATTGCGGTGGCTCTATCTCGGTGGCGTAGTAGCCTTCTTTCTTCGCTCTTCTTGAGATTTCCCCGGTCTCTTCCGTTATCCTAGGAGCTGGCCTCCTTTCTTCGGAGTTCCCGGTGAACCGGTGTCCTCGAAGTGTATGCACCGGCGATAGCAACTGCCTCGTCGCGCTGATCCGCTGCTAGTTTAGTTAACATCTTGCGGATAAGGCGATTCTTATTTCTTCGCTGGGTTGCTGTGAGAGTAGCTCTTCGTACTTTCTGAGTTTCCATGGGCGCGGCGCTGACAAGCCTGCCCTCTGCTGTAGCGACCACAGACTTGATTTTCTTGTCTTCTTCAGTGTTTGTTTTCCTTTTCTTCTTCTTTGGATTGGTGGCTTGGGCCACTCACTTTCATTCTTGTCCGATCGAGGCGGTTCCTCTCGGTCAGCGGGACCCGGTCACTTTCCTCATATTGCGAGCTCGCCGGTGCGAAGTCCGAGTCAATCTCTATTATCGCTCCATCTTTCACCCTCTTTTCGTCGAGTACAAGGCTTACGCCATTTCTAAAGTTCAGGACCAACCGCCCGTTCGACATTTCCCTGCGAAAAGATAAGGAAAAGGATTAGGGGCTATACTAAGAACAAGAACATTAAGAAAAATGTTTATTAAAGACAGTTTTTTTTATTACTTTTGTTTTTTTAAATTTAACAGGAATGAAGTGGGATAAGATCAGGAAAGAGATTTTGATATGGAAGAGAAAACAAGGAAAACTTTACTATCATGATTTTATTATTTTAGCACATTTTTTATTATTATTTTTTTTGGGTTCGGACCCAGTCATAAGTAACTTCTTCGCCCGTGTTTCTAGGGATGAAGAATTCATTCCTTCGAAACATCAGGTAGCGTAATATTTCTTCAAGTATCGTCCGTTGATCGGAAGCATATGTCGTTCTCCTTGGCAATTCACTAGCTGGTAGGAGCCTCCTGAGTATATTGCTTCAACCACAAACGGCCCTTCCCAAGTGGGTTCAAATTTTCCTCCTATCTTGCGGTGTGCAAGGATAGGTCTCTTGAGAACGAGAACTAAGTCACCAACTTTGAAGGTTCTTGGGCGGACCAATCTGTCATGGGCTTGAACCATCTTAGCTTGGTATAGTTCTAAATTCTCGTCGCGCTGCAAGTCTTTTCCCTTCCGGGCTTTCTAATTCCTCTAGTCGTAATTTGGCATTCTCTTCTGCCGTGATTTTGTTTGCAGCTGCAATTCGAGTGAAGGAAGTCGAACCTCTAAAGGAAACATCTGCCTCGGACCCATACACCGGAGCGTAAGGTGTAGCTTGAGTAGGAGTTCTGAAGGTTGTCCGGTAGGCCCATAAGGCTTCTAACAACTTCTCGTGCCAATTTCTTTTATTATCGTCCAAGGTTTTCTTTAAGATTTGAATGAGAGTTTTATTAAAAGCCTCAGCCAGGCCGTTTTCTCTTAGGTAGTAAATTGTTGAATATCGCCAGTCGATTCCGTGTCTCCTGACAAAATTGTTGATCTGTGTGCTTCTGAATGCTGACCCATTATCTGAGATGATTCTGCGCGGCACTCCGAAACGGTAGACAACTTGGTTCTTGAAAAACTGTAGCACGTGGTGTGCTTTCACTTCTCTGAGTGGAACTGCCTCTGCCCACTTGGAAAAGTAATCTGTAGCCGCAAGAATGAAGCGATGTCCTTTTGAAGATGGTGGTTCTATTGGACCCACTATATCCGTGCCCCAACATTCGAAATGGCCACGATGCAATTGTCGGATGTAGCACATTTGGAGGTTGGTGTAGAACCACTCCGTGCACTTGGCATTGGTGACAGCTCCTGGCGATTTTCATGCAGTCGGTCATCATCGAGGGCCAGTAGTACCCTAATCTTTTAATTTTCATTTTCATCTTCGGACCTGACTGGTGAGTGCCATAGAGTCCTTAATGCACCTCTTTAATAATTTCACGGGCCTCGGACCCACTTAGGCACCTTAGCCACATTTGATCGAAAGACCTTCTGTATAACGTGTTGTTTATTAATGCGTAGGACAGAGTTCTTTTCTTGATCTGATGGGCTAGAGACCTATCGTCTGGTAGTTTCCCTATTTGCAGGTAGTCTATTAATGGCTGTCGTCAATCTTCTGTGTTTTCTGTCACTATTGCAACTGATTCTTCTTCTTTTTCGGATTTGTGTATTGTGTCTATGTCGAGCTGTGATAGGACCTGAAGTCCGTGAATTGACACTTCCACTGATTCATCCTGCAAGCAGGAAAATTCTTTTGCGAGACGGGCTAACGCATCTGCTAAAGCGTTTTCTTTCCTGGGAATTTTGTAGATTGTCACATTCGGAATCTGTTCCAACAGCTGTATGGCATACTGGAAGTATTGCTCGAGTCTTGGTTTTAAAATTCTGTACTGTCCGGTGATCTGTTGAATGATTAACTGTGAATCCCCGTAGATGTTGATGTTTGTTATCCCCATTTGAATAGTTAATTCCAGTCCCGTTATGAGGGCTTCGTATTCTGCTTCGTTGTTTGTACACGACTGCGTCAAATGGTAAGAGTATCTTAACATCCCCCGCTCCGGTGTTATAAAGATTAGTCGATCCTCGCCTTACCGGGCACTATCACTTGTGATTCTTCGTCTTTGTGTGCTGAAGATGCTCCGTCGAAATATAATTCCCAACGTCGATCATCGGGGTCTTCTAGGCTCATTATTTGTTCGTCTGGCAAGTCGTCATTAAGAGGAGATTCTGCCGGCAAAGGGTGTGCTGCGAGGAAGTCTGCTAGGACTTGTCCCTTTACGGCACGAAGAGGCACGAAAGTTATATCGAATTGCAATAATATCATTGACCATCTGGCAAGTCTACCGGAAAGCGTTGGATGGTTCATCAAGTATTGCAATGGATTAAATTTCGAGATCAGGTTGACCTTATGAGAAAGCATGTAGTGCCTGAGCTTTTGAGCGGCGAAGATCAGGGCCAAACAATGCTTTTCAATTGCGGGATACCTTATTTCCGTCGGAAGTAAACGACGGCTTAGGTAATAAATAGCATTTTCTTTACCATCATCATTGACACAGGCTAACGGGGCTCCGAGAGAGTCGTCTAAAGCCGCGAGTATAAAGTATCGCCGGTCTACACGAGGCCGGGGCTGCTAAGACAGGGAGGTGTCATTAAATATTGTTTAATGTCCTCGAAGGCCTTCGGCATTTCTCCTCCCAAACAAATTTGGCGTCCTTTTTAACTATTGCTGAGAAGGGTTGACACCTACCTGACAAGTTTGAGATAAAGCGTCGAAGATATGCCAGCTTCCCTTGAAAAGATCGTAGTTGCTTTAAGGTTTTGGGAGGCAGCATTTCTAAGATAGATTTAATCTTTTCCGGGTCGATTTCAATTCCACGATGTTGGACAACGAATCCTAAGAATTTCCCAGAGGTTACGCCGAAGGCGCATTTTAAGGGATTCATCTTAAGGTTAAATTGTCTTAATCGTTCGAAAACAATTCTCAAATCATACAGGTGGTTGTCGTTTACTTTGCTTTTGATGACCACATCGTTCACGTAGCATTGACTTGATTGTGGATGAGATCATCAAAAATTCTTGTCATCGCTCTCTGGTATGTTGCTCCTGCGTTCTTCAGTCCGAATGACATCACTGTGTAGCAATATACTCCGATCGGCGTTCTGAATGCTATAAGTTTTTCATCTTCTAGAGCCATTTTTATCTGGTTTTATCCTGAAGATCCATCCATGAATAAGAATATTTCATGTGTCGAAGCAATGTCAATCATTAGTTCTGGGATCGGTAGAGGGAATTCATCCTTTGGACATGCCTTGTTTAAATATCCGAAATCCACACAAATTCGATCGACCATTCTTCTTTACGGCGGCACCACATTGGCTAACCAAGTCGGGTATTGTTCTTCACGGACAAATTTGGCGTCTATTAACTTTTTAATTTCATCTATGACTTGTTGTTCGATTTCTAGATGCATTCTTCTGGGACCTTGCCTGACTGGGACAATAGAAGGATCCACTCCTAGCATATGGACTGCGACCTCTGGAGCTAATCCTGGCATCTCATCGTAACTCCAAGCAAAACAGTCTTTAAATTCCCTTAATAACTTGATTATTTCTTCGGAGTCTTCTTTATTGAGTAAGGAGCTAACAAAGGTAGGTCTAAACTCTTCGCTAGTACCTAAGTTAACTTCTGTTAACTCATTTATTGTAGATTTGATCTCTTCTTCAAAATCTGGTGGAGCATCTCCAATTTGTAAATCTTCAAATTCTTACGTAATTTCCATGCGGTTTTCGTTAGACTCGCAAGTGACAACCAAGCAAAATTCGGTATCGTCGGCCGATCCTCTCGTGCCGAATCCTAGACCATGCTTTGAATTGGGTGGACGTCCGGAGTTACTCCATAATTTTTCAAAATGTTGTGATTGACCTTTTGTCCATTTTCGAGGTAAGAAACCATGCTGAATTAAATTTTGAACACATGGAGAGTACCACTCAAAAGGTAATTCCATTAATTCGATGAAGTGACATCTTCAAATTGTACATTATTTTCGGTTTTGGAGGAAGGAGCACCACGGTAGAATTTGATTGGCTTTGCACCGCCGCTACGTACCTCTTTGACCACCATTCCCTCGACCTTATTAGAATGGATCGGGGTTAGGGTCATAGTATGTACATAGTGGTTAATCTTCTCGTACATCGATTTATATTCCTCGTTCTTTTCATCTTCAAGAGGGATCCTGAATTGCGGCTTCTTCCGACTTATTGTCGCTGCTTCTTGTTTGATCTCTTTTTCTTCTTCAGAGCTGTCTTCCCAATCAACATTGATGGATGGTTTCCTCTATCCAACTGTCCTAACGTCTCTACCACGACCTCGTCCCCGGCCTCGACCTCGGATGCTAGTTGTGGAGAAACCTTCACCATCTCGTCGTAAGGGAGTGGTGAGTGACTGTTGGACTAGAACTTCAGGTTCTTCGTTGTCCCGAACTTTCTTTGCTTCATTCGTTATGGTATCTCTGGAAAAGATTGTTTTCTTCGGAGGTGCATAATAAGATGCATCTTCATGGATTCCAATTTCGTGTACGGAGAATGGTTGTAAGTCACCTTTGATGCATTGTTCTCCTCCATCGTAGTATTTGATGCACTGATGTAGAGATGATGGTACCATCCTGTTTTCATTTATCCATGGTCGGCCCAGTAGAGCGTTGAACGACGTTTCTGAATCAATTATGTGAAATTTTGTGGTTGTCTTTGCTAAGTCACCTGTCTTCATTAGTAGTGTTATTGATCTGAGAGCTCTTTCTCCTTTCTGGTTGAATCCTCTTAATAACATTTTGTCGGCTTCGAGCTCGCGAGCATCAATTTCCAAATATGCTAGTGTTCGAAGACTCATTATATTAATTGATGCTCCTGGATCCACCAATACTGCGGAGAGTGTAAACTTCCCGATTGTAATCGAAATGTACAACGGTCGGTTGTGATCTGCTGTCCCAAGTAATAGGTCATTGTCCGTGAAGGTAACACCTCGCTGTTCTTTTAACGAGCAAACCTCATCTAAGGAATCTCCTGCCATTTGAGCTAAGCAAATTTCTGGATCAAGTAAGACCTTGATCAGAACTTCTCTCATCTCCTTTGATAAAATGAGAGCGTCGTAGATGCTCAGTTTGGCCGGTATTTTCCTAAGATGGGCTAGCAAGTTGTAGTCCACTTTATTTTCATGTGTCTCGGCTTCTTCTCGAATGGGTATTTCTGCTGTCGGGGTTGGTTCTCCTTGAACAACCACTTGCTTTCCTTTGTCTTTTGGACCCATTCTCGGAGGTAGAACTCTTCCACTTCTCAAGTTGACTTCTATGATTTTTTCTGAATCTAGTATTAAGTTTGCTAGTGTCTCCTCTTGAATCAGAATGACAGGTTCTTCTGGATTAGCTTCGGAGTCTGAAGGCTCTAACTCTATTGTGACTGGAGCTCCTCGAAACTCACAAATAGATTCATTGCTTGTTGAACTCTCGTAGCCTCCTTGGTGGATGTCTTCTTTGTCGTTGTGACCGTCGAGATTGTGTATGATTTGAGAATTGTCATTTGTATCGAAATCGATGTCTGGATTGTCGCTAGTTACGTAATCGTTAGAAACGATCAAAACGTAGCCAACGCCATCACCCTTATCATTATAAGATCCCACGGAGTGAGTAGATAATCATACAGAGTCAGAGGTTCGAGGGATTTCTCCCCCGAATCCGAAACAACTATCCTAGGATAAGCAGCCCCTAGCCTAGCCTTAGAAGCCTCAGTATTCTCTTCTTCGTCAATTTTCTTCTTCTCTTCAATTGTCTCTTGTTGAGGTGGTTCTTCTATTGCAAGTGATAGCACCGACTTGACAGGTTTCGAACTCTGAATTGAGGCTCGCACCGAAGCGGTTTGGATGTGATCCAAAATTTTTTTTCGAAGACCTTGTCCAGGCGGTAGTCCATCCATCATCAGTCGCATAGGGATCTATCGGAACAATGAGATCATTCGAGACAACATTGACGTAACCTCCTTTCTGGGGTTCCTTCATGTACTCCTTCAGGATTGTTATATTCCCTTTCCGAAGATTGTCGTTGAGCCAACTTTTGAAGGTAATACAATCTTCTATCTTGTGCCTAAGCATCCGGTGGTAAGGGCAAAAGTTGGGATCACCTTTCTTGTTGACTTCTTCTGGTCTCTTAGGCTCTGGCAGTTGGAAATCTGGAGTCTTCATCAGACTGCGGAACATTTTTGGTACTGCCTCATTCTTGAACGGGTACTCCCTGCTCAGAAGCTCCCTTAATGTACATTGCGGACGAGACGGTTGTTCATACTGTTGAGATGACTGATAGCTGGGTCGGGGTTGCTGGTAATTCTGTTGAGGTTGTTGCGGCCGTTCTGACGATATTTGTATCGGTTGCTTGCCTTTATCGACTTCTGCAACGATCCCGGACTTCTTTTCAAAAGTTTTCACGGGCTTCTGTTTGTCTGTCTTGTCGGCGAAACTTAATTGCTTCGCCTCCTCTTGCAAGCTTCCGGCCTTGCTTAACAACTTCTCAAAAGTCTTAATAGTAAATCTCTTGAGGAGAAGTGCTATCGGGCCATGAATGCTTTTAAGTAAGATGACGACTACATGCTGTTCTTGTAGTTGTGGTTCACACTTCATGCTTAAGTTCCTCCATCGAAGTATGTAATCCACCAAGGTTTCGTTCGGCTTCTGCTTCTCTACCACTAAATCACCTATAGTGATGTGGTGCTGAGCTCCGGCAAATCGCTTGATGAAGAGGTTCTCTAGTTCTGACAATGTCTTCACCGAACCATTCGATAATTCTGCATACCAATCGAAGGCGATCTCTGACAGGCTGCTGACAAATTGTCGGAAGAGTAATGCATCACTTCCGCCGGCATTGCAACAACTGGCACAAAAGTGTGCAACATGCTGTCGAGGGTTCCCGGTTCCATCAAAGGTCTTGAACAGAGGTGGTACGAAGCCTTTCGGGTATTGGACAGCGTCGAATTCTTCAGGGTAAGGTCTACCCGTCCGAATGGATGTCCCGCTCTTTGATTGTGCCAAGGCTTCTCGCACCTGCTGTTCCACCAGGCTCTTGATATTCTTTTCCGGAATCATGCTTTGTGTCGCATCCTTCTTTAAGTGATCATCCCTGTTGAAGGACGTAATCTCCTTTCCTTCGTCTACAATGTGAATGACCTCTGGGGGTGTCTCTCTTTAGGGTTGCACTTGACTCTGGAGAGTGGCTAGGGCTACAGCCATCTGTTCCATCCTCTTTACCATTTGGGTGATCGTATCATCTTTCTCTTGAAGCTGCCTCCTCATTACTTCCGGCTCCTCTCTTTCTGTGGCTGCAGGAGCACCTTGTGAAGCTGACGAAGCTCGTGTTTCGACAATGTTAATTTCTACATACTCATCGTCCATGAATTCCGACGAATCAATCTCATCTCCAAATTTCTCTTCTCTTTCCTTTGCTAATCGTCGAATATCAGTCCTCAACTTTTCCATAGCATCCTCTAGCGGTCCTTTCTGCTCATCCTTGCAGTTGTCATGTGATAGCTGTCGGGTTCCCTGCTCATGAGTCCCCTTTACTGCAGTAGCACTTTCTTCGGATTCAAGTCTCCTGACGAGACTTTCCTTCTCAGGCTGTTGTTTCAATCTTAATTGTCCAGTAGTGGGACGCCATACCATCCTTCTAGCAGCAGAAGGTCTAGGACCGGATGGTTTGTCGACCAAATGCTGGAAGGTGGTATCCTCCCTAATCTGTAATCCTGAAACAACGACAGGCGGACTAGCCTTCATCCTTTTATTTGGCTTTTCTGTAATGATGGCAGGTTCTACTCGCGGCCCAAGACGGGATTTGACTGGAACCCGCCCTATCCTTCTTAGAATTTCTGATACATGGCACTTTTCCTCGGGCAAATGGTGTAATCCTAGCCCTTTTCTTTCTGCTGTCGCTGTAGTATGCGGGTCGAGGTAATGTAGAAACAATCCTGCGGACATTTTCCTCGTCAGCTGCGGCAGAAAAGGGATGGAATCTACTTCCTTCCAAAAGGGGTGTATCATCAGGCAATGTTATGTATTCAGGTAGTGGTGTGTACTCAGGGATTTCTTCTAAGAAAGCGACTTCAGCAGCTCTGGCCTTCCTGGCAATCTTCCTACTTCTATTCCTTCTTTGGGTCCGTGTTAGTGATGGAATTCTCGAGCTGGACCCGATTTCAAAAACAAAGTTCTCACGAGAAGGTCCGTACCCTCCACGGTAACAGGTTCACCATAGTTCCGGATTTCCTTCCCCTTTAATTTGGCGAAGCCGGGGTAGGTGCGAGACAACCGGACCGGTGGGGGTGGCAACAACAGTCCTTCTGTGGGCGGCAGTACTCCTCTCAGTTGGAATCTTTTGTAGGGGAGGAAACTCTTGAGTTGACTTAAGGTTGAAGTCGATCAACGGCTTCTCAGTTTCAGATACTTTGTTTGTCAGCGCGAAAAGGGTAACGTCGGTGATCTTGACATTTGTGTTCTCGAATCCTTGTCCAAACCGGATGATCCCATTGTCGGGCAGCTCATCCTTGTAAACGGCGAAGTCCGATCCATTGGTGAAGGAGAAGATCGGCTTTGGGGCTTCCATTTCTGCGAGGTATATTCGATTGTCGATCCCAAGTTATGCTTCTTCTCATCGGGACGAAAAGAAAGGAATCGAAAAGAGTCCGAACACATTCTTGTTCATGTATTTATAAGAAGGAGTTATTTGTTAAAAGAGTCATTCATTAGAGGGTTTGTTTATTTAGAACGGAATGTTCAAAGGTGTAGAGAAGGTAATGAATCCGATTTAGAGTTGGAAAGGAAAAGAAAGTCTTATGCGAGACTTCTTGACTCGAAGGATCACTCCTAAACTAACACCTATTGGGGGTCCACCCCACCTCAGAAATGAGGTAAAAGGATCTCGGAACCTCTCTATTTAGGGGTGTATAAACAGTGGCTCCTAAATCCAAGAGAATGTTGGCTATACTCGTTCAAGGTAGAAATGAACATAGTATTCCAAAGGAAAGAAGGGTAGCTTGATCCACAAGGGACATGGATACACTACCGATTTTTGAAAGCAAAATTGTCTGATTAAAATGGAGAGAGGAATTTTGTTGACCTCATTTTTGATGAGGTCTTCTCTTCTTCCCTTTAGTACTTTGGATCTAGCCTTAGGCTTTTCCTTTGACTATCTTAGAGGACTAGAATTGGGACACACCTTTTAGAAATTCAAACCACTTCTTAACTCCCTGCAAACTCCACAAACTTGACTGTAGACCCCTAATCACCTGTAGGGTCGAAATCAAATGTGGAAGTTTAAAGGATGAGTTCCTATAGGACTCTTTGGCCTTAGGATTACCCCAGGTGGCCCGGTCCAGTGAAGGGGCCGACTTACACACACACTACACCTATACACTGCACTTTCACACACCTATACCTAACTTGACCTCCCGACTCATGTAGGTGATTCACATGGATGGTCCTTAACCCCTAAGCCCTCGCGCAAGAGGGTTAGGAACAACATAGTGGATGCCTCAAATGAGTCTCTTCATGGCTCATATGGGCTTGATGTGGCTTCATGGCTCAACAAAAATGATTTCATTCCACTCAAGTTTACCCAATCTTCAATTTTCCAAATTTTTCATTTTTGACCCCCGGGACCCTACACCCGCTTAGCCTACCCAAAACCCTTAAAATTACCCAAATTTCTCAAAAATTTCCAAATAACCCAAAATTCCCCAAAATCAATCCCAAACATTTCCACATCACTCAAATTGATCACCCATACCCAAAAATATAAAAAATTCCAAAAATACCTTCCAATACCCTCCAAATACCCAAAATACCCCTCTTGACCCAAAAATCCAAAAATTCAGAAAATTCCCAGAAAATTCCAAAAAATCTCAAATATTCCCAATTTCATTTTGTCCAACTACACCATGAGCCAATTTTGTCAATTTACCCCACTTTTGTCAAAACCCCCAATTTGACCCATTTTAACCCAAAGTGAACCCAATGTCAAACCAAACCTATCCAATTGACCCAAATTCTGGTCCAACTCAATTCTAAACTTCAATTCAACATTCCCAACACCAATCTAGACCAAATCCAAGTCTAATTTGATTGACATTTGAATCCAATTTCACTTTTGGCATTAAAGCTCAATTTGGACCCATGACCCAAACTTAACCCAAACTCACCCAATTCAACTCCAATTAACCCCAAATCTTTTCTAAATCTTCCTTAGCATCCCCACAAGCAAAACACTAACATGATTTTCCCAAAATTTGGACCCAAACTCCACTCAAATTCAACCCAAAGCTAAAAAGCCCAGTTTTGACCTAAACCCAAACCTAACCCAAATGAGCCCAAACCCCAAAATCAAAGCCCAACCAAAGTCAAAACCTCTTTGAAACACTCCCAAAAACATTTCTCAACATTAATTTTACATCAATTTAAACCCTAGCCCTACATTGGCCCAACTTGGCCCACTTGGACCTATATTGGCCCATTCACCAAAAGAACCCAAATTCAACCCAATTCAAACCCAAATCACCCCCAATTTGCTTCAAGTCACTCATGACACATCTATGAGCTAAACCCAACAATTATTTGGCCCAAGCCTTTACCAAAATTTCATCCCAAAATCCATTTTAAATTCAAAAGCCCACTTTCTTAAACCATCTTAAAAGCCCATCTAAAACCATTTCAAAAAAGCCCAACATCCACCCTAAAGCCCATATGACATTTCCCCTCATCATACTTTCAATTAAAATCATCCCTAAGTCCTAAACCAATGATCAAATAATTCTAAATGAGGCTTGATCCAAATTTCCACCAAATTATCCAAAATCCTTAAAATCCATTTTTATGAAATTGACCAAACTTTTTGCCAAGCCAAAGACAAGCCATGCAAGCCATGGACAAGCCACATGAAGCCATGGAAGGCTCGACATGTGATCAAGCCACTAATGGCAAAAGGAGGAACCTCTTTTAAGCCCCCTTAAAAAGGTTTTAACCCTTTTAATGCTTCACCTTAATCCATGTTTAATCAAAATATTCATGGATGGTGACTTCTCCACCCTTTCCTAGCTGATCCATCTGATCTTCCCTCAGCCCAAATCAGTCATGGGGAGGTGAACCAAGCCCAAAAGGTGGGTTGACCCATTTGGACCCAAAATGAGCTCATCCCCCATTCCATTTCAATTCAACTCCTTTACACATGTCCATGGCCAATTGATCGCACAAACCTCCGACCTCGACCTCCCCGACCTCGAGGGTGACCCGACCCCGGTCGGCCAGCCACCACAGCCCGCCGGAAACCACCAGGCCGAGAGCTCACATGTGAGCCCAACTTGGAATTCTCACTCGCCGAGCCGCCCCATCCCCAGGTGGCCATTAGAGTTGTTCTTCTCTTGCCAAGAGCAGCTGATCCCAAGCCCTAACTCTCCCTAGGAGGCCCTCCACCCTCTCCTATTTAAACACCACCCCTCTCGACCATGAGAGGTGCTGAAACAAACCTTAAGGAAACTTTGCCAAAATTGTTCCAGACTCCTCCCCATACACAAAGCACTTGATCCCCACTGAGATCCCCCGCCATTTCTTCTCCGCGAGCTCAATTTCGTAGTTGAAATCTAGGCCCAAAACTAGGACACTTCTCCATAGTGAGCGAATCCCCAAATTCATTGGTTCTACACCTTCACCGTACCAAGGAAGGTGTCCACCGCAAAAGCCCCATCTCCAAAGCCACCTAATTGCTCCGACCTCCAAGCTTTGTGATCGAGCTGTGGTCGAAATCCTACCTGTGCAATTCACTGGACCGGAGACTTCATCTGGAGCTTGCTGGGATCCAATCGAAGGTGCAACAACTCTCAGATCGAAGCCACACTTCTCTGAGCAAAGGTATGGCCTCACCCTTCTTCCCGAGCTTCTGAACATTCTCCATTTTTATTGCGTAAATTTCATCCCAGATAAACCGTATAGATGTGTTCGTCTTCTCAAGACGAATCAATAGAGCATAAGAACATGAAAATCCATTGAGTATAGAGTGAGATCTTAGGGATTTAGTGTGGACGGCTCTCGGGTGAGGACGCTCGGGGACGATGAACGGATGTCGTCCATTCGATACACGCGCGGACGGACGGCCAGGATTGCGTCAGATCAGGAGACGGTACGAGAACCGCGGGGCCCGGGCTGCCGACTCAGATGGCGGCGTCGAATGGGAGCGCGACGCGTGTGCGTTCGGAGCTGCCGGGGTTGACGCGGCGCCGCGTGGATAAATAGAAAATTAGGGATTTTTCGATTTATTTAATTCCCTAAACTTCAAAAATTCATAACTTTGTGTAGAAAAATCAGAAAAATAAAATAAAAATACCCTCTTGCTCAGTGAACATGAGGAGAATAATGTGGAAAAGAAATTATTTAATTTCATCAAGTATTTTATTTTTAATAATTTATTTACTCTCTGCATATTTTTAATTCTCCATGCATGTATACAATTCACCATAGCATGAGACCATAGGGCTTTTGAAGCCTCTAAATTTGGGAACATTCCCTGAATTTTCCAAAGTCAGAGGCCATCCCTTTGAAGAGTTATTGATTTTTCAAATTCATGTTACTGTTTTAAGTATTTTAATTCCAATAAATAGCATGTTGTGAAATAAATTCTAGAAAAATTTGGTGATGTTCCTTATGACCAGAGGACCCTAAAAAAAATAGGTTTTGAGTTAGTTCATTTAAAACAACCCTAATTGGCTTAAACACCCAAAATGGATCTCTAATCAATTAGAGCAAACCATATATCAAATTGACTTGAAATCAATTCTCCACTCGACCTTTAGGATCGGAGGAACCCACCATAAAAATTTGAGGTCAATCGGACTTGGTTAGCCCTACTAAATGGGTTGATTAAGCCACTTAGTCTTTTTAAACTTTAAAAATTCATAACTTTCAAAATATCTTTCAAAAATTCACCAAATTGGTTTTGGAGCCTCTCGATATTAGGGAAATTTAAGAAAATTAAAATTTCAATTTTCTAAAAAAGTTGATTTTTAATATTATTTTAATATTTTAATAATTAAAAAATAATAAAATTCACAAAAATAATTAAATTCACCAAAATGTCACATTTTGAATTTTAATCACTTAGGAACAAACCCCATATTTTTCTTAGGTGTATTTTATGAGATATTAAATTTTAAAGCCCTAGGGTAATTTTAAAATTAAAAAAATGTATTTTCTAGCATTTTCACTAAAATAATTATAATAAATCATAGAAAAATCAGGAAATTATAAAATTTAATTCTCTGATTTCCTTGATATCAGAGAGATTTTTGAAAAATAAAAAATTTATTTTTCAACATTTATTTTTTTTTTAAATTAATTAACACTCCAAAACTTAAAATAATTATAATAAAATAATATAATTCAAAAAATCACCAAAATTGGTCCAAGTGGTCCTCTGGTCATTAGGAATATCCCCTAATTTTCTCAAGGACAGAAACTTTTCCTTGGTCATGTTATTAAATTTTCCTTTGAAATCTCTATTTTCCACAAAAAATAATTATATAAATAAATTAAATACAGAAAAATCACATTTTCTCCTCTCATATTTTTATTGTCATATGAGTGAAGTCACATAAAAATTTCAAGTTCATTTGAGTTCAATTTAGTGAGTTATGAAATTATTAAGCTTAAAGGGCAAAATGGTAATTAAAATTTTAACCCTTAATTAAAACTTTAGGTTTGATAAAAAATTAATAAGTAAAATATTTGATCCTAATCTGATTTGGATGATTGAAATTTAAATAATTAAAGGGTAGAAATCCATTAAACAATTTAAAATAATTAAACCTTAATTAAATAATTGATTGAATTTGGAAGAATAATAAAATTGGAGTTATTAAAATAGGGATATTATTAGGAAGAGATTTATTAATTTAAAATTCCCTAAATTAATCATCTCATTAATATTCAATTCTTAATTAAAATGATAACTCTAATTCAAAACATTAAAAGACTTAATCATTAAACTAAAATTAAATTATTAAACTCTTTTAAAAATTTCAATTAAAATTAAAAAATAAAATTAAATTAAAAATTAAATTAAATTAAGTAAATTAAATTGGATTAAATTAAATTAAATTAAATTAAAATTAAAAGTTGAATTAAATTAAATTAAATTAAATTAAATTAAATAAACAAATTAAATTAAATTAAATTAAATGAATTAAATTAAATTAAATTAAATTAAATTAAATTAAATAAATAAAACCAAATTAAATTAAGTTAAACCAAATTAAAAATTAAATTAAATGAATTAAAATTAAATTAAATTAAATTAAATTAAATTAAATCAAATTAAGTTAAAATTAAATCAAATCAAATTAATTTAATGTAACATCAAATCAAACTAAATTGAATCAAATTGAATTAAATTAAAACCCAATTAAATTAAATTAAATTAAATTAAGTTGAATTAAATATAACATCACGAAAGACATAAAGAATTCAAAATAAATCTAAAATAACTTGAACACTATTCCAAATTTAAACTCATTAATGGAAATTAAACTAAATCACAAACCATTTGAATACCAATTTACCCTCGAAAGCTTTAGTTATTATAACTCCTAAACAAAATATTAAATGAAATGTTACTTCACTTATAGGACATTCAAACATCCTAGTTCACTGAGTAAGACAATAACAAAACTTAACTAAACCTCGGACGATTAATTCATTTGTGTAATTGAATTCATTTGGACTTAAAACAATCCTAGAAATATTGAAAAGTTGTTTAAGATTCTTCTTAAGCACTTCCTCAATATGATAGGATATTTATAAGAACAATCGAACTCAATTGTTCTTCGATGAAGAAAATCGTCCTCAAACCAAAACACAAAGACCTAGACGTCATAGGAAATGACTATCTATAGGATTAGGAACTTGGTAGAAAACCATAACCCTTCCCTTAGCCTTTACCTAGGAACTTGCTTAAATATTCTAATTGTGTTTTAAGTGTAGCTTGGAATGACGGGAAGACCCTCCGTGTACGCTTTTATTTTATTGCAATTTACTTTTTTGCAATTTACATTATTGCAATTTATTTAACTCGCATTGCACTTACTTTTCGCATGATAAACAACTCGTTGCATGAAAATCCACACCTTTAGGATAGTCCCTAAAACCGAAACCAAAACTAAGTTAAAAGTCATTGCAAGATAAAATTCACCGCCACAACATTTCAAAATATAAAACAACTCAAAATTTAATCACAAACGTAACACAAAACTACAATTACAATTAAATTAAAACGTCTTATCGGATGATCGGAATACCTCGGATGATGTAACCTACGTGTTGCTAACGGGATTTCCACTGGTCTAAATGAAAGTGTGGAACTCATTCGGTTGAGTTTAGCAAATTCATCCGGACTAAGTGAATCCGATAAAAATAATGATGCCGGAAGGATGGAACCGTGGGATCTTAACCGGTGTCGTTATAATCAACTTTAAGATTTGTTTTAATTAAAATATTGAAAACACTTGGAAATTAAGATTTCTATAAACCAAAACACTTTTCTCATCTCTTGATTTATGACTTCTAAAACTAAACCTCTGCAACAACAAGGAGCTCGGAGCATGGTGGGCAGCACGGCCATCGTCATCAGCAAAACTGTCTTAGAATTAAATAACTAAGCCATAGGACTTCGAGGTAGCTTTCCTAGTGCAACATAAATCCTCAACTCTTCGTTAGGCATTTGCATTGCAAATTAAGCCCTAACCGGTCTTAGGATTCCGAGGTAGTCGTCCGGTACGACAATAAACCCTCACATCTTCGAGGCTATTTGTATGATTCTATCATATAAATATAAGCCCTAATTAATTAAAATTGACAAAATCAAAAAATTAAATAGTCATTAGGACTTTCCTAAATTCAAGCCAAACAATAGGATAGTCGGGAAATCACCGAAGTTCACTTCGAATCTGTGATTTCTCCTACTTTTCTTCCTTTGAATTCCCAAAACAAAATGTTCCAAATTTGATCCATTCCCTATTGAAATTCCAAAATTCAATCCTTTGAAAACTTAAACTTTGAAATTCTTGAGAGCGAAATTATTGATTATTATCGAGAGTTTTCTTAGGTGATTCCCGTCACTTAAGATGTAATTAACTATGTGGGCTTGTCCTTATAGGGAACTTTAAGAACCCAGGTAATATAAACCCTGTTTATTGCTTTCATATTAAGTAGGGGAATTTGTCGGCTTTTAAAATTGGTTCGCAGACCAAACGGATGTCACAAATCTTCTAGTTTATTTAATCGATCCCCACCGTCAAGCAGTGTGTCTATCCTTAGGGATAGACACACGGTTTGTGGTGCGGTGCTCGTTTATATAAACTATTTGGGATGTGAGATTGTTTAATCTCATATCTTAAAACCTTCAGATTTAAAATTATTTTTAAAATCAAATACTACTTTTTCAAATTATTTATTTAAATTAAATTGAAAATTCACCGACAATTTCTATAGGCGACCCCCTTTTTAAAATAAAACACACAACCTAAAAATATGCCGACAACTTCTGGCGACTCTGCTGGGGACGGTTCCTCTCTCCATTATAATCAGATAATTCTGCTTTAAAAAATCGGTAGTGTATCCATGTCCTTAATGGGTCAAACTACCCTTCTTTCCGTTGGAATACTATGTTCATTTCTACCTTGGACAAGTATAGCCAACATTCTCTCGTATTTAGGAGCCACCGTTTAGACACCCATAAACAGAGAGGTTCCGAGATCCTTTTACCTCATTTTCGAGGTGGGGTGGACCCCCAATAGGTGTTAGTTTAGGAGCGATCCTTCGAGACGAGAAGTCTCGCATAAGACCTTCTTTTCCTTTCCAACTCGAATCGGATTCCTTACCTTCTCTACACCTTCGAACATTCCGTTCTAAATAAATGAACCCTCTAATAAATGATTCTTTTAACAAATGATTCTTTCTTATAAATACATGAACAAGAATGAGTTCGGACTCTTTTTCAATTCCTTTCTTTTGTCCTAAAGAAAAGAAGCATAACTCGGGACCGACAACCGTAATCTACCCCGTGAAATGGAAGCCCCAAAGCTGATTTTCTCCTTCACCAACGGACTGGACTTCGCTGCCTATAAGGATGAGCTGTCCGACAATGGGATCATCCGATTTGGACAAGGATTTGAAAACACGAATGTCAAGATCACCGACGTCTCCCACTTTGCACTGACGAACAAGGTATCTGAAGCTGAGAAGCCGCTGCTTGAGTTCAACCTTAGGTCGACCCAAGAGTTTCCTCCCCTGCAAAGGATCCCGACCGAGAGGAGTATCGCTATCCGCAGGAGGACCGTTCTTACTACCCCCACCGGTCTAGTTGTTTCCGCACCTACCCCGACTTCGCCAAATTAAAGGGGAAGGAAATCCGAATTATGGTAAACCCGTTACCGTGGAGGGTACGGATTTTCTCGTGAGACCTTCGTTTTCGAAATCGGGTCCGGCTCAAAGATTCCATCACCGACAAGGACCCAAAGAAGAAACAGAAGTAGAAGGATCGCCAGAGAAGCCAGAGCCGCTGAAATTGCTTTCCTAGAGGAAATCCCAGAACTGCTTGAATATACACCGCTGCCTGACTACATACCACTTTTGGGAGGAAGCAGGTTCCATCCTCTCTCCGCCGCAGAGGACGAGGAAAATGTTCGCAAGATTCGTCGCCGCATTGCCTCGCACCGCATACTACAACGATAGCCGCAAGAAAAGGACTAGAACTACGCCGTTTGCTCGACTGCAAACTTTGGTAGAAAAGTTAGCAAAGAAGGAAAACTGCCCCGTATCAGAGATTCTACGAAGGATAGGGCGGGTGCCAGTCAAATCCCGTCTTGGGCCCCGAGTAGAACTCGCCATCATGACAAAAAAGCCAAGTAAAAGAATGAAGGCTAGTCCGCCTGTCGTCATCTCAGGATTACAGATTATGGATGATACCACCTTCCGACATTTGGCCGACGTGACCATCCGGTCCTGGACCTTCCGTCGCTAGAAGGATGGTATGGCGTCCCACTACTCGGGCGACTGAGATTGAAACAACAGCCCAAGAAAGAAAGTCTCGCCAGGAGACTTGAATCTGAAGAAAGTGCTACTGCGATAAAGGGGACTCGTGAGAAGGGGACCCGGCAGCTATCACACGACAACCGCGAGGATGCAAAGAAAAGCCTGCTAGAAGATGCCATGGAAAAATTGAGAACTGATATCCGACGATTAGCAAAAGAAAGAGAAGAAAAGTTCGGAGACGAGATTGATTCATCGGAATTCATGGACGACGAATATGCATAAATCAACATGGTCGAAACACGAGCTTCATCAGCTTCGCAAGGTGCTCCTGCAGCCGCAGAAAGAGAGGAGCCAGAAGTGATGAGAAGGCAGATTCAAGAGAAAGACGACACGATCGCCCAAATGGCGAAAAGGATGGAAGAGATGGCTGTAGCTCTGGCCACTCTCCAGAGTCAAGTGCAACCACAAAGAGAGACACCACGAGAGGTCATTCACATTGTAGACGGAGGAAAGGAGATTACATCCGTTAATGGGGATGATCAGCTAAAAAAGGATACAACACAAAGTATGATCCCTAAAAAGGATATCAAGAACTTGGTGGAACAGCAGGTACGAGAAGCCTTAGCACAATCGAAGAGCGGGACATCCATTCGGACGGCTAGACCTTACCCAGAAGAATTCGACGATGTCCAATACCCGAAAGGCTTCGTACCACCTCTGTTCAAGACCTTCGACGGAATCGGGAACCCCCGACAAGCATGTTGCACACTTTCGTGCCGCTTGTTGCAATGCCGGCGGGAGCGATGCATTACTCTTCCGACGAGCTCGTCGCCAGTCCGTCGGAATCGCCTTCGACCGGTATGCAGAATTACCAAATGGTTAGGTGAAGACGTTCTCAGAACTAGAGAACCTCTTCATCAAGCGATTCGCCGGAGCTCAGCACCACATCACTATAGGTGATTTAGTGGTAGAGAAACAAAGGCCGAACGAAACTTTGGTGGATTACATACTTCGATGGAGGAACTTAAGCATGAAGTGTGAACCACAACTACAAGAACAACATGCAATCGGCATCTTACTTAAAAGCATTCACGGCCCGATAGCACTTCTCCTCAAAGGATTCACTATTAAGACTTTCGAGAAGTTGTTAAGCAAGGCCGGAAGCTTGCAAGAAGAGGCGAAGCAATTAAGTTTCGCCGACAAGACGGACAAGCAAAAGCCCGTGAAGACTTTTGAAAAGAAATCCGGGATCGTTACGAGCAGTTGACAAAGGCAAGCAACCGATGCAAATACCACCGAACGGCCGCAACGAACCACAACATGATTACCAACGAACCCCGGCCCAGGCTATCAATCATCTCCACAGTATGAACAACCTCCTCGTCCGCAACGTACATTAAGGAGCTTCGAGCGGTGGAATATCCGTTCAAGAATGAAGTAGTGCCGAAAATGTTCCGTAGTCCGATGAAGACTCCGCATTTCCAACTGCCAGAGCCTAAAAGACCGGAGGAAGTCAACAAGAAAGGTGATACCAACTTTGCTCCTACCACCGGATGCTCGGGCACCAGATAAAAGATTGCATTACCTTCAAAAGTTGGCTCAACGACAACCTTCGGAAAGGGAATATAACGATCTCGAAGGAGTACATGAAGGAACCCCAGAAAGGAGGTTCTGTCAATGTTATCTCAACTAATCCCATCATTCCGATAGATCCCTATACGACTGACGATGGATGGACTACCGCTTGGACGAGGTCTTCGAAAAAGATTTTAGATAACATCCAAACTGCCTCGGTGCGAGCCTCAATTCAGAGTTCGAGACCTGTTAAGCCGGTACTATCACTTGCGATAGAAGAACCACTTCAACAGGAGACGATTGAAGAGAAGAAGAAAATCGACGAAGAAGAGAGGACCGAGACTCCTAAGGCTGGACTAGGGGTCGCTTATCCTAGGATAGTTGTTTCCAACTCGGGGGAGAAATCCCTCGAACCTCCGATTTTGTATGATTATCTCGCTCACTTCGGTGGGATCATATAATGATAAGGTTGATGGCGTTGGCTACGTTTTGACTGTTTCTAACGATTACGTAACTAGCGACAATCCGGATATCGATTTCGACATCAACGACAATTCTCAAATCATACACAATCTCGACGATCAAAATAACGAAGAAGACATCCATCAAGGAGGCTACGAGAGTTAAACAAGCAATGAATCTATCTGCGAGTTTTGAGGAGCTCCAGTCACAATAGAGTTAGAGCCTTCAGACTCTGAAGCTAATCCGGAAGGGCCTGTCGTTCCGATTCGAGAAGAAACACCAACGAAGCTCAACACTAGATTCGAAGAAATTACAGAAGTCAACTTAAGAAGTGGAAGAGTTCTACCTCCGAGAATGGGTCCAAAGGACAAAGGAAAGCAGGTGGTTGTTCAGGAAGAACCAACCCCGGCAGAAGAAATACCCATTCAGGAAGAAGCCGAGATACATGGAAATAAAGTGGACTACAACGTGCTAGCCCATCTTAGGAAACTACCGGCCAAACTGAGCATTTACGATGCTCTCATCTTATCAAAGGAGATGAGAGAAGCTCTGATCAAAGCCTTACTTGATCCGGAAATTTGCTTAGCTCAAATGGCTGGAGATTCCTTAGATGAGGTTTGTTCGTTAAAGGAACATCGAGGTGTTACCTTCACGGACAATGACCTACTACTTGGGACGACAGATCACAACCGACCATTGTACATTTCAGTTACAATTGGGAAGTTTACACTCTCCAGAGTATTGGTGGATCCAGGAGCGTCAATCAATATAATGAGTCTTCGAACACTAGCATACTTGGAAATTGATGCTCGTGAGCTCGAGGCCGACAAAATATTATTAAGAGGATTCAACTAGAAAGGAGAAAGATCCCTCGGGTCAATAACGCTACTGATGAAGACCGGTGACTTAGCAAAGACAACCGTAAAATTTCACATAATTGATTCAGAAACGTCGTTCAACGCTCTACTGGGCCGACCATGGATACATGAAAACAGGATGGTACCATCATCTCTACATCGTTGCATCAAATATTACGATGGAGGGGAACAGATGCATCAAAGGTGACTTGCAACCATTCTCCGTACATGAGATTGGAATCCATGAAGACGCAGACTTATTATGCACCGCCAAAGAAAACAATCTTCTCCGGAGATACCGTAACAAATGAAGCAAAGAAAGTTCGTGACAACGAAGAGCCCGAAGTTCTAGTCCAACGATCACTCACCACTCCCTTCCGGCGAGATGGTGAAGGTTTCTCCAACACTCGCATCCGAGGTCGAGGCCGGGGACGAGGCCGTGGTAGAGATGCTAGGACAGTTGGACAGAGGAAACCAGCCATCAATGTTGATTGGGAAGATAGTTCTGAAGAAGAAAAAGAAATCAAACAAGAAGCAGAGACAATAAGTCAGAAGAAGCCGCAATTCAAGATCTCTCTCGAAGATGAGAAGAACGAAGAATACAAATCAACGTACGAAAAGATTAACCACTACGTACATACTATGACCCTAACCCCGATCCATTCTAATAAGATCGAGGGTATGGTGGTTAAAGAGGTACGTAACGACGGTGTAAGGCCAATCAAATTCTACCGTGGTGCTACTTCCTCCAAAACTGAAAATAATGTACAATTCAAAGATGTCACTTCATCAGAATTAATAGAATTACCTTTTGAGTGGTACTCTCCCTGTGTTCAAGATTTAATTCAACGTGGTTTCTTATCTCGACAATGGACAAAAGGTCAATCACAACATTTTGAAAAATTATGGAATAATTCCGGTCGTCCACCCAATTCAAAGCATGGTCTCGGATTCGGCACAGTAGGATCAGTTGACGATATTGAATTTTGCTTGGTTGTCACTTGCGAGTCCAATGAAAACTGCCAGGATTAGCTCCAGAGGTCGCAGTCCATAAGCTAGGAGTGGATCCTACTTCTGTCCCAGTCAGACAAGGTCCCAGAAGAATGCGTCTAGAAATCGAACAACAAGTCATAGCCAAAGTTAAAAAGCTAATAGATGCCAGATTTGTCTGTGAAGAACAATACCAGACTTGGTTAGCCAATGTGGTACCGGTCAGAAAGAAGAATGGTCAGATCAGAATTTGTGTGGACTTCAGAGATTTAAACAAGGCATGCCCAAAAGATGAATTTCCTCTACCGATCCCAGAATTAATGATCGACATTGCTTCAACACATGAGATATTCTCATTCATGGATGGATCTTCAGGATACAACCAGATAAAATGGCTCCGAAGATGAAAAGCTTACAAGCATTCGAACGCCGATCGGAGTATTTTGCTACACGAATGATGCCATTCGGATCGAAGAACGCAGGAGCAACCTACCGGAGAGCAATGACAAGAATTTTTGATGATCTCATCCATAATCAAGTCGAATGCTACATGGACGATGTGGTTATCAAAAGCAAAGTAAAGGAAAACCACTCGTATGATTTGAGAATTGTTTTCGAACGATTAAGACAATTTAACCTTAAGATGAATCCTTAAAATGCGCCTTCGGCGTCACCTCCGGAAATTCTTAGGATTCGTTGTCCGACATCGTGGAATTGAAATCGACCCGGAAAAGATTAAAGCTATCTTAGAAATGCCGCCTCCCAAAACCTTAAAACAACTACGATCTTTTCAAGGGAAGCTGGCATATCTTCGACGCTTTATCTCAAACTTGTCAGGTAGTTGTCAGCCTTTCTCGGCACTGGTTAAAAAGGACGCTAAATTTATTTGGGAAGAGAAATGCCAGAGGGCCTTCGAGGACATTAAACAATATTTAATGACACCTCCTGTCTTAGCAGCCCTGGTCTCAGTGTAGACCGCGATACTTTATACCGCGGCTTTAGACGACTCTCTCGGAGCCTCGTTAGCCTGTGTCAATGATGAGGGTAAAGAAAATGCTCTTTACTACTTAAGCCGTCGTTTACTTCCGACGGAAATAAGGTATCCCGCAATTGAAAAGCATTGTTTGGCCTCGATCTTCGCCGCTCAAAAGCTCATGCACTACATGCTTTCTCATAAGGTCAACTCGATCCGGAAATTTAATCCATTGCAATACTTGATGACCCGTCCAACGCTTTCCGGCAGACTTGCCAGATGGTCGATGATATTATTGCAATTCGATATAACTTTCGTGCCTCTTCGTGTCGTAAAGGGACAAGTCTTAGCAGACTTCCTCGCAGCACACCCTTTGCCGGCCGAATCTCCTCTCAATGACGATCTGCCAGATGAACAAATAATGAATTTAGAAGACCTTGATGATCGACGTTGGGAATTATATTTTGACGGAGCATCTTCGACGCACAAAGACGAAGAATCGCAAGTGATAGTGCCTGTAAGGCAGGAATCGGGCTAATCTTTATAACACCGGAGCGGGGGATGTTAAGATACTCCTACCACTTGACGAACCGTGTAAAAACAATGAAGCGATAATACGAAGCCCTCATAACGGACCGGAATTAACTATTCAAATGGAGATAATAGACATCAACATCTACGGTGATTCACGGTTGATCATTCAACGGATCACTGGACAAGATGCAATTTTAAAGCCAAGACTCGAGCAATACTTCCAAGTATGCCATACGTACTATTGGAACGATTCCAAATGTGACAATCTACAAAATTCCCGTAAAAGAAAATGCTTTAGCAGATGCTTTAGCCCGTCTCGCAAAAGAATTTGCCCGTTTGCAAGATGAATCGGTAGAAGTGTCGGTTCACGGACGTCGAGTCCTATCACAGCTCGACATAGACACAATACACAAATCGAAAAAGAAAAAGAATCAGTTGCAGCGAGTGACGTAAAACACGAGAAGATTGGCGACGGCCATTGATGAACTACCCGCAAACGGGAAAGCTACCGGACGATAGGTCGCTAGCCCATCGGATCAAGAAAAGAACTCCGTCTTACGCATTAATAAACAACACATTGTACGAAGGTCTTTTGATCAAATGTGGCTAAGGTGCCTAAGCGGGTCCGAGGCCCGTGAAATTGTTAAGGAGGTGCATTCGGGACTCGTGGGGCTCACCGGTCGGGTCCGAAGATGAAAATGAAAATTAAAAGACTAGGGTACTACCGGCCCTCGATGATGACCGATCGCATGAAAATCGCCAAGAGCCGTCACCAATGCCAAGTGCACGGAGTGGTTCTACACCAACCTCCAAATGTGCTACATCCGACAATTGCGTCGTGGTCATTTGAATGTTGGGGCACAGATATAGTGGGTCCGATAGAACCACCATCTTCAAAAGGACATCGCTTCATTCTTGCGGCTACAGATTACTTTTCCAAGTGGGCAGAGGCAGTTCCACTTAGAGAAGTGAAAGCACACCACGTGCTACGCTTTTCAAGAACCAAGTTGTCTACCGTTTCGGAGTGCCACGCAGATCATCTCGTATAATGGGTCAGCATTCAGAAGCACGCAAATTAACAATTTTGTCAAGAGACACGGAATCGACTAGCGATACTCAACAATTTACTACCCAAGAGCAAACGGCCTCGCTGAGGCTTTTAATAAAACGCTCGTTCAAATCTCAAAGAAAACCTTGGACGATAATAAGAGAAATTGGCACGAGAAGTTGTTAGAAGCCTTATGGGCCTACCGTACAACCTTCAGAACTCCTACTCAAGCTACACCTTACGCTCTGGTGTATGGGTCCGAGGCAGTGTTACCATTAGAGGTTCAGCTTCCTTCACTCAGAATTGCAGTTGCAAATAAGATCACAACAAAAGAGAACGCCAAATTACGACTCGAAGAATTAGAAAGCCTGGAAGGGAAAAGATTTGCAGCGCAACAGAATTTAGAACTATACCAAGCTAAGATGGTTCAAGCCCATGACAAACTGGTCCGCCCAAGAACCTTCAAAGTTGGTGACTTAGTTCTCGTTCTCAAGAGACCTATTCTTGCACACCGCAAGATAGGAGGGAAATTTGAACCCACTTGGGAAGGACCGTTTGTGGTTGAAGCAGTATACTCAGGAGGTTCCTACCGACTAGTGAATTGCCGGGAGAACGACATATGCTTCCGATCAACGGACGATACTTGAAAAAGTATTACGCTACCTGATGTTTCGAAGGAATTAATTCTTCATCCCTAAGAAACACGGGTGAAGTAATTACTTATGATTGGGTCCGAACCCAAAAAAATAATAAAATGTGCTAAAATAAATAAAGTCATGATAATTAAGTTTTCCTTGTTCTCTTTTCCAAATCAAAATCTCTTCCCTGATCTTATTCTACTTCATTCCTGTAAAATTTGAAAATATAAAAAAATATATATATATAAAAAAATGTGTCTTTAATAAACATTTTCTTAATGTTCTTGTTCTTAGTACAGCCCCTGATCCTTTTCCTTGTCTTTTCGCAGGGAATGTCGAACGGGCGGTTGGTCCTGAATTTTAAGAATGGCGTAAGCCTCGCACTCGATGAAAAGAGGGTGAAAGATGGAGCGATAATCGAGATTGACTCGGATTTCGCACCGCAGGGCCTACGATACGAGGAAAGTGACCGGGTCCCGGCTGACCGAGAAGAACCGCCCGGGCAGCACGGTGATGAAAGTGGGTGGCCCAAGCCACCAGTCCAGCAGCAAGAAAAGAAAGGCAAACACTGAAGAAGACAAGAAAATGAAGTCTGTAGTCGCTACAGCAGAGGGCAGGCTTGTCAGTGCCGCGCCTACGGACATTCAAGAAGTTCGAAGAGCTACTCTCACGAGCAACGCAACGAAGAAATAAGAATCGCCGTATCCGTAAGATGTTAACAAAACTAGCCGCGGACCGGCGCGACGAGACAAGCTGCTAATGCCGGTACATACACTTCGAGGACACCGGTTCACCGGAACTCCGAAGAAAGGAGGCCGCCTCCTAGGATAACGTAAAGAACCGGGGAAATCTCACAAAGATCGAAGAAAGAAGGCTACCACGCCACCGGATAGAACCACCGCATCGCATGACCTTGTTGCAAAAGCAACCCCGGGGATGTCCCGACAGGCATCATCCCCGAGGAGCCGAGGTATGCGGGAGAACATGAAGGGATTGAACCGTATATCCCACAATATGTCACTGTGGCCTCGCCATCTGCAGATCATTCCGAATACGAGCTGGATAGAATGCGGAATGTTGAAAAGAAAACCTTCGAATACTTTGAGAGAATTAAAGGCGAAGAATCAATATACTAGAGGGCCTCGAGCTACATACGGACGTATTCTCGCAGTATGAACAACAAGAAATCGTGGATTGCATCCGGATTTGAAAAGGATGGGCCGAGCGAGCCGCCCGAGGGAAAACACATACTCGAACCCCGGAGATGGATGCCGTGGAAGGGAAGAATCACAATACAATGTGGATGCTCGTTACAACTTTGCGGAGGACGAGAAGGAAACCCACCGGGATACTCCGTCATGGGCAAGTGGATCCGATGCCATTAGTCATCAAGAGAATGGTAAAGAGATTGATAACATAGAGGGTACTGCCAGTAGATTGCATACCCAATAGCTGCATTATTAACACCTACAAGCAGGGTGACTGCATACCCCCACACATAGATCACCACAACTTTGTCGGACCTTCTACGCACGCCTCTTTCCCGAATGAGTGTAACATCATGTTCGGATTCGACCTCCGGATAGCAGGCCCGGGTGAGTTCCGCGGGCCGGTGAAAATATCATTACCGGTAGGTTCCGTCATGATACCGAAGAGCAACGGAGCGGATATCGCTAAGCATTGCATACCGGAGTACCAATGAAGCGGATCTCGCTTACTTTCGAAGGATGGACGACGAGAAGACACCTTACCATGTCCAGCCGGACCGGAGCTAGAGAGCCTCCGCCTTACGAGCCGTGAGTTACATGGAAAATATCACACCTCCAATGTACATCCATACGGCATCCTTGCCAAGGATGGCTTGGAAGGTGATGTTATTGACAATGTACCCCACTATTCGTACATGGATTTTGACGGATGCTTCTTTGGATGGATCAACAAAGATCATACATAGTCCGTTTTGAGTCTACATGGATTGTATGAAATATATTCCAGATCGAGTTATATGATGTATCTTCAACATGATTGGATTGAAAGTGACCATGTCACATTTTTGGCCTTCACCTCTTTTGTGCAAATTGACTGGGAAACGCCATTAAAGTTAAATGAACTTCGAACAAAGAACAGAAAAGAAAAAAAAAAGAATAAAAGAAAACTTTCCTAAAAAAATCTTAAAAATGACGAACACCAAATTCACATGAACATTAAATAAACGATAAAATAAAATTTGAATCATTAGAAGATAAACGAAATCAACATAAATGTTAAATCAAATCACAAATCAAATTCTCAATCAAATTTCAAGTCCAATCTCGATCAAATTTCAAATTTGATCTTCCAAATTTCAAATCAAATCTAAATCAAATCTCAAATTCAATCTTTCCGGATTTCAAATCTCAATCAATTTCGAATTCGATCTTCCGGATCTCAAATCAAATCTCAATCAAATTCAAACTTTTGGGTCGAGGATTTTTACATCCAAGACTGCATTGCTTTAGGATCCTTTCCCTATCGCAATGAAGTACATCAAAGTCAAACTTTTGGGTCGAGGATTTTTACATCCAAGACTGCATTGCTTTAGGATCCTTTCCCTATCGCAATGAAGTACATCAAATTCAAACTTTTGGGTCGAGGATTTTACATCCAAGATCGCATTGCTTTAGGATCATTTCCCTATCGCAATGAAGTACATCAAATTCAAACTTTTGGGTCGAGGATTTTTACATCCAAGACTGCATTGCTTTAGGATCCTTTCCCTATCGCAATGAAGTACATCAAATTAAAACTTTTGGGTCGAGGATTTTACATCCAAGACTTCAATGCTTTAGGATCCTTTCCCTATCGCAATGAAGTACATCAAATTCAAACTTTTGGGTCGAGGATTTTACATCTAAGACTGCATTGCTTTAGGATCCTTTCCCTATCGCAATGAAGTACATCAAATTCAAACTTTTAGGTCGAGGATTTTTACATCCAAGACCGCATTGCTTTAGGATCCTTTCCTATCGCAATGAAGTACATCAAAGTCAAACTTTTGGGTCGAGGATTTTACATCCAAGACCGCATTGCTTTAGGATCCTTTCCTATCGCAATGAAGTACATCAAATTCAAACTTTTGGGTCGAGGATTTTACATCCAAGACCGCATTGCTTTAGGATCCTTTCCCTATCGCAATGAAGTACATCAAATTCAAACTTTTGGGTCGAGGATTTTACATCCAAGATCGCATTGCTTTAGGATTCTTTCCCTATCGCAATGAAGTACATCAAATTCAAACTTTTGGGTCGAGGATTTTACATCCAAGACTGCATTGCTTTAGGATTCTTTCCCTATCGCAATGAAATACATCAAATCAAATTCCTAGGGTTAAGGATTTTACATCCGAGACTGCACTGCTTTAGGATTCTTTCCCTCCTGCAATGAAATACATCAAAAAATCAAACTCTTAGGGTTAAGGATTTTACATCCAATACCGCATTACTCTGAGATCTTTCCTCATTGTAATGATCCAATCCAATCGATTCAATCTTCTTTTCGGGTCGAAGATGTTACATCTAAAACCTCAAAATTCCAATTTTCATTTCAAATCAAATCCCTTCAAATTAATTTTGACAAACTTCAATCTAAATTAAAACTCAAAATCTAAACTCGCACATCGAAACTTAAATTGAAACAAAATAAAATCTAAATTGAATTTCCCCGCATCATGTGATTTGGAATTCACCTCCTTTTCCTTTCCCGCCGAGAGTTCGGGAATCTCCGGTTTCGTAGATATGTTTGACACTCCCCAGCGGAAACTCTTCTACTTCTTCCTAAGTTTGTCACTTGGACATCCGTGTTGGTTTCTGCTGATCGCTTCGGTCAACACCAATACGCGCGAGTGTGCTCCGTCGACTCACCACACCTATCGGAGGTCCATTTGTCGACCTCATTTTTGATGAGGTCTTCTCTTCTTCCCTTTAGTACTTCAGGATCTGAGCCTTAGGCTTTTCCTTTCGACTATCTTAGAGGACTAGAATTGGGACCCACCTTTTAGAAATTCAAACCACTTCTTAACTCCCCGCAAACTCCACAAACTTTATCGTAGACCCCTAATCACCTGAGAGGGTCGAAATCAAATGCGGAAGTTTAAAGGATGAGTTCCTATAGGACTCTTTGTCCTTAGGATTACCCCGGGTGGCCCGGTCGCGGTGAAGGGGCTGACTTACACACACACTACACCTATACACCGCACTTTCACACATCTATACCTAACTTGACCTCCTGACTCATGTAGGTGATTCACATGGATGGTCCTTAACCCCTAAGCCCATGGCTAAGAGGGTTAGGAACAACATAGTGGATGCCTCAAATGAGTCTCTTCATGGCTCATATGGGCTTGATGTGGCTTCATGGCTCAACCAAAATGATTTCATTCCACTCAAGTTTACCCAATCTTCAATTTTCCAAATTTTTAATTTTTGACCCCCGGGACCCTACACCCGCTTACTTCTACCCAAAACCCTTAAAATTACCCAAATTTCTCAAAAATTTCCAAATAACCCAAAATTCCCCAAAATCAATCCCAAACATTTCCACATCACTCAAATTGATCACCCATACCCAAAAATATCAAAAATTCCAAAAATACCTCCCAATACCCTCCAAATACCCAAAATACCCTCTTCGACCCAAAAATCCAAAAATTCAGAAAATTCCCAGAAAATTCCAGAAAATCCCAAATATTCCCAATTTCATTTTATCCAACTACACCATGGGCCAATTTGGTCAATATACCCCACTTTTGTCAAAACCCCCAATTTGACCCATTTTAACCCAAAGTGAACCCAATGTCAAACCAAACCTATCCAATTGACCCAAATTCTGGTCCAACTAAATTCTAAACTTCAATTCAACATTCCCAACACCAATCTAGACTAAATCCAAGTCCAATTTGATTGACATTTGAATCCAATTTCACTTTTGGCATTATAGCTCAATTTGGACCCATGACCCAAACTTAACCCAAACTCACCCAATTCAACTCCAATTAACCCCAAATCTTTTCTAAATCTTCCTTAGCATCCCCACAAGCAAAACAGTAACATGATTTGCCCAAAATTTGGACCCAAACTCCACTCAAATTCAACCCAAAGCTAAAAAGCCCGAGCTTTGACCTAAACCCAAGCCTAACCCAAATGAGCCCAAACCCCAAAATCAAAGCCCAAACAAAGTCAAAACCTCTTTGAAACACTCCCATAAACATTTCTCAACATTAATTTTACATCAATTTCAACCCTAGCCCTACATTGGCCCAACTTGGCCCACTTGGACCTATATTGGCCCATTCACCAAAAGAACCCAAATTCAACCCAATTCAAACCCAAATCACCCCCAATTTGCTTCAAGTCACTCATGACACATCTATGAGCTAAACCCAACAATTATTTGGCCCAAGCCTTTACCAAAATTTCATCCCAAAATCCATTTTAAAATTTAAAAGCCCACTTTCCTAAACCATCTTAAAAGCCCATCTAAAACCATTTCAAAAAAGCCCAACATCCACCCTAAAGCCCATATGACATTTCCCCTCATCATACTTTCAATTAAAATCATCCCAAAGTCCTAAACCAATGATCAAATAATTCTAAATGAGGCTTGATCCAAATTTCCACCAAATTATCCAAAATCCTTAAAATCCATTTTTATGAAATTGACCAAACTTTTTGCCAAGCCAAAGACAAGCCATGCAAGCCATGGACAAGCCACATGAAGCCATGGAAGGCTTCGACATGTGATCAAGCCACTAATGGAAAAAGGAGGAACCTCTTTTAAGCCCCCTTAAAAGGTTTTAACCCTTTTAATGCTTCACCTTAATCCATGTTTAATCAAAATATTCATGGATGGTGACTTCTCCACCCTTTCCTAGCCGATCCATCCGATCTTCCCTCAGCCCAAATCAGCCATGGGGAGGTGAACCAAGCCCAAAAGGTGGGTTGACCCATTTGGACCCAAAATGAGCTCATCCCCCATTCCATTTCAATTCAACTCCTTTACACATGTCCATGGCCAATTGACCGCACAAACCTCCGACCCCGACCTCCCCGACCTCGAGGGTGACTCGACCCCGGCCGGCCGACCACCACAGCCGCCGGAAACCACCAGGCCGAGAGCTCACATGTGAGCCCAACTTGGAATTCTCACTCGCCGAGCCGCCCCATCCCCAATGGCCATTAGAGCCGTTCTTCTCTTGCCAAGAGCAGTCGATCCCAAGCCCTAACTCTCCCTGGGAGGCCCTCCACCCTCTCCTATTTAAACACCACCCCTCTCGGCCATGAGAGGTGCCGAAACAAACCTTAAGGAAACTCGCCAAAATTGTTCCGTACTCCTCCCCATACACAAAGCACTTGATCCCCACCGAGATCCCCCGCCATTTCTTCTTCGCGAGCTCGATTTCGTAGTCGAAATCTAGGCCCAAAACCAGGACACTTCTCCACAAGGAGCCAATCCCCAAATTGATTGGTTCTACACCTTCACCGGACCAAGGGAAGGTGTCCACCAAGCAAAGCCCCATCTCCAAGGCCACCCAATTGCTCCGGCCTCCAAGCTTTGTGATCGGCCGTGGTCGAAATCCTACCTAGGCAATTCACGGACCAGGAGACTTCATCTGGAGCTTGCTTGGGATCCAATCGAAGGTGCAACAACTCTCGGATCGAAGCCACACTTCTCCGAGCAAAGGTATGGCCTCACCCTTCTTCCCGAGCTTCGAACATTCTCCATTTTTATTGCGTAAATTTCATCCCGCATAAACCGTATAGATGTGTTCGTCTTCTCAAGACGAATCGATAGAGCATAAGAACATGAAAATCCATCGAGTATAGAGTGAGATCTTGTGGATTTAGTGTGGACGGCTCTCGGGTGAGGACGCTCGGGGACGATGAACGGATGTCGTCCATTCGATACACGCGCGGACGGACGGCCAGGATCGCGTCGGATCAGGAGACGGTACGAGAACCGCGGGGCCCGGGCTGCCGACTCAGATGGCGTCGTCGAATGGGAGCGCGACGCGTGTGCGTTCGGAGCTGCCGGGGTTGACGCGGCACCGCGTGGATAAATAGAAAATTAGGGATTTTTCTGATTTATTTAATTCCCTAAACTTCAAAAATTCATAACTTTGTATAGAAAAATCAGAAAAATAAAATAAAAATACCCTCTTGCTCAGGTGAACGGAGGAGAATAATGTGGAAGAGAAATCATTTAATTTCATCAAGTATTTTATTTTTAATAATTTATTTACTCTCTGCATATTTTTAATTCTCTATGAATGTATACAATTCACCATGGCATGAGACCATAGGGCTTTTGAAGCCTCTGAATTTGGGAACATTTCCTGAATTTTCCAAAGTCAGAGACCATCCCTATGAAGAGTTATTGATTTTTCAAATTCATGTTACTGTTTTGAGTATTTTAATTCCAATAAATAGCATGTTGTGAAATAAATTCTAGGAAAATTTGGTGATGTTCCTTATGACCGAGAGGACCCTAGGAAAAATAGGTTTTGAGTTAGTTCATTTAAAACAACCCTAATTGTCTTAAACACCCAAAATGGATCTCTAATTAATTAGAGCTAACCATACATCAAATTGACTTGAAATCAATTCTCCACTGACCTTTAGGATCAGAGGAACCCACCATAAAAATTTGAGGTCAATTGGACTTGGTTAGCCCTACTAAATGGGTTGATTAAGCCACTTAGTCATTTTAAACTTTAAAAATTCATAACTTTCAAAATATCTTTCAAAAATTCACCAAATTGGTTTTGGAGCCTCTCTGATATTAGGGAATTTAAGAAAATTAAAATTTCAATTTTCTAAAAAAGTTGATTTTTTAATATTATTTTAATATTTTAATAATTAAAAAATAATAGAAATCACAAAAATAATAAAATTCACCAAAATGTCACATTTTGAATTTTAATCACTTAGGAACAAACCCCATATTTTTCTTAGGTGTATTTTATGAGATATTAAATTTTAAAGCCCTAGGGTAATTTTAAAATTAAAAAAATGTATTTTCTAGCATTTTCACTAAAATAATTATAATAAATCCTAGAAAAATCAGAAAATTGTAAAATTTGATTCTATGATTTCCTTGATATCAGAGAGATTTTTGAAAAATATAAAATTTATTTTTCAACATTTATTTTATTTTTAAATTAATTAACACTCCAAAATTTAAAATAATTATAATAAAAATAATATAATTCAAAAAATCACCAAAATTGGTCCAAGTGGTCCTCTAGTCATTAGGAATATCCCCTAATTTTCTTAAGGACAGTACTATTCCCTTGGTCATGTTATTAAATTTTCCTTTGAAATCTCTATTTTCCACCAAAAATAATTATATAAATAAATTAAATACAGAAAAATCACATTTTCTCCTCTCATGTCTTTATTGACATATGAGTGAAGTCACATAAAAATTTCAAGTTCATTTGAGTTCAATTTAGTGAGTTATGAAATTATTAAGCTTAAAGGGCAAAATGGTAATTAAAATTTTAACCCTTAATTAATACTTTAGGTTTGATAAAAAATTAATAAGTAAAATATTTGATCCTAATCTGATTTGGATGATTGAAATATAAATAATTAAAGGGTAGAAATCCATTAAACAATTTAAAATAATTAAACCTTAATTAAATAATTGATTGAATTTGGAAGAATAATAAAATTGGAGTTATTAAAATAGGGATATTATTAGGAAGAGATTTATTAATTTAAAATTCCCTAAATTAATCATCTCATTAATATTCAATTCTTAATTAAAATGATAACTCTAATTCAAAACATTAAAAGACTTAATCATTAAACTAAAATTAAATTATTAAACTCTTTTAAAAATTTCAATTAAAATTAAAAAATAAAATTAAATTAAAAATTAAATTAAATTAAGTAGATTAAATTGGATTAAATTAAATTAAATTAAATTAAAATTAAAAGTTGAATTAAATTAAATTAAATTAAATTAAATTAAATAAACAAATTAAATTAAATTAAATGAATTAAATTAAATTAAATTAAATTAATAAAACAAAATTAAATTAAGTTAAACCAAATTAAAAATTAAATTAAATGAATTAAAATTAAATTAAATTAATTAAATTAAATTATATCAAATTAAATTAAAATTAAATCAAATCAAATTAATTTAATGTAACATCAAATCAAACTAAATTGAATCAAATTGAATTAAATTAAAACCCAATTAAATTAGATTAAATTAAATTAAGTTGAATTAAATATAACATCACCAAAGACATAAAGAATTCAAAATAAATCTAAAATAACTCAACACTATTCCAAATTTAAACCCATTAATAGAAATTAAACTAAATCACAAACCATTTGAATACCAATTTACCCTCGAAAGCTTTAGTTATTATAACTCTTAAACAGAATATTAAATGAAATGTTACTTCACTTATAGAACATTCAAACATCCTAGTTCACTGAGTAAGACAATAACAAAACTTAACTAAACCTCGGACGATTAATTCATTTGTGTAATTGAATTCATTTGGACTTAAAACAATCCTAGAAATATTGAAAAGATGTTTAAGATTCTTCTTAAGCACTTCCTCAATATGATAGGATATTTATAAGAACAATTGAACTCAATTGTTCTTTGATGAAGAAAATCGTCCTCAAACCAAAACACAAAGACCTAGACGTCATAGGAAATGACTAGCTATAGTGATTAGGAACTTGGTAGAAAACCATAACCCTTCCCTTAGCTTTACCTAGGAACTTGCTTAAATATTCTAATTGTGTTTTAAGTGCAGCTTGGAATGACGGGAAGACTCTCCAGGTACGCTTTTATTTTATTGCAATTTACTTTTTCACAATTTATATTATTGCAATTTATTTAACTGCATTGCACTTACTTTTCTTGCATGATAAACAACTGTTGCATGAAAACCCACACCTTTAGGATAGTCCCTAAAACTGAAACCAAAACTAAGTTAAAAGTCATTGCAAGATAAAATTCATCGCCACAACATTTCAAAATATAAAACAACTCAAAATTTAATCACAAACAGAACACAAAACTACAATTACAATTAAATTAAAACGTCTTGTTGGATGATCGGGAATACTTCGGATGATGTAACCTACGTGTTGCTTAACGGATTTCCACGGTCTAAATGAAAGTGTGGAACTCATTCGGTTGAGTTTAGCAAATTCATCTGGACTAAGTGAATCCGATAAAAATAATGATGCCAGAAGGATGGAACTGTGGGATCTTAACCGGAGTCGTTATAATCAACTTTAAGATTTGTTTTAATTAAAATATTGAAAACACTTGGAAATTAAGATTTTCTCTAAACCAAAACACTTTCTCATCTCTTGATTTATGACTTCCAAAACTAAACCTCTGCAACAACAAGGAGCTCGGAGCATGGTGGGCAGCACGGCCATCGTCATCGCAAAGTCGTCTTAGAATTAAATAACCAAGCCATAGGACTTCGAGGTAGCTTGTAGTGCAACATAAATCCTCAACTCTTCGTTAGGCACTTGCATTGCAAATTAAGCCCTAACCGGTCTTAGGATTCCGAGGTAGTCGTCCGTACGACAATAAACCCTCACATCTTCGAGGCTATTTGTATGATTCTATCATATAAATATAAGCCCTAATTAATTAAAATTGACGAAAATCAAAAAATTAAATAGACATTAGGACTTTCCTAAATTCGAGCCAAACAATAGGATAGTCGGAAATCACCGAAGTTCACTTCGAATTCGTGATTTCTCCTACTTTCTTCCTTTGAATTCCAAAACAAAATGTTCCAAATTTGATCCATTCTTATTGAAATTCCAAAATTCGATCCTTTGAAAACTTAAACTTTGAAATTCTTGAGAGCGAGAATTATTGATTATTATCGAGAGTTTCTTAGGTGATTCTCGTCACTTAAGATGTAATTAACTATAGGGCTTGCCCTTATAGGGAACTTTAAGAACCCGAGTAATATAAACCATGTTTAATGCTTTCATATTAGCGGGGAATTTGTCGACTTATAAAATTGGTTCGTAGACCAAAAGATGTCACAAATCTTCTAGTTTATTTAATCGAGCCCCACAGTCGGCGGTGTGTCTATCCTTAGGGATAGACACACGGCTTGTGGTGCGGTGCTCGTTTAAATAAACTATTTGGGATGTGAGATCGGTTTAATCTCATATCTTAAAACCTTCAAATTTAAAATTATTTTTAAAATCAAATACTACTTTTTCAAATTATTTATTTAAATTAAATTGAAAATTCGCCGACAATTTCTGTAGGCGACCCCATTTTCAAAATAAAACACACAACCTAAAAATATGCCGACAAATTTTCCCCAGCTGAGTCGCCAGAAGTTGTCGGCATTATTTTTAGGTTGTGTGTTGTATTTTGAAAAGGGGGTCGCCTAACAGAAATTGTGCGGCGAATTTTTAATTTAATTTAAATAAATAATTTGAAAAGTTGTATTTGATTTTAAAAATAATTTTTAAATTTGAAGATTTTAAGATATGAAATCAAACCGATCTCACATCCCAAATAGTTTATATAAACGAGCACCGTACCACAAACCGTGTATCTATCCCGAAGAATAAGCACACTGCTTGACGATGGGGCTCGATTAAATAAACTAGAAGATTTGTGACATCCGTTTGGTCTGCGAACAAATTTTATAAGCCGACAAATTCCCCTGCTTAATATGAAAGCATTAAACAGGGTTTATATTACTCGGGTTCTTAAAATTCCCTATAAGGGCAAGCCCCTACGATTAATTACATCTTAAGTGACGGAATCACCTAAGAAAACTCTCGATAATAATCGTAGTTCTGCTCTCAAGAATTTTGAAGTTTAAGTTTTCGAAGGATTGAATTTTGGAATTTCAATAGGGAATGGATCAAGTTTGGAACATTTTGTTTTGGGAATTCAAAGGAAGAAAGGTAGGAGAAATTACAGATTCGAAGCGAACTTCGGTAATTTCCCGACTATCCTATTGTTTGGCTTCAATTTAGAAATTTACTTAATGTTTCCATCCTACCAATTTTAATTAATTTGGACTTATATTTGTATGATAAAATCATACAAATAGCCTCGAAGATATGAGGGTTTATGTCATACTAAATGATTACCTCGGAGTCCTAAGATCGGTTAGGGCTTAATTTACATGACATGATCATGCAAATGCCTAACAAAAGGTTGAGGATTTATGTTGCACTAGGCAAACTACCTCGAAATCCTATGGCTTTGTTGTTTAATTCTATGAAAGTTTTGCTGAAGTAGACTTGAGTTTTGCTGATGACGATGGCCGTTCTGCCCACCATGCTCCGAGCTCCTTGTTGTTGTAGAGGTTTAGTTATAGAAGTCATAAATCAGGAGATGAGAAAAGTGTTTTGGTTTAGAGAGATTCTTAATTTCCAAGTGTTTTTTATGTTTTAATTAAAACAAATCTTAAAGTTGATTATAACAACACCGGTTAAGATCCCACGGTTCCATCCTTCGGCATCGTTATTTTTATCGGATTCACTTAGTCCAGATGAATTTGCTAAACTCAACTGAATGAGTTCCACACTTTCATTTAGACCGTGGAAAATCCCGTTAGCAACACGTAGGTTACATCATCCAAGGTATTCCCGATCATCCAACAAGACGTTTTAATTTTGTTGTAATTGTAATTTTGTGTTCTGTTTGTGATTAAATTTTGAGTTGTTTTATATTTTGAAATGTTGTGGCGGTGAATTTTATCTTGCAATGACTTTTAATTTAGTTTTAGTTTCAGTTTTTAGGGGCTACCCTAGAGGTGTGGGTTTTCATGCAACAGTAGTTTATCATGCAAGAAAAGTAAAGTGCATTTGCAATAAAGTAAATTGCAAGAAAGTAAATTGCAATAAAATAAAAGCGTACCTGGAGGGTCTTCCCGTCATCCCAAGCTACACTTAAACACAATTTAGAATATTTAAGCAAGTTCCTAAGTAAAGCTAAGGGAAGGGTTATGGTTTTCTACCAAATTCCTAATCCTATAGCTAGTCATTTCCTATGACGTCTAGATTCTTAAACACAATTTAGAATATTTAAGCAAGTTCCTAAGTAAAGCTAAGGGAAGGGTTATGGTTTTCTACCAAATTCCTAATCCTATAGCTAGTCATTTCCTATGACGTCTAGATTCTTGTGTTTTGGTTTGAGGACGATTTTCATCATCAAAGAATAATTAAGTTCAGTTGTTCTTATAGACATCCTATCATATTGAAGAAGTGCTTAAGAAGAATCTTAAACATCTTTTCAATATTGCTAGAATTGTTTTAAGTCCAAATGAATTTAATCAATCAGGTGAAGTAATCGTCCGAGGTTTAGTTAAGTTTTGTTGTTATCTTAATCAGTGAACTAGGACATTTGAATATCCTATAAGTGAAGTAATATTTCATTTAACATTCTGTTTAGGAGTTATGATAATAAAAGTTTTCGAGGGCGAATTGGTGTTCAAATGGTTTGTGATTTAGTTTAATTTCAGTTATCGATTTAAATTTGGAATAGTGTTCAAGTTGCTTTATATTTATTTCTTCATATCTTAGGTGATGTTATTTTTAATTCAATTTAATTTTAACTTTAATTTAATTTAATTTAATCTGGTTTAATTTTAATTTTAATTTTAATTTAATTTGTTTTAATTTTAACTTGATTCCATTATCTAATTTAATTTAATTTAATTTTAGTTTGATTTAATTTAATTTAATTTAATTTGATTAAATATGTTTTAATTTAATTTAATTTAATTTAATTTAATTTAATTTTAATTAAACTTAATTCAATTTAATTAAATTTAATTTAATTTATTCAATTTAATTTAATTTAATTTAATTGATTTAATTTAATTTAAATTAATTTAATTTGTTTGATTTAATTTAATTTAATCTTTAATTTAATTTTATTTTTTAATTTTAATTTAATTGAAAATTTAAAAAGAGTTTAATAATTTAACTTTTAACTTAATTTTAATGATTAAGTCCTTTAACATTTTAAAACTTAAATTTGAATTATCATTTTAATTAGGAATTAAATATTATTGAGATGATTAATTTAGAGATCCTTAAATTAAAGAACAAATCTCTTCCTAATAATATCCCTATTTCAATAATTCCAATTTTATTATTCTTCCAAATTTAATCAATTATTTAATTAAGGTTTATTTTAATTATTTTTAAATTGATTAATAGGTTTCTACCCTTTAATTATTTAAATTTCAATCATCCAAATCAGAGTAAGATCAAATATTTTACTTGTTAATTTTATTAAACCTAAAGTTTTAATTAAGGGTTAAAATTTTAATTACCATTTTGCCCTTCAAGCTTAATAATTTCATAACTCACTAAATTGAGCTTAAATGAACTTGAAATTTTTATGTGACTTCACTCATATGTCAATAAAGACATGAGAGGAGAAAATGTGATTTTTCTGTATTTAATTTATTTATGTAATTATTTTTGGTAGAAAATAAGGATTTGCAAGGAAAATTTAATAATATGACCAAGGGAAGTTTCTGTCCTTAAGAAAATTATGGGACATTTCTAATGACCAGAGGACCACTTGGACCAATTTTGGTGGTTTTTTGAATTATATTATTTTTATTATAATTATTTTGAGTTTTTGAGTATTAATTAATTTAAAAATAAAATAAAGGTTGAAAAATGAATTTTATATTTTTCAAAAATCTCTCTGATATCAAGGAAATCAGAGAATCAATTTTTACAATTTTCTGATTTTTCTTTGATTTATTAGAATTATTTTAGTGGAAATGCTAAAAAATATATTTTTTTAATTTTAAAATTACCTTAGGCTTTAAAATTTAATATCTCATCAAAGGGACCTAAGAAAAATATGGGGTTTGTTCCTAAGTGATTAAAATTCAAAATGTGACATTTTGGTGAATTTAATTATTTTTGTAATTTTTATTATTTTTTAATTATTAAAAATATTAAAATAATGCAAAAAATCAACTTTTTTAGAAAATTGCAATTTTAATTTTCTTAAATTCCCCTGATATTAAAGAGGCTCCCAAACCAATTTGGTGAATTTTTTAAAAGGATTTTGAAAGTCATGAATTTTTAAAGTTTAAATTTGGCTATATGGCTTAATCAACCCATTTAATAGGGCTAACCAAGTCCAATTGACTTCAAATTTTTATGGTGGGTTCCTCTGATCCTAATGGTCAGTGGAGAATTGATTTCAAGTCAATTTGATGTATGATTAGCTCTAATTAATTAAGGTTCCATTTTGGGTGTTTAAGCCAATTAGGGTTATTACAAGTGAATTAACTCAAGACCTATTTTCCCTAGGGTCCTCTGGTCACAAGAAACATCACCAAATTTTACTAGAATTTATTTCACAACATGCTAATTATTAGAATTAAAATACTTAGAGTAGTAACCTAGAATTGAAAAATCAATAACTTCTCATAGGTATGGCCTCTGACTTTGAAAAATTCAGGGAATGTTCCCAAATTCAGGGGCTTCAAAAGCCCTATGGTCTCATGCCATGGTAAATTTCCTATATGCATGGAGAGTTAAAACAATGCAGATAGTAAATAAATTATTAAAAATAAAATACTTGATGAAATTAAATGATTTCTTTTCCACATTATTCTCCTCTGTTCACTGAGCAAGAGAATATTTTTATTTTATTTTTCTGATTTTTCTACACAAAGTTATGGATTTTTGAAGTTTAGGGAATTAAATAAATAAGAAAATACCCTAATTTTCTATTTATCCACGCGGAGCCGCGTCAACCTCGGCAGCTCCGAAACGCCACGTGGCGCTCTCTGATTCGGCGCCGCCATCAGACTCAGCGCTACAGGGGCCCGCTGTATCGTTCCGTCTCCTCATCCGACGTGATCCTGGCCATCCGTCCGCGCATGTATTAAATGAATGGCATCCGTTCATCGTCCCCAAGCATCCTCACCCGGGAGCCGTCCACACTAAATCCCTAATATCTCACTCAATACTTAACGGATATTGGTGTTTTTGTGCTCTATGGATTCGTCTTGAAGAGATGAACACATCTATACGGTGATCATGCATTGAAATTAAAGCATTTGAAATGGAGAATCTCTAGAAGCTCGGGATGAAGAATTAGCTCATACCTTTGCTCAGAGAAGTGTGGCTTCAATCTGAGGGTTGTGTCACCTTCGATTGGATCCCAGCAAGCTCCAGATGAAGTCTCCCGGTCCGGTGAATTGCCTAGCTATGAAAGTGACCACGGCCGATCACAAAGCTTGGAGGCTGGAACAACCTGGGTGGCTCTGGAGATGGGGCTTTCGGTGGGAAACTTCTCCTCTTGGTCCGAGTGAAGGTGTAGGACCGGTCAATTTGAAGATTGGCTCACTGTGGCAAAGTGTCCTGGTTTTGGGTGAAATTTCGGTTGAGAAATTGGATTCGTTGGTGGGGATTAGGGCAAATTGACACCTGGGGATCAACTCGCTCTAAGTATGGAGTAGGGTTTGGAACAATTTTGGCGAGTTTCGGCAAGGTTTGTGCAACTCTCTTCCATGGCCGTGAGGGGGTCGGGATTAAATAGAGGTGGCTGGAGAGCCTCGCGGGGATGGCCAAGGGTTGGGATCGACTGCTCTGGGCATGGGAAGAACAGCTATGGTGGCCATTGGGCATGGGGCAGCTCAGCAAGGTGGAATTCCAAAGTTTGGCTCCTCCCAAGGTCTCGGCCATGGTGTTTTCCGGTGACCTGGTGGCTGGCCGGCCAGGCACTGGTCACCATCTTGTTCAGGTGGGTCAGGGCTGGGGTTTAGTGTAGGCAATTGGCAAATGCCATGTGTAAAATGCTTGGACTAGAATGGAATGGGAGAGGGCTCATTTTGGCTCAAATTGGTCAACCCATCCCTTTGGGCTAGGTGCACCACCCATGGCTTGGTTTAGGCTGAAGAGAAAGTGATTTGGCTCAGCATAATCAGTAGGGTCAAGTCACCATCCAAGCACAATTAGGCATAAGCATGGTTAAGGGGAATCATGGGAGTGGTTAATCACCTTTAGGAACTAAGGAAAGATCCTCCTCCTTTTGGCCAAAATGGCATGGTGACATGTAAAGAGGCTCTCATGGCTTCCATGTGGCTCATGCATGGCTTCATGGCTCATCTTTGGCTTGGGAAAAGTTAAGTCAATTTCATGGAAATGGATTTAAGAAAATTTTGATATTTTGATGGGAATTTGTATGAGGCTTAATTTGGAATGGCTTCATGATGAGTTTTGAAACTTAGGGATTGATTTAATTGAAAATATGGTGTAGAGCAATTGTCATGTGGGCTTTGGATTGATTTTGGCCCTTTGGATTTTGGTGGAGATGGGCTTTAGGAAGGTTTCATGTAAGTGGGCTTTTAAGTTTCAAAATGAATTCATGGATGGGAATTTTGTAAAAGTTTGGGCCAAATAATTGTTGGGTTTGGTTTAGGGATATGTCATGAGTGATTTGAAATAAGTTTGGAGTGATTTGGGTTTGAATTGGGTTGAATTTGGGCTTCCTTGGTGAATGGGTCCAAATTGGGCTTTTTGGTTTTGGGTTGAATTTGAGTGGGGTTTGGGTCTAAATTTTGGGCAAATCATGTTAAGGTTTTGTTTGTAGGGATGTTAAGGAAGGTTTAGAAAAGGTTTGGGGTTAATTGGAGTTGAATTGGGTGTGTTTGGATTAGGTTTGGGTCATAGGTCCAAATTGGGCTTTAAGGCCAAAAGTGAAATTGGATCCAAATGTCAATCAAATTGGACTTGTATTTGGTCTACATTGGTGTTGGGAATGTTTAATTGAAGTTTAGAATTGAATTGGACCAAAATTTAGGTCAATTGCGTAGGTTTGGTTTGACATTGGGTTCACTTAGGGTTAAAATGGGTCAAATTGGGGGTTTTAACAAAAGTAGGGTAAATTGACAAAATTGGCCTATAGTGTAGTTGAATAAAATGAAATTGGGAATATTTGGGATTTTTTGGAATTTTCTGGGAATTTTTTGAATTTTTGGATTTTTGGGTCAAGAGGGGTATTTTGGGTATTTGGAGGATATTGGGAGGTATTTTTGGAATTTTTGATATTTTTGGCTATGAATGATCAATTTGAGTAATGTGGGAATTCTTGGGAATGATTTTGGGGGAATTTTGGGTGATTTGGCAATTTTGGAGGATTTCAAGGGTTTTGGGTAGGCTAGGCGGGTGTAGGGTCCCGGGGGTCAAAAATTGAAAATTTGGAAAATTGAAGATTGAGTGAATATAAGTGGAATGAAATCATTTTGGTTGAGCCTTGAAGCCATACCAAGCCCACATGAGCCATAAAGGGACTCATTTGAGGCATCCACTATGTTGTTCCTAACCCTCTTAGCCAAGGGCTTAGGGGTTAAGGACCATCCATGTGAATCTCCTTTATGAGTCAGGAGGTCAAGTTAGGTATGGGTGTGCTTCTAGGATGTGTGTGAAAGTGTAGTGTATAAATGTAGTGTATGTGTAAGTCAGCCCCTTACCAGACCAGGCCACCCAGGGTAGTCCTAAGGCCAAAGAGCCCTATAGGAACTCATCCTTTAAACTTCCACATTTGATTTCAACCCTCTAGGTGATTAGGGGTCTACAATCAAGTTTGTGGAGTTTGCAGGGAGTTAAGAAGTGGTTTGAGTTTCTAAGTGGTGGGTTCCAATTCTAATCCTCTAAGATAGTCAAAGGAAAAGCCTAAGGCTAGATCCTAAGTACTAAAAATAAGAAGAGATGACCTCATCAAAAATGAGGTCAACATTGGGCTAGGTTCACCACCCAAGGCCTGGTTTTAGGCTAAAAAGAGTCACTTGGGTCAGCCAAGAGAAAATGGTGTGGTCTCCGTCCATGGTGAGGTGGCTAAGCATGGTTTAGTGTGTGACATGCTTAAGGTAAAAAAGGGTTTAAGAGGGTTTAAGAAAGAGATCCCCTCTCTTTCCATTAATTGTTTGGTGAGGTGGAAAGTAGATTCCATGGCTCTCATGGCTCCCATGGGGCTGATGCATGGCTTCATGGCTCCATTTGGCTTGGGAAAAGTTGAGTCAACTTTCATGTAGAAGGATTTTGTGAATTTTGGCATTTAGGGGTGATTTGGCATGAGGCTTGATTTGGAATCATTTTATGATGGGATTGGAACTTAGGGAATGACTTTGATTAAATGGATTGCAATTGAAAATGTCATATGGGCTTTAGGGTAGATTTTGGGCTCTTTGAAATGGTTTTAGATGGGCTTTTAAAGTGATTTAGGGAAGTGGGTTTTTTTGATTTTAGGATGGGCTTTTGGGTGAAAATTTTGTGAAGGACCATGTCAAATAAATGTTGCAATTGGTTTAGGGATGTTTCATGAATGGTTTGGAGTCAATTTGGTGTGATTTGGAATTGAATTGGTTTGAATTTGGGCCTCTTTGGTAAATGGCTCAATGTAGGTCAAGTTGGGCTAATTTGGGCCAATGTTGGGCTAGGATTGAAATTGATGTAAAATTAATGTTGGGAAATTTTTATGGGAGTGTTTAAAAGAGGTTTTGGCTTTGGTTGGGTTTTGATTTTGGGGTTGGGCTTATTTGGGTTAGGTTTGGGTTTAGGTCAAAATTAGGCCTTTTAGCTTTGAGTTGAATTTGAGTGGGGTTTGGGTCTAAATTTTGGGTAAATCATGTTAGTGTTTTGTTTGTGGGGATGTTAAGGAAGGTTTAGAAAAGGTTTGGGGTTAATTGGAGTTGAATTGGGTTAGTTTGGGCTAAGTTTGGGTCATGGGTCCAAATTGGGCTTTAAGGTCAAAAGTGAAAATGGATTCAAATGCCAATCAAATTGGACTTGGATTTGGTCAAGATTTGTGTTGGGGATGTTGAATTGAAGTTTAGAATTGAATTGGACCAGAATTTTGGTCAATTGGGTAGGTTTGGTTTGACATTGGGTTCATTTTGGGTTAAAATGGGTCAAATTGGGGATTTTGATAAAAGTGGGGTAAATTGACAAAATTAGCCCATGGTGTAGTTGAACAAAATGAAATTGGGAATATTTGGGATTTTCTGGAATTTTCTAAGAATTTTCTGAAATTTTGGATTTTTTGGCTAAGAGGGGTATTTTGGGTATTTGGAGGGTATTGGGGGGTATTTTTGGAATTTTGAGTATTTTGGGTAAAAAATGATAAATTTGAGTGGTGGGAGAATGTTTGAGATTTATTTTGAGGAGTTTGGGTGATTTTGGAGAATTTTGAAAAATTTAGGTAATTTCAAGGGTTTTGGGTTAGGCTAGGCGGGTCTAGGGTCTCGGGTGTCAAAAATTAAAAATTTAGAAAATTGAAGATTAGGTAAATGTAAGTGGAATGAAATCATTTTGGTTCAGCCATGAAGCCATATCAAGCCCACTTGAGCCATGAAGGGACTCATTTGAGGCATTCACTATGTTGTTCCTAACCCTCTTAGCCAAGGGCTTAGGGGTTAAGGACCATCCATGTGAATCACCTTCATGAGTCAGGAGGTCAAGTTGGGTATGAGTGTGGTTTTAGGAGGTGTGTGAAAGTGCAGTGTAAGTCAGCCTTCACCAGACCAGGCCACCCAGGTCAGTCCTAAGGCCAAAGAGTCCTGTAGGAACTCATCCTTTAAACTTCCACATTTGATTTCAACCCTCTAGGTGATTAGGGGTCTACAATCAAGTTTATGGAGTTTGCAGGGAGTTTAGAAGTGGTTTGAATTTCTAAGTGGTGGGTCCCAATTCTAGTCCTCTAGGATGGTCAAAAGAAAAGCCTAAGGCTAGATCCTAAGTACTAAAGAGGAAAGAGAAGACCTCATCAAAAATGAGGTCAACAGGTCAAAAATTTAAATTTTGGGAAAATGAAGATTGATTAAGTGTGAGTGAAATGAAATCATTTTTGTTGAGCCATGAAGCCATATTAAGCTCACAAAAGCCATGAGAGGACTCAGTTTAGACATTCATTATGTTGTTCCTAACCCTCTTAGCCAGGGGCCTAGGGGTTCAGGTCCATCCATATGAATTACCTACATGAGTCAGGAAGTCAAGCTAGGTATGAATGGTTTTAGGACTTGGAATGTGTGTGAAAGTGTAATTTGTGTGCAAGTAAACCCTCACCAGACCAATCCACCCAGGGTAGTCCTAAGGCCAAAGAGTCCTATAGGGAATTCATCCTTTAAACCTCCACATTTGATCTTAACCCTCCAAGTGACTTGGGGGCTTACAATCAAACTTATGAGGTTTTCAGGGAGTTAAGAGGTGTTCAAATTTCTAAGTGGTGGGTTCCATTCCTAGTCCTCTAAGATAGTCAAAGGGAAAGCTTAAGGCTAGATCCTAAGTACTAAGGAGAGAGAAGAGAAAAGACCTCATCAAAAATGAGGTCAACATTATGGCTTCATACCACGGAACACACCACTCGTTAAGTGAACAATTTTCTTTGGGAAAATGTTCATTAATTTCTTCAGCATCACAGAGAGTTTTTTTTATTTTCAAGCCTAGATAAATGATCAACAATTTTATTATCAGCACCCTTCCTATTTACTATTTCAAAATCAAATTCTTGCAAAAAAAGAATCCATCTAATCAATCTTGGTTTCACTTCTTTCTTCTTCATTAAATATTTGATAGTAGAATGATCAGTATGCACCACACAGACTGGTAAACATTGTTTTCCCTTGATCCTCGGCAGCAATTTGAATTGGTGGTACTCAGTATATCCATCCAAAAAACAAAAGTATTTATGCCCAGCCAGTCTATCCAACATCTGATTCAGAAATGGGAGTGGAAATGATCTTTCCTTGTGGCAAGATTTAATTTTCTACAATCAATGCATATTTTCCACCCTGTAACTTCTCTTGTTGGTATAATCTTATTTTTTCTCATTAAAAATCACAGTTACTCCTCCTTTCTTAGGAACACGGTGAATATGACTCATCCATGCACTATCTGAAATAGGGTGGATAATTCCAGCATCCAACCATTTTAAAATTTCTTTCTTAACAACATCTTTCATGATAGGATTTAATCTCCTTTGAGGATCAGCCCGAGGTTTACAGTTATCTTCCATAAGAATTCTATGCATACAAATTAAAGGATTGATTCCTTTAATATCAGCAATTGTCCATCCAAAGGCTTTCTTGTATTTCTTCAAATTTTCCAATAAACTATCTTCTTCTTTTTAAGATAATTGAGAGGAAGTTATCACTGACAAAGTTGAGGACTCACCAAAAAATGTATACTTCAAATGATCAGGAAGCATCTTCAATTTAAGTTTAGGAGGTTTTTCAATTTAAGAACCAAAAGATTCATCTTTTTCAGTAGTGTCCAACAATTCAAAATTTTCATGAACATAATTTAAATCTTCCTCATGAAATTCTTTAGAATTTTGTAACTCCTCTTCTTACACATGTTCAAATTCCTCTCTTTCACACTTCTCTTCATAGTTTGACTTGAAATGACATTTAATTAGATGTTTGATAACATCCATCCTATAACATTCATCGTCTTTACCTCTTGTAAGATACTTCATAGATTTTAAAATGTTGAATGTAACAGTCTGATCATTAACTCTTATGGTTAATTCCCCTTTCTGCACATCTATCATTACTCTGCCTATGGCTAGGAATGGACTTCCTAAAAATATGGGTATCTCTTTATCTTCCTCCATATCAAGCACAATGAAATCAACAGGAAAAATAAATTGATCCTTTTTTACCACGACATCTTCTATAACTCCTTTAGGATATGTAATAGAATAGTCTGCTAATTGTAGAGTTATAGTAGTTGGAGTTATTCCTCCTAATCCCATTTTTTTAATATTGATAGAAACATAAGGTTAATGCTTGCACCCAAGTCACATAAAGCTTTCACATAAAATCTATCTCCGATTCAACATGGAATTATGAAACTACCAGGATCTTTAAGCTTTTCAAGAAACTTCATCTGAATTATTGCACTGCAATTTTCATTAAGTGCAACTGTCTCATTAACTTTAAACTTTCTTTTCTTGTTAAGAATATCCTTCATAAATTTCACATAGCTTGGCATTTGTTCTAAGGCTTCAACAAATTGAATGTTGATGGTAAGTTTCTTAAATATTTCAAAGAATTTTGAAAATTTCTTATCCAACTTTTGTTGTAGAAGTCTCTGAGGAAATAGAGGTAGTGGTTTTTCTAAATCTTCCTTAGTTGGAGAAATAGGTTTTTCTAAACCTTTCGGAGCGTTCTCTTTTGGTTCTTCAATCTCTTCTTTCTTAACTTCAGTTTCTTTTTGAACTCTACCTTCCAACTCTCTTGCACTTCCTAGTTGAATTGCCTTTACTTGCTCTTTATCTTTATCTCTTGGATTTACTTCAGTATTACTAGGAATCATACCTTTGGATCTATTACTTAATGAATTGGCAATTTATCCTAATTGATTTTCAATATTCCTTATAGTAGCTCCTTGACTTTGCAATTGATTTCCCTTTTGTAACACCACTTCTTCAATAGAAAACTTCTTCTCCTTAAATTGTGAAGCATTGTTAAAACCAGGATAATAAGTTGTTCTATAATTATTATTCCTTAGTTAATCTAGTTCCCCAATGGGTTTACTTAGTTGTTCCCCCATTATTGATTATTACCACCCTGATTATTGGTATTCCAGTTAAATTTGGATGGTTCTTCCAACCTGGGTTATAGTAACTGGAATATGGGTTATTAGGCTTGCTTATAACATTCAAAGTTTCTGGTGAAGTATGAGGATCAACAATTTAGCCTAATGAATTTTCTTCAATCATAGCAATTGGCTGAGAAAAAATCATTCCAAATTGGTCTATCATCCTTGAAATTGCAGCAATTTGATTTGCTAACATCGTAGAAGCATCATTTTCATGAACATTGGCTACCTTTATAGGATTTAACCTTTCAAAAAGCCATTGAAAATTGTTAGTAGTCATTCTTCAATCAAATCATAAGCATTAGTAAACTGTTTAGACATTAATGATCCTCCTGTAGCAGCATCAATAATAGATCAAAGAGATCCAGCTAATCCATTATAAAATATTTGAATTATTAACTAATACGGTATCAAATGATGTGGACATTTTCTTAGGAGATCTTTAAATCTTTCTCATACTTCATATATAGATTCACCTTCAAACTGACAAAAAGATGTAATATCATTTCTAAGCTTCGCTGTCTTTGATGGTGGAAAATAATTAGCAAGGAATTTTTTGTGCTAAATCACTCCAAGTTCTCATAGATCCAGGTGCTAATGAATTTAACCATATTTTGGCTTTATCCCTTAGTGAGAAAGGAAAAAGTCTAAGTCTAATAGCATCATCAGAAACACCATCATACTTAAAAGTAGCACACAACTTTATAAAATTGGCAAGATACAAATTAGAATATTCAGATGGTGCTCCCCCAAACTGATTATTAGACACCATTCTAATAATAGCAAGTCTAAGCTCAAAGGAATTAGAAACCATAGCAGAGTGTTAAATACTACTACGAAGTTCATCCACTGTAGGGTTAGCATATTCTCTTAAAGGTCTAAATTTTTTATGGATGTCAACATTTTGATTTTGATTTTGATATGCCATTTCTTGAATATTTTTGTCTTTTTCAAAATTTTTAATTTTTTTATTTTTCAGATAGTTCTTTCTAATTCAGAATCGTAAGGCACAAGTCCTTCAGAACTTGAATTACACATACAACAAACAATAAAATAAAATAAAACACACTAACAAAAATAAAGAGAAGTGAAAATTTTAAACTTTTCTTAACTTTCTTTAAATGAAATTCAAATTACTTTCCCGGCAACGACGGCAAAAACTTAATCCCCGAATATTTGTGCTCACGATTTAGATATAATATTTATGAATTATGAATTGGGATATTATGCAAGTATACATATTGTTTATCAAGTAATATAGGACTTTCTGATTAAGCCCCTAGATATCGAACCCACAGGGAAATATGTAAAAATTAAAGAACTACGAAAAATGTCTCTTTTACTTCTCGAATCAATTTTTGTAAGTATGTTTTAAGTTATAAAGTTGAAAATATGTTTTTGGTATTTTTCAATAATAAGTAATGCAATAAATTTAAAATATCACTATTCTAATCACAATATAAAAGCAATAATAATGAAATATCTTTTTCCTTCTTCAATGAATTAGTAATAATTTATGGATATTTCTATTGTGGAAGTATTTAAATTTATTGTGACAAATAGGAGCAAATATATTCTTTAAACTTACTAGGTTCTATAAAGAAAATTGGTTAATTTGAAATTTTAAAATATTGTAGATGGGTTGGGCATGGAAGATACCAACTCTCACTCTAGAGTTCCCTTTATTCCCTCCACCTGGGGGCTATCATCTCATAACAAAATTTAAAATAATAAACCAAATTAGGGGTCTTTAGCTTGTCACTCTAAAGACCTCTAATTCTACTCGCCATTTAAAACACATCTTCTAAAATATTTGCATTCAATTACATGGATTACAATTCTCACCCATATAATTGCATGTAAATCATTTCGTAGTTAATTAAGACAATACCACATTAGATCTTACATAATCTCACAACATATTTTAACATTATTAATTGGCCAAATAAAGGAGTAAATTAAGTATGAAGAATTGAATCATAGCAATTTATTCCAACATTAAACACTTATACTTTCCATAACATACTTCTATAATTTAATTACTTCATCATCTTAGAAAGAAAAAGATAAAGTAAACTACTCACACTTCATAATGAAAACACAAGCACAACTTAATTAAAAAGCATAACCATAATGAAAACACAATAGTCTTACTTAAAAATAAAGTGTAAAAATAAAGATAGATACTTATCTGAAAATCCTCTCCACAAGACTCTAAAACTTTGCTTTCTACAGGACAACACTACAGAGGTTGGCGCCCAACTCTGTTGACACCAACTCTGACTTTAGACTCTAACAAAAGCAAGATAAATGGATGAAAGCAAATTGGTGGAAGAAGGTTTCACACAAACCCTTTCTCCTTTAAAACTACACTAACTAACTCTCAAAAGACTTTAAAAACTATAAACTATAAAAGATTGAAAGTAAAATGAAAGTGGAATCCTTGAAACTAGAAGAAGACCCCTTGAAACTAACTCCAAGTCTTCTTTACATAATTTTCCAAAAGATGTCTTGGTGTCTCTTCAAATCAAGTTCGGATTCAATGTATCCACCAAAAGATGCATCCCTTCATTCAAATTTGCCGCCAATAGGAAGTTAAGGAAGTTACCACCAAAAGTTGCATCAAACACCCCCTGAAATTGGTGTCAAAAATGAATAAAATTTAATTTTAAACAGTGGCGCCTAAGCGCCGGTACTTTGGCGCTTAGGCGCCATAGGCCAAATTTTCACATTTTTCAAATTTTTTATTTTTGCTCCAAATATGATCCTTTTTTGCTCCTTTCATCATAATCCACTATTTTCATCATACTTGGAAGAAAAACACAAAATACCTTCCATTAAAGTGCAATATCATCAAAAATAGGTATAAAAATGTGCATAAAATTACTATATATTTTAGGTGTATCAACGCCTAAGAGCCAAAGTGCCGGCGCTTAGGTACCACAGTTAAAAATCAAATTTTCTTCATTTTTTGTCGCCAATTTCAAGGGGTGTTTGAAGCAACTCTTGGTGATAACTTCCTTATCTTCCCATGCGTGGCAAATTTGAATGAAGGGATGCATCTTTTTGTGGATACATTGAATCTGGACATGATTTGAAGAGACACCAAGGAACCTTTTGGAAAATTATAAAATGAAGACTTGGAATTAGTTTCAAGGAGTCCTCTTTTAGTTTTACTTTTAGTCTTTAGTAGTTTATAGTTTTTAAAGTCTTTTAGAGTTAGTTAGTTTAGTTTTAAAGGAGAAAGGGTTGGTGTGAAACCTTGATTCCACCAATTTTCTTTCATCTATTTATCTAGTTTTTATTGGAGTCTAAAGTCAGAGTTGGAGTCAACAGAGTTGGGCACCAACCTCTGTAGTGTTGTCCTGTAGAATGCAAAATTTCAGAGAAACTTTCAGAGTCTTGTGGAGAGGATTTTCAGAAAAGTATCTATCATTTTTTTATACTTTGATTTTAAGTAAGATTTTTGTGTTTCATTATGGTTTATGCTTTTAAAACAAGATGTATTTGTGTTTTCATTATGAAGTGTGAGTAGTTTACTTTATCTTTTTCTTTCTAAGGTGATGAAGTAATTAAATTATGGAAGCATGTTGTGGAAATTATAAGTGTTTAATGTTGGGATAAATTGTGATGATTAAATTCTTTGAACTTAATTTACTTCTTGATATGAAAAATTAAGATGTTAAAATTTGTTGTGAGATTATGTAAGAACCAATGTTGTATTGTCTCAATCAACTATTGAAAAGAATCACATGCAACTATATGGGTGGGAATTGCAATCCACGTAATTGAATGCAAATATTTTTGGAGATACATTTTAATGGGGAGTAGAATTAGAGGTCTTTAGAGTGACAAGCTAAAGCCCCCTAATTTGGTTTGTTATTTTAAATTTTATTATGAGATGTTATCCCCCAAGTGGAGGGAATAGAGGGAACTCTAGAGTGAGAGCTGGTATCTTCCCTACCTAACTCATCTACAAGATTTTTAAATTTCAAATTAACCAATTTTCTTTATAGAACCAAGTAAAGGTAAAGAATATATTTGCTCCTATTTGTCACAATAAATTTAAATACTTCCACAACAAAAATTTTCATAATTATTACTGATTCATTGAAGAAGGAAAACGATATTTAATTCATATTGCTTTTATAACGTATTTAGAATAGTGATACTTTTAATTTCTTGCATAACTTTTTATTAAAACAATACCAGAAACAACTTTTCAAACTTTATAACTTAAAACATACTTTGCAAAAATCATTTGGAAAAGTAAAAATTTATTTTTCTTAGTTCTTTAAGTTTTCACATATTTTCCTGTAGGTTCGATATCTCGGGGTTTAATCAGAAAGTCCTATATTACTTGATAAAGGATACGTATACTTGCGTAGTATCCCATATCATAAATCATTAATATCATATCTAAATTGTAAGAATATAATTTTGGGGATAAAGTTTTTGGCACCGTTGCCAGGGAAATTAATTTTTATTTCATTTAAACAAAGTTTATAAAACTTTAAATTTTTTTACTTCTCTTTGTTTTTGTTAGTGTGTTTTATTTTATTTTATTGTTTGTTGTATGCGTTGTTTAGGTTATGAAGAACTTGAGCCTTATGATTCTGAATTAAAAAGAATTATAAGACAAATCAAAAAATTAAAAATTTTGAAAAAGACAAAAATATTTAAGAAATGGCAAATGAAAATTAAAATTAAAATGTTGGCATCCATCAATAATTTAGACCTTTAAGAGAATATGCTAACCCTACAGTAGATGAACTTCATGGTAGTATTCAACAACCTGCTGTAGTTGCTAATTTTTTTGAGCTTAAACCTGCTATTATCCAAATGGTGTCTAATAATCAGTTTGGGAGAGCACCAACTGAAGATCCTAATTTGCATCTTGCCTATTTTCTAGAGTTGTGTGCTACTTTTAAATATGATGGTGTTTTGGATGATGCTATTAGACTTAGACTTTTTCCTTTCCCACTAAGGGATAAAGCCAAGATATGGTTAAGTTTGTTAACACCTGGATCTATAAGAACTTTGGGTGATTTAGCACAAAAATTCCTTGATAAATATTTTCCACCATCAAAGACTGCGAAGTTTAGAAATGATATTACATCTTTTTGTCAGTTTGAAGGTGAATCTATATATGAGGCATGGGAATGATTTAAAGATCTCCTAAGGAAATGTCCAAATCATTCGATACAAGATTTATTAATAATTCTAATCTTTTATAATGGATTAGTTGGATCTCTTAGATCTGTTATCAATGCTGCTGTAGGAGGATCACTGATGTCTAAACAGTTTACTGATGCTTATGCTTTGATTAAAGTAATAGCTATTAACAATTTTCAATGGCCTTCTGAAAGGTTAAATCCTTATAAGGTAGCTAATATTCATGAAAATGATGCTTTTGTGATATTAGCAAATCAAGTTGCTGCAATTTCAAGGAAGATAGACAAATTTGGAATGAATTATTCTTAGCTAGTTGCTATGATTAAAGAAAATTCATTAGGCCAAATGGTTGATTCTCACACTTAACCAGAAACATTGAATGCTATAAGTAAGCCTAATAACCCATATTCCAATTATTATAACCAAAGTTGGAAGAACCATCCAAACTTTAACAGGAATACCAATAATCAGCGTGGTAGTAATCAACAATGGGGGAACAACCAAGTAAACCCATTAAGGAACTGGAACAACTAAGGAAATAATAATTATAAACCAACTTTTCATCTAGGTTTTAATAATGCTTCACAATTTAAGGAGAAGAAGTTGTCTATTGAAGAAGTGGTGTTACAAATAGGAAATCAATTGCAAAGTCAGGGAGCTACAATAAGGAATATTGAAAATCAATTGGGACAAATTGCCAATTTATTAAGTAATAGATCCTAGGGTATGCTTCCTAGTAATACTGAAGTAAATCCAAGAGATAAAGGTAAAGAGCATGTAAAAACAATGGATGAGAGTTGGAAGGTAGAGTTCAAAAAGAAACTAAAGTTGAGGAAAAAAAGATTGAAGAACCAAAAGAGGATGCTTCGAAAGGTTTAGAAAGACCTATTTCTCCAACTAAAGAAGATTTGGAAAAAACACCACCTCCATTTCCTCAGAGACTTCAACAAAAAAAGTTGGATAAGCAATTTTAAAAATTCTTGGAGATATTTAAGAAACTTACCATCAACATTTCATTTGCTGAAGCCTTAGAATGCGATGCCAAGCTATGTGAAATTTATGAAGTACATTCTTAACAAGAAAAGAAAGTTTGAAGTTAATGAGATAATTGCACTTAGTGAGGAGTGCAGTGCAATAATTCAGAAGAAGCTTCCTGAAATGTTTAAAGATCCTGGTAGTTTTACAATTCCATGTGCAATCGTTGACAGATTTTATGGAAAAGCTTTATGTGACTTGGGTGCAAGAATTAACCTTATGCCTCTATCAAATTCAAAAGACTGGGATTAGGACAAATAACTCCAACTACTGTAACTTTGTAATTAGCAGATCATTTGATTACATATCCTAAAGGAGTTGTAGAAGATGTTTTGGTAAAAGTGAATCAATTTATTTTTCCTGTTGATTTCATTGTAATTGATATGAAGGAAGATAAAGAGATACCCATAATTTTAGGAAGACCTTTCCTTGACACAAGCAGAGCAATGATAGATGTGTAAAAAGGGGAATTAACGATGAGAGTTAATGATCAGACTGTTACATTCAACATTTCAAAATCAATATCCTGCGTGAGGTAAAGATGATGAATGTTATAGGGTGGATGTTATCAAATATCTGAGTGAATGTCATTTCAAGTCAAATTATAAAGAGAAGTCTAAAAGAGAAGAATTGGAACATGTGCAAGAAGAGGAGTTACAACATTCTGAAGAATTTTATGAGGAAGATTTAAATTATTTTCATGAAAATTTTGAAGTGTTTGGATATGATTGAAAAAGATGAGTCTTTTGGTCCATCAATTGGAAAACATCCTAAACTTGAAGATGCTTCCTGATCATTTCAAGTATACATTTTTTACTTGAGTCCTCAACTTTTCCAGTGACAATTTCCTCTCAATTATCTAAAAAAAAGAAGGGAGTTTAGTGGAAATTTTGTAGAAATACAAGAAAGCCTTTGGATGGACAATTGCTGATATTAAAGGAATCAGTCCTTCAATTTGTATGCACAGAATTCTTATGGAAGATAACTATAAACCTCGGGCTGATCCTCAAAGGATATTAAATCCTATCATTAAAGATGTTATTAAGAAAGAAATTTAAAGTGGTTGGATGTGAAAATTATCTATCCTATTTTAGATAGTGCATGGGTGAGTCCTATTCACTGTGTTCCTAAGAAACGAGGAGTAACTGCTACTGTTAATGAGAAGAATGAGATTATACTAGAAAGACAAGTTACAGAATGGTGAATATGCATTAATTTTAGAAAACTAAATCTTGCCACAAGGAAAGATCATTTTACACTCCCATTTCTGGATTAGATGTTGGATAGATTGCCTGGGCATAAATACTTTTGGTTTCTGGATGGATATACTAGGTACCACCAAACTCAAATTGTTCTTGAGGATCAAGAGAAAATGACGTTTACCAGTCCTTATGGTAGTTTACTTTTATAAGAATGCCTTTTGGTTTATGTAATGCCCCTGCTACATTTCAGAGATGTATGATGGCTATTTTTTGTGATTTAATTGACAAAGGGATTGAAGTTTTTATGGATGACTTTTTAGTGTTTGGAAGTTCTTTTAAATCATGTTTAGAATATTTATCTAAAGTTCTAAAATGCTGTGAAGAAACTATTTTGATCCTTAACTGGGAAAAATGCCAATTTATGATAGCAGGAGGAATAGTATTCGGACATAAAATCTCAGAAGAAGGTTTGAAGGTATATCCTGCAAAAATTTAGGTTATCTCTAATTTACCTTGCCCAACCAATGTAATGGAAATTAGAAGTTTTCTGGGACGTTCTGGATTTTATAGGCGTTACATTAAAGACTTTTCGAAGATTTCAAAACCTTTATGCTGTTTATTGGAAAAGGATGTAATTTTTTATTTTTATAATGAATGCCTAAAATCTTTTGAAACATTAAAAAAAATTTAATTACTGCACCTATTATAATTTCACCAAATTGGGAAAAAACTTTTGAATTAATGTGTGATGCTAGTGATTATGCTATTGATGTGTTTTGGGACAGAAATATGATAAAATTTCCAAAGTAATTTACTATGCTAATAAAACTCTTAATGAAGCTAAATTAACTATACCACTACTGAGGAAGAGTTATTAGCTATAGTATTTGCTTTTGATAAATTTCGATCATATTTAATTAGAACTAAATGTGTTGTGCATTCTGATCATTCAGCTATCAAATACGTATTGAAGAAGAAAGATGTGAAACCAAGGTTGATTAGATATATTCTTCTTTTGCAAGAATTTGATTTTGAGATAGTTGATAGGAAAGGTGCTGATAATCAAATTGCTGATCAACTGTCCAGGCTTGAAACTAAAAAAACTCTTTGTGATGCTGAAGAAATTAATGAACTTTTTCCTGATGAAATATTGTTCATTATTAATGAGTGGTGTGTTCCATGTTATGCAAACATAGTAATTGTCAGTGATATTTTACACTATGGTTTTGACATACAAGGAAAAGAAGAAATTTTTGTATGATGCTAGGACTTATTTTTTGGATGACCCATTTTATATAAATGAGGAAAGGATCTGATAACTCAAAGATGTGTGCCTTTGGAAGAAACTTATGAAATTATTCAAAAATATCATAATTTTGATTATGGGGGACATTTTGGAGTTCAAAGAACTACTTATAAGATTTTACAATTTGAATTTTATTGGCCTACAATTTTTAAGGATGTTCATGTATATTAAAAATTGTGATTGATGTTAACATGTAGGCAATATTTCTAGAAGAAATGAGATGCCACTCAATTATATGTTAGAAGTTGAAATATTTGATGTTTGAGATTAGATTTCATGGGACAATTTACACCATCTCTCAAAAAAATCTATATTTTGATAGTAGTAGATTATGTATCCAAATGGATTGAGGCTGTTGCTTTACCTCAATGTAATGCTCAAAGTGTTGCAAAGTTGTTAAGAAAGAATATGATTTGCAGATTTGGAATACTAAGAGTAATCATAACTGATGGGGGAAGTAATTTTAGAAATACGATGATGGAGAAGTTAGCAAAGAAATATCATATTAACCATCACATTGCCACTGCTTATCATCCGCAGACATGTGGTTCGGTTGAATTATCCAATAGTGAAATTAAAAGAATATTGGAAAAGAGTGTAAATCCAAATAGAAAGGATTGATCAATCAATCTGGATTATGCTTTGTAGGCTTATAGGACTGCTTACAGAACACCTATAGGAATGTCCCCATATAGACTGATTTATGGAAAAGCTTGGCATTTACCAGTTGAATTGGAGCATAAAGCATATTAGGCTATTAAGGAGTTCAACTATAATTTAGAGATGTTGCTGAGAAGAGATTATTGCAATTAAAAGAGCTTGAAGAGATAAGGAATGAATCTTATGAAAGTGCTAAGATTTATAAGGAAAAAGATGAAGTTATGGCATGATCGAAAGATTCTTACTAAAAATCTTGAGCCAGGACAAAAATTTTTGCTATATAATGGCAGATTGAGAATTTTTTCTGGAAAACTTAAGTTCAAGTGGATGGGTCATTTATTGTGATAAAAGTTTATTCTTCTGGAGTTGTGGATATTCAAGATCCTAAGACTAGAAAAATATTTAAAGTTAATGGTCATAGAATTAAACCTTATTTTTTAGTCAATCAACTTGAACCTGATAAGAATCTGATGTTGGGTCACTCAGAAGAAGATCTGGGTATGCCGAGCTGAAGGCGTTAAACCAAGCTCTTTGTGGGAGGCAACCCATAGTCATCGGTGTGCTTTGCTTTATGTTTGATTTGTGTGCTTTATTTGGTTTGTTTTTATGAATAGGTATAGTATTTTTAAGTTGTTATGTTATAGTGGTGTTTATTTGACTTAATTTGATGACTTAAAGGAGTCAGAATGAAAATTTAGACACTTGACAGAAATATGCAAATTTGTGCAATGGTGGCTAACCGCTGACTAGGTGGCGCTTAGGCGCTAGAGTTACATAAAACGTGAAAAATAAGTTTCTAGAAGCCTAAATTATGAGAAGGAGGCTTTGGAAGTTATTTTGGAGTTTTAAAACTTCTAGAGTCGGTTTTGGTACTTCCCAAGTCCATAAAAAGGGCCTGAATTAAGAGAAACACTTGCCCCAAGTCCTATTTTCATTTCTGAGTCTTAAGAAGAGTTTTTTAAGTGTAAAAATTTCTTCTTGGAAGAGTGAGATTAAGAAGAAGGAGGAAGCCAACAAGAAGAAGTTTATAAGTGCAAGTGTGCAAGAGTTATTCAACGGATTCCTAGCAGTTAGTATTCAAGGTATTGCAGAAAGGATTGCAAAGATTGAAGCCAGTGTGGAATCAATTAAAGAAAAGGTAAATGAAACTAACGCTCATTTAGCGCATATGGGATGGCAACTTAAAATGTCTATTTAGTCATTCAAGTCATGTGGAAGAAGCATATAAGGCAATGTTTCTAAAGAACAAATGGTTAGAAAAAGAAGATGTAAAATTTTTCATCCATCATCCTTTTTATCAGATTTATACTCCAGATGGTTCAAATGGAACTAATGGTGGGTCTAGATATAATCAACCTAATGGAGATTGTAATTAATTTGAGTCTAGTCTTGTGGTTTGTTTAGTGTGTTTAATGTTTTAAGTGTTTGATATTATATGTGTTTTGTGTTTTATATTTGTGTGTTGCTGAACTTTAATGTGTGATTGTTACATCTTAGTGATGTAAACTTATCTTCATGAGATTGAGTCTTTGTGCGTTAGAAAATTTCATCCAAAATGTTTGGATAGAAATTTTAACTGTATTATGTGTAAGTTCTTTTTAATGAAATATAAGTTTGTGTTTGTGTGAAATTTGTTTGGAATCAATGGAAATTTAAGTTTCTTTGGAGTATTACAAGAGTTTATGGGAGAGAAAGAATCATTAGAAGTGATTTAAGGTGATTAACCAAGTGGTTTAGTGCATATATGTTGACTGTGAAAATCTGGGCACTGGCGCCTAAGCGCCAGAACCTTTGCGGCTATGTGTCATATAGCCCGCACTTAGGCACCGGTTCACGAAAACTGATTTTCATCAGTTAAAAACCTAAAAAGCTTCTATTTTTAACACCTCACGTCACCTTCTTCCTCCCAAAGTCACGAAAAGGACCTTAGGGCATCTTTGATTTGGACCGTTAGAGAGTTGATTTCAACAAAATAGGTTAGATTTGAATTCCTTGAGGTAAGAGCAATACTCCTAAGTAAAAATTTTTTATTTTCACCATATATTTTGAGTAAATTTATGGAAAATCCAAAATTACTATTCATGGTGAAAAATTGGGGAAAAGCATGAGAAATTGTTTGGATTTAGTGGAAATTATCTTTGGAAGTTATTTTAGCAAGTTTAGTTTGATTTTGGGAATTTATCATGAATTTTTCATTAATTTTTAGATGGCTCCTATGTTGAAGCGATTGAAAGAAAAAGTAAAGTTTGATTCCAGCAAATTTGTTAGTTCGAGAGCTGAAGATCATTAAGTCGAGGCACTGTCGTCGCGTAAGTTACTTCAAGAATGAGTTTTTAGTAAGCTGGGAGAGGTTATTGAAGAGATGATTGCCAGAAGAAACTGGAAGAACTATTGATATATTTGCGCTGTTTCTTTCATTTCTGTGGTGAGAGAGTTCTATGCAAACTTACATGCTGCAGAGGAGAACATGGTGATGGTTAGAGAAGACAAGTGGATTTTTCACCAGGTGTAATTTACACATTTTACAAACTGCCTCCCGAGTTGTGTTGTTTTTTATGCTAACTATCATCCTTCTGAGGGAGAGTTAGATGAGATTTTTTCATTTCTGACTGATGGAGAAGGTTTGTGGAATATTACAAATGAAAGAAAAGTGAATTTTCAAGCCTCCAAGTTAAATGTCTTTTCAAAGGCATGGAATTATTTTATTTCATCTAAGTTATTGCCTTCTAGTCATGTCAGTGAAGTCTCGAGGGAGAGAGCTATTTTAAACCATTGCATTCAGCATGTGAAGCCCATTGACATAGAGGCTATTACTTTTTATTATGTGATGAATTGTGCCAGATCTGCTACTACTTCAGGTATGGGATTTCCTTCCCTTATTCATTCAATTTGTGAGCAGTCTGGTTTGAAGTTTGAAACATGGGAAGAATTTCTTCAACCTCTAAGACCTATTACCAGTGTAAACGTTGGAGCTTACACTGTACATTCAGAGTTTGGTTGGACAGGAGGATCTAGTGGAGCTTTTGCTGCTTCTACTTCACGTGCATCATCATCAAAGGATTCACATACTAGATTATTGAAGAAGATTTTGAAGAAAGTGAGTATTACCAAAGAGCATGTTAAGGATATGGATGGAAGATTGATAACATTGAAAGGTATATTGTAAAGCATGATGAATATGAGGAGAGCTATCAATAGTATATGGATAGAGTGATTAGTGTTGATCACACTGCTGAGATACCCCTTCATCCCTTTTATATACCTTATGTGCCATTCATAGATTGGAACGAAGATGATGATGAGGATGATGATTATATTTGTTGTGTTGAGTCTGTAGTGTTGTGATGTGATTTCTTTTATGTATGGTGATGTTTTTATTGGATGTTTTTATTTGTTGTGATGTGTAAACTTTCTATGTTGAATTTGTTATATGAACTCTTGATGTGTTAAGCACAACTTGAATATTTCCTTTATGCACATTTAGATGTTTATATGATGAATTGATTTTTTTATGTTGTAGGGTGTGATATGTGTGTAGTAGTTGATGTTTTTAATGTGTATTTAGCATTTTGAGTTTTTACTAGTGTTTAAATTAATTTCAAACTTGTTAGGAAGTACAGAACACTATTAAAAAACACTGTTTGAAAATTGCATGTTCAAAACTTTTGAAAATTACTACCTGCTGTTATTATTATCTAGTATTGGTGTGACTTTTGTTTTATTAAGTTGGCATGTATTTGTTTTGAAAACCTCCACTACAATAGAAAGTCTTTTAAAATTTTGTCTTTATGAAAAAAATTAAAAACTGAAAAAACTAAATTTAGTTTCTTTTTACTCATGTTTTTAAAATTCCTGCATGTTAAGTTATGTTAGTTTTTTATTATTCTCACCCATGTATCATTTCATATGCTTAAATGTTTTATCCTAACTAAAAATTAAATTTTGGGGGGAATTTAAAAAAAAAACTAAAGTTTTACTAAAACCTAAAATTTTACTTGTTCTCAATGATACTTAAAATAAATTTGGTTTTTGATTGAAAATAATTATGTAGATGAAGTTATATTTGGGAAACAAAGTTTTTAATATAGAAGTGAGTAAGAGAATTTAGTTAAAATTTATAGTAATAATGAAAATTTAAAGTTAATATTTTTTTAGTAAAGAAATGTTAAATTTAATTTAACTATCCTTAGTAAGAAATGTTGTATTTTTGGATGAATAGAAGATTTGACTTTTATTTTTCAAAGCTTAAATTTCTTTTATTGAGGAGTAATTTTCAGTATTATTATTATGATTTTTAAGTGAAAGATATATATCAGACCTTTTTTTTAAATGGAAGGGTGGAATTCAAAATCATTAAAGACCTATCTAGATACAGTAATCCTTGCCTTATAAAAAAAAGAGAAAAAGAAAAGAAAAAAGAAAAGAAAAACGGAAAAGAAAAAAGAAAGAAAAAAAGAAAAAAGTAGTATTTGGTAAGGAAGGAGAAGCTTGAGGATTTAAGGATCTAATCAAAAATTGGTTCCATACCTAAAGTTTAAAAAATAAGTTTTGAGAAAATCTAAAGCTTAAGAGTTATAATATAGTAAGTAAAATTATTTTCAATAAAAATTTTTAAGTGAGAAAAATAAGATGTTTGAATCTTATATTTTGAAAATTTTACAATTATTTCTGAATGAGATAGGAACCTATATTTTCATTATCTTTTATTTAAGAACTTTCTAAACTTTAAATTGGTCTTGTTTACTAGAATTTATTCTAAATTGGACTATTTCATTTCTAGAACAAAATTTTGAAAACTTCCTAAGAAACTCATTACAAAATTTGCATGTTAAAAGTTTCTATGTGATTAAGAGTCACTTACAGACAAATAACATTTTAAGTTTGGGGGATTTTGATAAACATAAAATATATAGTGATTTTATGCACATTTTTATAACTATTTTTGATGATATTGGACTTTAATAGAAGGTATTTTGTGTTTTTCTTGCATATATGATGAAAATAATGGATTATGATGAAAGGTGCAAAAAAAGATCAAGTTCGGAGCAAAAATAAAAAAAAATTGAAAAATGTGAAAATTTGGCCTATGATGCCTAAGCGCCAAAGTGTCAGCGTAGGCCCCATAGTTAAAAATCAAATTGTCTTCATTTTTTGGCGCCCATTTCAAGGGGTGTTTTAAGCAACTCTTGGTGGTAACTTCCTTAACTTTCCATGGGTGGCAAATTTGAATGAAGGGATGCATCTTTTGGTGGATACATTGAATCTGGACATGATTTAAAGAGACACCAAGGCACCTTTTGAAAAATTATAAAATAAGGACTTGGAATTAGTTTCAAGGAGTCCTCTTCTAATTTTACTTTTAGTCTTTAGTTGTTTATAGTTTTTAAAGTCTTTTGGAGTTAGTTAGTTTAGTTTTAAAGGAGTAAAGGTTGGTGTGAAACATTCTTTCCACCAATTTTCATTCATCCATTTATCTAGTTTTTATTGGAGTCTAAAGTCAGAGTTGGAGTCAGCAAAGTTGGGCACCAACCTTTGTAGTGTTGTCCTGTATAAAGCAAAGTTTCAAAGGAACTTTCAGAATCTTGTAGAGAGGATTTTCTGATAAGTATCTATCATTGTTTTTATATTTTATTTTTAAGTAATATTATTGTGTTTTCATTATGATTTATGCTTTAAAATCAAATTGTGTTTGTGTTTTCATTATGAAGTGTGAGTACTTTACTTTATCATTTTCTTTCTAAGATGATGAAATAATTAAATTAGGAAGGATGTTGTGGAAAGTATAAGTGTTTAATGCTGGGATAAATTGTGATGATTCAATTCTTTGAACTTAATTTACTTCTTGATTTGGCCAATTAAGATGTTAAAATTTGTTGTGAGATTATGCAAGAACCAATGTGGTATTGTCTCAATAACTATTGAAAAGAATCACAAGCAATTATATGGGTGAGAATTGTAATCCATGTAATTGAATGCAAATATTTTAGGAGATATGTTTTAATGGGGAGTAGACTTAGAGGTCTTTAGAGTGACAGGCTAAATCCCCCTTATTTGGTTTGTTATTTTAAAATTTGTTATGAGATGTTAGCCCCTAGGTGGAGGGAATAGAGTGAACTCTAGAGTGAGAGCTGGTATCTTCCCCGCCTAACCCATCTGCAAGATTTTAAAATTTCATATTAACTAATTTACTTTATAGAACCAAGTAAGATTAAAGAATATATTTGCTCCTATTTGTCACAATAAATTTAAATACTTCCACAACAGAAATATCCATAATTATTACTGATTCATTGAAGAAAGAAAAAGATATTTAACTCATATTGCTTTTATAACATGTTTAGAATAGTGATACTTTTAATTGCTTGTATAACTTTTTATTATAAAAATACCAAAAACAACTTTTCAAACTTTATAACTTAAAACATACTTTACAAAAATCATTTAGAAAAGTAAAAAAATTATTTTTCTTAGTTCTTTAAATTTTCACATATTTCCTTATAGGTTCAATATCTCTGGGCTTAATCAAAAAATCCTATATTATTTGATAAACGATACGTATACTTGTGTAGTATCTCATATCATAATCATTAATATCATATCTAAATCGTAAACATATAATTTCGGGGATCAGCGACGCCCATTTTGGCGCTGGTGGAGCCAGAAGTCAATTTTCTTCATTTAGCTCCTTTTTGCTGCAAATTTGTTCCTTTTCACTTCCTTTTGCTCTAATCACCTAAAATCATAATACCTGTAGCAAAAGATGAAAAATACATTCCTTTAAAGTGCAATATCACCAAAAATGAGTTAAATTATATAGCAAAAACCTAACATATTTTTGGTTCATCACTAACCCAACATTCCTAAAATTGACCAAATACCTAAATTCCACCAAATTGACCTCCCAAATCAATGAAAAATCACTCCAAATCTTCCCAAAAAGCCATATGACAATTATTTAGACCAAGTTAAACAATTAATTGGACCCAACCTATTCTCAAACCTAATCAAGCCCAACTTGAACCCACATGACCCAAAATTGAACCTATGAGCCAAGTTGGCCGAAACCTAGCTAATTTGATGAAACCAAACCTTCCACATCCAATAAATTAACCATAGGAACCATCCTATATGCCTCCAGCCTAACCTACATGAGTCATGGACCAAGGACCCCTAAATTAGAGGATTTCATCCAATTTATGTCTAAACCAAGAGGATCCTTGCCCAAACCCATCCTTCATCCAACATAATGCAATGAGTGACTCTTCACTGAGCCACCTGACCTCTGGTCAAATTCCCCCAAACTTTAACTATTACTTGTCCTCAAGTAATCTTTTAATACAACATAAAAATTATGATCATTTTTGGTAAATTTTTAATTTAGAAATACTATAATTCTGATTTGAACTAAATATCACAGTTAGATTTTCTTAGAAAGACTTTTTAAGTAATTAAATTAACTTTGTAAGTACAAGGCTATCTAGTCATCAGGTTTAAGAGTTCTAGTCTTCTATTTTTTCCAGAATGACTATATTTTTCAATATCAAGTCACATAGATTATTCAGATCATAGGAAATTCATGAGGACACTGCTTAGTAAAAATACTAATCCATAAATATAAGTTCATAAATATATTTAGTTTTTCCCTTTAGGTTGGTCTAAGTGAAGCTAATTTTTGATTAGACATCTTCTTAAGCTTCTCCTCACTTCTTTCTTTTCTTTTTTTTATTTGGATTGATTTAAATCCTATAATTTTTTTCTTTTTCTTTCCAGGGATTGTTTTTAAATCCTTTTTTTTTCTTTTTTTCTTTTTCAAGTGAGGATTACTATATCTGGATAACCTTTAATGATTTTGAACTTCACTTTTCTCTTCCTAAATTTCAAACTTAAAAACATTTCTTTACCTTATACATATTTAATAGTCTTTACATCATTGAGCCCCAATCTTTTTTTTCTCACCTAAATTCCTAATATTCTTAATATTTTAAAATATAATTTTCCTTACTTAAAATAGTTAACTATAGTCTTATTCTCTTATACCAAATATCTTAACCTACAAAATTAATTTTTATTACCAAAAATATTTCTTTGAAAATCTTCCTCAATATTTAGATCAAATCTCAATTTAGTTAACTTAATTAAATTTTATTACAAAATTCATATAATAGATTTTTGAAAATATTTTAATTGAGAACATTTAATAGTTAATCTTTTTCTTCACAACCAAACTTAAAATTTTCAATATATAAACATAATATAGGTGGAAAGAAAAATTCTTAAATATAATACATACCTTTGCACCTTATGTATTTTCATTTCTTTGAAACTTTTTGCAGGTTCTCCTTAAATATGAACTTATATTGAGCCTGTAATTCTTAGGAACTTTTCTACACATATATCTTATTAGAGAAATTGCTATGTAAAGAAATCTGAAATAAGTACATGAATTAAACATCTACATAACACAATCAATTACACTACACATCACAATATTAACACATTTCACATCACGTTACATCACAAGCATTTAATCTCACAATCAGAATCATAATTTTAGTTTCTTTTATCATAGAAAATTAAATACAAACTACAACTTTTCCACATCACAGAATAATAAAATAATCACAGTACAATGCATAAAAATAAATCAAACATGCATAAATATATCATCACAAATCTGCATCAAAATCCCAAACAATGTCATCATCACCTCTCTCTGCAGGTGGATCTGGCTGGTATCGATTGTAGCGGGGGAACTCTAGAAAGGTAACATCAGTCTCACCTCTGTAGTGTCTAGCCTGAGCATCATAATAAGCAACTTCAAAGTTGGAATGTCTTTGAAGATACTCACTATCGTAGTCATACCTCGTCTCCAATCTTCCTATTCTCTGGTCAATGCTATCCAGCCTTTCATTAATTTTCTTAAAACTCTTTCGCTGCAGAGTCAGTTCATTCATTAATTCCTTAAGGGTAGGGGAACTAATGGTACAAGGGTCATAACTAGTAGAGGGGATATCTCTACTCGTGGATGGTGCAGTACTCCTACTCACAGATCTCCATCCTTCATGAGATGCATAGGTCTTGATGTTTGCTTTGCTTATAGGTTTCATATGATAAACCCATTCTTCATCTTCTCGCCCTCCACTCTTGATGAATGGAAAAGCGCATATATGAGGCCAAGATGCCCTAATCCTCCTCCTGACTCACTCTTTGCCATTGCAACAATATTCTTTTAGATAATCCTCCCCACATTAATAACTCTGTCTTTCTGAATGCAGAAGTTCAGAGTAGCTCTATCTCTCAAAAACTCACTGTGGTGGTAGGTAGGTAGCAGTGTAGAACAAATAAAATAATGCCACGCTTTAGAAGTGGCATTAAGCATTGAGAGAGGAATGTTTACCCATTCCCGCTGCTTCATCTTCTAAGTTCCTTTCCCATCAGTGAGAAAGACAATAACAGCTTCAAGCTGTCCCTCCATGGTACCTTATCTTTCATAGTCACATAAGTACGCCTCGTCCAATTCATAGTAAGAATTGATACGAGGGGCAGAGAATTCCACAGAAAAACCTCTTATTCTTACCGGCTCATCATCAATTTGGGTAAAATTAGAGTAAAACTCCTTAATCACTTCAACAGCAACCCTATTAGATGTAAACACAAGCTCTCCCAATTTTTCTCTTTAACCACTCGTTCCACTTCTCCTCCCAAATTTTCAAAAACCTTATCCTGAATACACTTCTTCTCTTTAAAAATAGAGTTGTACTTTGATTGTGCTATTTGATTAATAAATCTTGTCTCATCAAACTCAACTCTTCGCTTTTACCTTGGAGCCATTTTTTGATCTTTAAAATTTACAAAAAAATCAACCAAACTTTAAAATATTGCAAAAAATGGCTCCTATAAGTGTTTTTAAGAACTTTAAATCCATTTCCATAAATTTTTTCTAGCATTTTCGTCACATTTTCCATTTTCCCCAAATCTATCAATGTGGAAGAAATTTACGGTAAAAATTAAAAAATTTTACATTGGAGTGAAGCTCTTACCAAGAGAAATTTAAATCCGACGTCAAAAACGGTTGAAAAAGGCCCAAATCTTAGATCTTCTAAGCCATATATCCTCTTTTTCGCGGTTTCAAGGAGGGAGATAGTGAATAGTGTCTTTTGATCAGTCAAAATCACGGTTAAAAAGTATTTTTTAAGGATCTCACAGTCGGTGGGCAAATTCTCACCGTCAGCGAGCTAGTTCAAAATTAATCCTTAACTCTCTGGAAAAAGCCCCCGCCTGCGGGCTTTTTAAAATTAATTCGTTTAAAAAATTTTCATGATTTCAATCAATTTTCAAGCCTCAATGATGTCCGATCAATCATTTTAAACATAATTTCAAGTTATAGGATGATATATTAACTCAATAAAATTCACACAACACAAAAACATCACAATTTATATATAAAATCCAAGTTTTTACAATATTCATACATAACACATTTAAGTTGGGTATTTTCTCAACCTCAACTCTTAACTTCAGCGCCGAAATCAAGCCACAAAACACTAAAAGCTGAAACAAACACTTAATATCCATCTCACATATATTGACATTCAAATTCAAATTCTAAAGCAAATTAAAATGCAAACTACAAAAATTTAACAATAACATAAATTCACACACAGACAGTTAAATTGGAAATCTGCTACTAATCAGATTCAGTACTGTCATCAATTCTGATACCTCTCATGGATTGTACATGGACGAAGAGGTTATAGAAAGGCCTGAAAGGGAACTCTTCAGTAGAATTCTCTTCTATCCATCCCATCCTTTTCATAAAGGGTATAAAACTCTCTTGCAGATATCCAGTATGATCAAAATGTTCTTTCATTCTCCAGTCAATATGATCAAAGAAATCAAAAAGATTATTAATTGTAGCCATAATATTTTCAACACTCTCTCAATTCCGACAATTCTCCACAAGATCTGATCAGTTTTATTAGTTAGAGGCCAAAGTGTTGTAGAAATTTGAGATGATTGATCCACAATAATAGCCATGCCATTTTCATCTTCAACTACTGGGAACATTTGAGTTGGGTCTAAAGGCTTCCAAGGCAGAAGTACCTTCTCCCAATTCTCATATGAAACTTGGAACTGACTGTAAAGTGAGAAAATTGTTGAAGGATGTCCTAGCCCTTAGATTGATCCATGAACAAAAAGTCCTAGAACAGAATTCACAAATCGATCCAATATCGATAGGCAGTCTCATTTGAATGCAGTAATTCACAATTTCACTTTCTTTTGGAACTTCACTAACATTTATTATCGGTAAAAGTTTTGAAGAAATGAAGAAGTGCCAGTGTTTAGAAACGAGGTTTAAAAGTGATATAGAAAAACTAACATACCCGTTATCTCTTATTTCCCAGTCGTCGGGTTCATCCATCAAATAACGATAGATGTCATTCATATCGTTCCTTGTTGGGATGAAGTTAGAGTAATGAAAAATAGGTATACTCTCGATCAAATATAATTCATTAATTCTTGCAGGAGTGAAAGTTACCCATCTTCCTCGCACAAACACGCTTCCTTGATTGATTCCATGTAAATTGGCGTAGAATTCTTTCACCACTGGAACGACTACTGCGGAAGTAGTGTAGCAAAACACTTCCCATCGTCTTTATACAATCATCTCTTCAATTTGCGTTGTTGGATTCTCCAATCCTTGATTAATGAATCCTCTTTCCTTGATTAATCTCTTCTTCATCAGTACCTTATTGAAGATTCGTTGTGCCTCATAACTGATAAACTTTCTCCTATTGAACACTCGAGATATTCAGAGTAATTGAAAGCCATAGGAATGAGTATTGGTGGAGTTTCAAGTCGTTTTAGGGTTATGGAGGTTTTAGAAGTCATTTAGAGGAGTTTTTAAAGAGTAAAAACTGTTAAAAACTGTAAAAAAAACATGAAATTGAACTCACATAACCGTCCCTCGTCGATCTCACCGTCAACAGCGTTAAAGGTGCCATCGGCGAGCTTCTAGAACATTTAAATAGGGCCTTAACAGTTACCTCACCGTCGGCGGCATCGATCGCGCCGTCGGTGGCCTAGTTCAAAAATTCACATTTTTGCTCTAGTCCGAATGTGTTCCAAATTTTTCTATGATTCCAATTTTTGTGTTAATTATAATATAAATTCAAGTAGTAGAGTCCAGTCTTACTGTAAATTAACATTAAATTAAATTAAAACACACCATTTCATATAATAATAAAGATAACTATGGGTTGCCTCCCATACAGCACTTGGTTTAACATCGTCAGCCCGACCTAGTCAGGGTGTTTAATCAGGTTGACTGAGCATTAAAACCTCTTTAAAATTTGGTCTTTTTTCTTCATAATATGGTTTTAATCTGTGTCCATTTACTTTTATTCCATGTCTTTTGTTCTTCAATCTCAATAGCTCTGTAGTTAAATATTTAAGTTATTGTGAAAGGTCCTAACCAACGAGACTTTAGTTTCCTAGGGAATAATTTCAGCCTTGTATTGTAATGCAATACTTCTTGCCCTGGTTTAAAGTTCTTTGGTTTAATTTTTCATCATGTCATAACATAAGTCTCTCTTTATAAATTCTATCATTATCATAGGATTCATTCCTTAATTCTTCCAATTCATTCAACTACAACAATCTTTTCTCACCAGCATTTTTCAAGTTAAAATTGAGTTCTTTAATTGCCCAATAAGCTTTATGTTCCAATTCTACTGGTAAGTGACATGTCTTTCCAAAAATAAGTCTATAAGGGGTCATTCCAATAGGAATTTTATAAGCAGTCCAGTATGCCCACAATGTAGTATCTAGTCTAATAGACCAATCTAATCTACTAGGATTTACAGTCTTTTCCAAAATTTATTTGATCTCTCGATTAGATACTTCAGCTAAACCACAAGTTTGAGGATGATAAGCAGTAAAGTTTCTATGAATAATATTAAACTTTTCTACCATGTGTACTTCCTGTAAATCTTCACACTGGATTGGTATGCATTTCCTCAAGCATTAAAAACCTGTAATTCTTCAATATATTTGGTGATTTTGTGGTGATATATAATAATTGTATGAAGTCAATATATTTTTTTTGGCTATATATCCATATTTGTATATATAAATTTGCTAAAAGAAAAGAGGATTTACAATGCAATGTGTAAATATAGAAGTTTAGATGTGAGATTTGTAAATACATAAGAATTGTTTGTTATATATGTAAATGCCTTTTTTTCATTATTTTATTCTGTCTTAAATATTTGCAGGAAGATGAGCTACATGTCTGCAGTAAAGTCCGAGCGAGTAATATGCTGCTGCGGCATACCATCCATAATACTCATGTCACGTCAGGAACATAGTTACGGGCAACAGTTCTATAGATGTCCTCGGTGGGGACAAGGATCAGATGGCTGCAAGTTCTTCAGGTGTGTTAACAATATGTCTGTTACTACATTATCCCAGCCGAACACCATTGCTCGGGGATCTATGGTATCACAAGTTCAAGACATTGCTTCTAGTTCTACTGCTTCCCACATAGACAAGTTTACTCACAGTTCTGTGGTGTCAGAACTGGACAACGATCGTCATGACATGCTCTTACATTATAAAATGAATGATTTTATTTTTCTCTTGTAATTTTAACCTGCTACTTCTTCTTTTTTATTTAGGTTTCTTGAAACTCACTGTTAGGTGTGGTATCTATGTTTTTTGTATTTAGGTTTCAGATTCTACTTGTATTTTATTTAGATATATGTTGGTTATGTAAAGGTAGTGTTATATTTTGAAAACTTTTCATTAATATATTTGACCTGGTTATAAAATAGAAAATGGTTGAGTGTTGTATATGTGAATAATTTCTTATGTAATATAATTTATTTTGTGATCAAAACTACTAGCATCAATCCGTTACCACAATTACTGTTATTTTAAAGAATTATTCATGTTATGAAATGTGTTTTACTTAAATATATTTGAAATGTCTCTTGAACGTACGACCATAAAGAAAGGAAATAAATAAATGTATGATATGTTTGAAAAAAGATATAATTTTTTAAAATAAGATTTTATATTAAAAAAAATTATATTTAAAAATATTTATTGTTAAATTTGAAATAAGATTTTATACTTAATAAAATTTTATTAATAAAGAGAAGCATAAATTGTTATTTTTCTACAAACAGCTGCATATAAGCTATTTTCAAACCGCAGAAAACAAACAGCTCAACAGCTTATTCATTTCAGGGGCAAAAGAGTCATTTATCCATAAACAGCTGCTAATCAGCTATTTTCCAAACGCTCAAACCAAACAGACAGACAGCTTATTCCAATCAGATGCTTATCTGTAGATTATCAGAATAAGCAGCTTATCTGAATAACCTGAATAAGCTGCAGCTGTCCCAAATATACCCTTAGTAAATTTTTAAAAGTCTTTAATATATCGTCTGTAGAATCCTACATGTCCCAAAAAACTTCTTACCCCTCTCACATTTGTTGGAGATGGTAATTTTTCTATAATTTGAACCTTCGAAGGATCTACGTCCATGCCATATTCAGATATTTTATGCCCATGCACAATTTCTCTTGCAACCATAAATTGACACTTTTCCCAGTTTAGGACTAAATTTGTTCTTTCACATACCACCAAAACTTTTTCCAAGTTCCATAAGCATGCATCAAATGAGTCTTCAAATACTGAGAAATAATATATAAACACTTCTATTCCATCATCTATTAATTTGCTAAATATGGACATCATACATCTTTGAAATGTTGCAGGTGCGTTACATAATCTAAAGGGCATCCATCTAAAAGCAAAAATTTCATACGGGCTAGTAAATATAGTCTTTTCTTGATCCTCAGGAGCAATAGGTATTTGGTGACCTATCCATCCAAAAAAGCAATAATACTTGTGTCCAGCAAGTCTGTCTAGCATTTGGTCCAAATATGGTAAAAGAAAGTGATCTTTTGTGGTGAAGGCATTTAATTTTCTATAGTCAATACATATTCACCAACTAGTGACTTGTCTTGTCAAAATAAATTCATTCCTTTTAGTTATATCAACAGTCACTTCTCCTTTCTTAGGAACACAATGAATTGGGCTTACCCAAACACTATCAGAAATAGGATATATGCTTCCAACATCTAACCACTTAAAAATCTCCTTTTTAACCACTTCTTTCATTATTGAGTTCAGTCTCCTTTGCAGATCAAGTCTAGGTTTATGTTTTTCATTCAACAAAATTATGTGCAAACAGATAGAACGACTGATTCCTTTAATATCAGCTATGGACCAACCAAAAGCCTTTTTTATCTTTTTAAGGTGTCCAATAATTTGTTTTCTTGTTTTTCATTAAAGTCCTAAGTACAATGACTAGTAAAGTAGATGATTCTCCTAAAAACATATACTTTAAATGATTAGGAAAAATTTTCAGTTCAAGTTCAGGAGGTCGAATGATAGATAGAATTAAACTTTTATCTCCATTTTCCATAATATCCAATCTTTCAAATCTTTCTTGAACAAATAATATCCAATCTTTCAAATCTTTCTTGAACAAGTTTTATCCTTTCATTCTTCATAATGTCCAATTCATCTTCATTTTCACTTCAATATTCATTCTCACATTCCAAGTTTTCTTCAAATAGTTCTTTAAAGTGATCTTCTCTCAAATAATCGCAGACTTCCATACGAAAACACACACAATCTTTCTCAGTTGAAGGATATTTCATAGATTTCAGAATATTGTAAGTTACATCTTGATCACTAACCCTCATAGTTAATTATCCTTTTTGAACATCAATCATAGCTCTCCCAGTAGCAAGGAATGGTCTTCTGAAAATAATTGAAATCTCCTTATATTCCTCCATATCTAATACAATAAAGTCTACAAGGAAGATAAATTTATCAACCTTTACTAATACATATTCCACAACTCCCTTAGGATAAGTGATAGAAAGATCAGCTAATTGAAGAGTCACAGATGTAGGTGAAATTTCTTTTATTCCCAATCTTTTGAAAGTTGATAAAGGCATAAGGTTAATACTAGCTCAAAGATCACATAAAGCCTTTCCAAAAAATTTCTCACCAATAGCACACAGAATAGTGAAACTAACTGGGTCTTTAAAATTTTCAGGAATCTTTTTGTGAATAATTGCACTGCACTCATGTTGACCTCATTTTTGGTGAGGTCTTTCCTTTCTTTAGTACTTAGGATCTAGCCATAGGATTTTCCCTTTGACTATCCTAGAAGACTAGAAATGGAACCCACCATTTAGAAATTCAAACCAAATCTAAACTCTCATTAGAATCCTACATGGATGGTCATCAACCACCAAATTACTTGGAAGGTTAGGACCAATGTGTAGGAAGACAAGGATGAGTTCCTATAAGTTGGTCAAGCCTTAGGACAACCCTGGGTAGCCTGGTCACAGTGAGGTCTAGCTTTCACACACCACATTGCGGCACATGCCTGAACACTGAAATCACTTACACTTAACTTAACCTCCTGACTCTTTTAGGAGACTCATATGGATGGACCTCAACCTCTAGTACCTGAGTAAGAGGGTTAGGAACAACATATTGAGTGCCTAAAATGAGTCCTTTCTTCACTCTTGTGGGCTTGGGATGGCTTCATGGCTCAACTAGAATAATTTCATGTCACTCACCTTGAACCAATCTTCATTTTTCCAAATTTTTTATTTTTGACCCTCAGGGCCCTAAACCTACCAAATTACCCCAAATACCCCTGAAAATCCAAAATTCCTAAAATTACCCAAAATTCTTAAAATAGTTCTAAAATCTTTCCAAATTGTTCCCCACTACCCAAAATTCCCAAAATTACCTTAATTTGACAAATATCTAAAATTCCCAAAATACACCAAAAATTACCAAAACGCCCCTCCTAGCAAAAAATTTTAAAAATTCCTAAAAAATCTCCAAAAATCCCAAAATGTCCCAAACATTCCCAATTTCTTTTTGTTCAACTACACGATAATATGATTTTGTCAAAGTAATCAAATTTTGACAAAAGCCCAAATTTGGTTTATTTTAAACCCAAATCAAACCCAATTCATCCAATGTCAATCAAATCAACTCCAATTTTCTCCAAAAAACAAAATCTAAACCTTTATGACAATCCTACAAACCAATGTTTTTATTGAATTGACCCCAATTTGATCCCAAACCTTTTATACAATTTTCCAAACCCCAAAATTCCTAATTTACCTAATTAACCTTCATGATTCAAACTACCCAAAACCCAACAAAATCAACTCCAATTTTCCCCAAAAAAATCTCAAATCTTCCTAACACTCCCATAAACCAAACTTTTTATAAATTTGCACCACAATTTAACCTTAAACTTAACCCAAGTCTAACCCAAACAAAATTTCCCCAATTTGACCTAAACTAACCATGAACCCAAATTAGCCCAAATCCCAAAATTAAAGCCCAAAAAAAATTGAAAACTCTTTGTCACACCCCCATAAATATTTTTCAACATTAATTTTGTATCCAATCCAATAATGGCTCAACTTTGACTCAAAATCCTCCAAATTACCCAAATTAACCCATGAACCCAAACATACCCAAATCCAATCCAATTCAACTTAAATTCACTTCAAAATTGTTCTTAAATCCTTATGACATAATCCTAAACCAGGAACAACATTTTGTTGATCCAAAATTTGGCCAAGGTCTCACCCAAACTCATTTGAATCCAAAATCCCCAAATTTAGCCCAAATTGAATCCATGACCAAATAATTCAAATTGATTGGCCTAAACCCAAATTGGCTCCCAATTTGTGTTGTGAACTCTTTATGACATTCTTATAGATCCTTTGGCACCTCAATTGGGTGTATACCCCAATCTAACCCAACCTAGAACCAAGTTTAGCCAACATGCCTAAATTGGCAAAATCCCAAAATTTCACCAAATTGACCCCTCAATTGACCTCAATACCACTTCATGTCTTCATGAAAAATCTTCAGGGAAATCTCCTACACAATGTTGCTCAAGACACTTGGGCTCCATTCAAGCCCAATCCCATGTTAGCCCAACTTGAACCCAAATAAACCCATTTCAACACATGATTCAAATTGAACCAAACCAAGCTAAATTTGACCTAACCAACTAGATGACATCCAACCGTAGACCTCCTAGGGTGGGTTTGACCTAACACAACCCAAGCTCCATGAGCTATGGACCAATGGCCCACCACTTTGGACCATTGTCTTTAACACTTAACTAAAGCATAAGTCCCATCTTCAAAGTCAATCTTAAGCGGCCTATCATGCCAAATTATGGCCTTTGAACCTCTCCTCCACTCCTCCGCAACTTGCCAGCAGCGTGCCAGTCGATTGCCAGCCCCTGCCAGCTGCTCTAGCCACCAGAAAAGGCATGCCTGAGTACGCCACCTTTGGCTTAAAAAGTAAAAATTGAGCCATGGTAGTGTGCAATCCCTTCACCAGCCACCTGCCCAGCTCTGCCCTCACCCTAAGCAGCCCAAGGCACTCATTGCCTGGCCCTGAGCTCCCCTCTCCAGCAAGCTCTACAAAATCACCCCTTATCGGTCATGAGAGGAGTGTTAATATTTTCCTCACAGAACTCCCTGAAACTGCTCCCAAACCTCTTCCTAGCCCAGAGAAGAAGATCCTCACTATCCTCCTGCCCTGAATCCCCCTAACTGAGCTCAATTTCTCAGTTGAATTTCCGGCCAGAATGAGGACATCCCCAAAAAATTCACCAAATTCAAATTAAACTCACCCAAACCTTCCCAACAGCCAGAGAAGAAGATTACCGATGAAAGCCCCCTCACCAGAACACCCAATCGTTCTATTGGTCAAAGCTCCAAATCAGCTTTGGTCGAACTCAGGTCTAGGCATTTCACCATGACCAGAGGCCTTCATCCACAGGCTCCTTGGATTCCAGCGAACGTGTCGTGCTCCTCTGATTGAAGCTTCACTTCTCAGAGCTAAGGTATTAGCCCTCTCTTCCTCCTGAGCTTCCAGCATTTCTCCATTTCTTTTGGCTTAATTTAAGTGCATGTTAACTGTATGGATAGCTTCCTCTAGGCTAGACGAGCATGTAGGATCAAATTGCACTCAATTTGATTAAGTATCAAGCGAGAAATTAGGGCTAGAAGATGGACGGTTCTCGGTTCACAGAGTAAAGATGACTGTGCTAGGCTGTTGGATCGCACGTGTATCGGATGGACGGCTTCGATCACGCCAGATCATCTGACGGGACGAAACTGCAGAACATCATGGCATTTAGGTAGATGGTGGCGTTGAATTGCAGTGCGCCGCATGGAAAGTTCGGAGCTGCCGAGGTTGAGCTGGCGCCACGTGTTTAAGTAGAAAATTAGGGTAATTTTCTCTTTATTTAATTTCAGAAACTTTAAAAATGCATAACTTTGCATAGAAAAATCCAAAAAAAAGAAAAATATCATCTTGGTCAGAGAATAGAGGAGAATAATGTGGAAAAAGAATTAAGTTATTTTGTCGATTCTTTAATTTTTAATTAATTTAATACTAATATGAGTATTTTAATTCTCCATTAGCATGCATAATTCACCATGGCAAGACACTATAGGGCTTTTGTAGCCTTTGATCTTTGGGACATTCCCTGAATTTTTCAAGGTTAGAGGCTATGTCTATGGGAAGTTTTATATTTTCTAAGTTCAGAGTCACTTTCTTGAAAATTAATTATGAAAATTAGTATGTTGATTATAAAAATCTAAAAAAATAAGGGGAACTTTCTCTTGACCAGAGGACCTTAGGAAAATTATAGCTTGATCTAATTCTTTAAAAATAACCTTAATTTGACAAAATAATAAAAACTAAAATTAAATTAATTTGAAACAGCCATAAGTCAAAATTGCACAAAATCAACTCTCCACTGTCAGTTAAGATCAGAGGAACTTCACATAAAAATTTCAAGTCAATTGACAATGATTTAACCCACTAAATGTATTTTCTAAGTAAAACACCCTTTTTATTAATTAAAACTTCATAAAACTCAAAATACATTTTAAAAATTCACCAAAATGATTTTGGGAGTTCTCTGTGATGAGGGGAGTCCAGAAAAATTAAACTTGGAATTTTTATAAAATTTTCATTTTTAACCAATTTTTAAATATTTAAATAATTAAAAAATTACAAAAATCACACAAATTTTAAAATTCACTAAAATGTCACTTTTGGTCTCCCAATCAATTGAGAACTATTAAAATATTTTTCTTATGTCTCTAAGTTTAAATATTAATTTTTAAAAGCTTAGGATAATTTTTAATATTTAAAAATAAATTTTCTTCACCCTTCACTAAAATAATTCCAATAAATCAACAAAAATTAGAAAAATATGAAATTTGCTTCTTTGGGTTTCCTGACCTTAGGGGGATTTTTAAAAAATATAAAACTTCATTTTAAATTGTTATAGTATTTTTTATTTAATTGATACTCTAAAAATTAAAATAATTATTATAATTAAATTAAAGCTAAAAAATCACTAAAATTGGTTCAAGTGGTCCTCTGGTCAGTAGAAACCTTCTATAATTTTGTTAAGGACAGAAACTTTATCTTGGTCAAGTTGTTGAATTTTCAATGAAAATTCTTATTTTACATTAAAATAATTATATAAACTAAATTAAAATCAGAAAAATCACATCTTCTCCTCTAATGTCTTAATTGACATGTGAGTGAGGTGACATAAAATTTTCAAAGTCATTTGAATTTAATTTAATGAATTATGAGGAGAACAAGCCTAAAGGGGCAAAATGGTAATTAAGGAACCTTAACTTTAATTAACATTTAGGCTTAACCAAATGGAAGGGTAAATCTTTGATCCTAATCTCTTTTAGATGATTGAAATTTAAGAAATTAAGGGGTAGGGCCTATTAATCACCTTTAATATTAAAGAAGAAATCTTAAATTAATTAAGTCATTAAACGTTGGAGTTTAATCAAAGCACGAATTATTAAGGTTAAGGGATTTAATATAGGAAGATTCTAATTCTTTAAATAAAATCCCTAACCAATGATTTGATTAGACATCATTTAACTCTTATTAATGATGCCATGAAAATGATAATTGAAATTAATAATTAAAAAAGAAATAATTTTGAAACCTTATAATTAAAATTAAGATTTAAAATATCAAAATTAATTTGAAATAATTTAAAAATCAAACTAAAACAAACTTCAAACATTAAAATCAACTTGAAATCATTTGAAACTTAAAATTGAAGTAAAATAATTCATAATTAAAACATCACAAAATTGAACCAACCAAATCTAATTCAAAAGATTATAATAAAATTAAAACAAATTAAAAGATTAAAAATTAATCTAATTAAAATAAAATAATTTAAACACTCTTTTCAAAATCTAAAACATTTAAAAAACCAATTAAAACTTTATAACTAAATTAAATCATTTTAAATGGTTAATTCAACTACAATTAAAGATTGGTTAAGTTCTTTAATGAACTGACTTGCCCCTAAAGGCTTTCATCCTATAACTTTTAAATGAAACGTCAAATTAGGTGCCATCTTTCTAATAGGATACTCAAATATCCAAGTTCACTGAGTAAGAAAACTAAAACAAATTGGAACATCAACTAAACCTCAGATGATTAATTCATTTGGATAATGAAACATTTGGACTCAAAATGATCCCAGAGTTATTAAAAAGAAGTTCAGGACTTGTCCTAAACACAAAATGATCCCAGAGTTATTAATTCATTTGAACATCAACTAAACCTCAATCCTATGGGATGTTTTAGGGGAACAATTGAACTTCAATGATCTTTGATGAAGAAAATCATCCTTAAAAACAACTAGGATTCTAGCCTAGATGTCATAGGACTTGATAGATAACCAGGATTTCAACCTAGATGTCATAGGATTGATGAACAACTATAATTTAAACATAGACATCATAGAGTTTTTAGATGATTAGGATCTCCCGTTAACATTACCTAGGTGTTTGTTGCAAATATCTAAATGCCCTAATGTGAATTTTATGTGCAGTTGGAAATGATGGGAAGACCCTCCAGGTACGCATTTAAGTTTATTGCAATTTACATTCTGCAATTTATTAAATGTTTTACTTGTGAAAATGATCGAACCCAACAAGTTTAAACAACTCAAAATTTAATCACCAAGAAAAACAAAACCTGCAATTGAAACTAAAATTAAAACATCTCATTGGATGAATAAGAGTGCCTTGGACGACGCAACCTACGTGTTGCTGATAAGATCTCCCACGGTCTGAATGAAAGTACATAATCCATTAAGTTGGATTTAGTAAATTCATCCGGACTAAGGGAATCCGATGAAAATGGTGATGCCGGAACGAGGGAACCGTGGGATCCTAACCGGTGTCGCCATAATCAACTTTAAGATTTGTTTTAATAAAAACACTAAGATACCTAATTTTTAAACCTTTCCAGAACACAACACTTCTCTTACCTCTAATTGACCTTCTAAAACTTAAACCTTCTACAACAACAATAAAGAGCTTGGAGCAAGCACGGTGAGAAGCACATCCATCTTCAACAACAAAACAAGTCTTCATCAGCATAACCTTATTTAGAAATAAATAACAAAGCCATAAGATTTAGAGGTAGTTTGCCTAGCGCAACATAAATCCCCAACTTATCTTTAGGCATTTGCATAATCATGTTATGCAATTTAAGCCCTAACTAGTCTTAGGACTTTGAGGTTGTCATTTGTTATGACATAAACCCTCACATCTTCGAGGCTATTTGTATGACTATATCATACAAATATAAGTCCAAATTAATTAAAATTGGCAGGATTATAACATTACATAGCTCTATAAAATTGAAACCAAACCATAGGATTATTTGGGAAGTTACCAAGATTTCTCTTGGATCCTCAGCTCCCCCTGCTTCTCTTCCATTGGATTCCCAAAATAAAATGTTCCAAATTTGATCCAATCCCTTTTGAAATTCCAAAATCGAATCCTTTAAATACTTGAACTTTGAAATTTTTGAAAGCAAAACCAATGATCTTTATCGAGAGTTTTCTTAAGTGTCTTCAGACATTTATGATGTAATTAACTATACGGGCTTGCCCTTATAAGAAACTTTAAGAACCCAGGTAATATAAACCCTGCTTAATTCCTTGATATTAAGCAGGGGAACTTATCGACTTATAAAATCAATTCGCAGACCAAACAGATGTCATAAAATTATTAGTTTATTTAATCGAACTTCATTTTTAAGTGACACGTCTACTCTTCGAAATAGATATATTAATTGTGATGAAATGCTCATTTTTCTAAACTATTAATAAAATGAGATCAATTTAGTCTCATATTTTCAAAATTAAACATTACTTTCCAAAAATTCTATATATACAATAAACTAGACTTAAAAGATAAAAGATACGCCGACATGTTTCTGGCGACTTCGCTGCGGATTAGTTCCGCTCTCCATTTTGATCAGATGGTTTTGCTTTCATAAATCAGTAGTGAGTTCATATCCCTAGTGGATCAATCTACCATTCTTTCCTTTGACATACCTTGTTCATTTTTACCTTGAACGAGTATAGTCAACTCTTCTTGGATTCTAGAGCCAATGTTTAGACATCCCTAAACAGAGATGTTCGGGAATCATTCTACCTCCCCAATGAGGAGAGGTAAACCCCTAAAAGGTTTTAGCTTAGGAGCGGTTCATTGAGATGAGAGTCTTGTGAGATTTTCTCGTTCCTTTCCAATTTTGGATTGGGCCCTTTACCTTACTCAAACTCTTTCTCCTTCAATCATTCCGTCCCTAACGAACCTTTCTAAATTACAAACAAACAGATAAAACGAAATTTAAAATGCATTGTAAACAATACTCAAAACATACTAAACAAATAAGAATGTGTTCGAACTCTATTTTTGGAGTAATTCTTCTTCGTCCTAGAAGTTTTATAACGAAAGTAAGTGTAGCGTGAAGATAATTTTTGGAATCTACCCTGCAAAAAATGTCTGCACCAAAACTAATTTTCTCCTTTGCCGATGGATTGGACTTAGCAGTCAGCAAGGATGAACTGCCAAACGAAGCTGTCATTTGCTTCAGACAAGGATTCAACAATGCGAATATCAAGTTTGGAGATGCGAACCTCTTTTCACTAATGGACAAAGTACCAGAAACTGTGGAATCTGTGATTGAGTTCAACCTGAAGTCAACACAAGAATTTCCTCCCCAAAAGAGGGTCCAAATTGAGAAGAATACTGCCATTTGTAAGAGATTAGCTACCGCCCCCAGGACTGTCATCTCTACCCCCACCGGTCTGATCGTCATTACAACTACCCCGGCTCCCGCAAAACTAAAGGTAAATGAAATCCAATTTAGGGATGAGCCTGCTACAGTGGAGGGTTTAACTTTTGCTATAATATTGATCACAGAAAAATTCATTAAGAAATTCATATCTATTTTCGATGAAATTGCACTTTAAAGAAAGGTATTTTCTTTATTTTATTGCAGGAATGAAAATTTATATGTGATGGAAGCAAAAAGCATGAAATGGAGCGAATTTGGATCAAAAAGGAGGAAATTCATGCAAATTTAACTACTTCGCCGACAGCGAGATCGTGAAGAGAATTTCTGAAGGAATTATAACTACCGCGCCGACAGCGAGCCTGACCCCGCTGACAGCGAGATCGCGCGGTTTGAAGACCTTCTAGAAGCCCCGCTGACGGCAAGGTTGTTTCTCGCCGACGGCGAGCCAGTTCAAAATACAAATACATTAAACTTGGACACTTTTTGAAGAGATGTTTAAGCACCCCTTGGACCTTTGCTTACCTCTATAAATAGAGGCTGAATTCTAGTGTCTTAGTGTCTTTTGAGTCTTAAAAAAGGTTTCTCTAGAGTCTTTTATGTAAGTCTGAGTGTGTTTAGTGAGCTTCTTCTTTTTATTTGAGTGCTATTTAGAAGTTGCTGTACTAGAAGAAAAAAGAAAGGAACTTCAAGGAGTCTGCTTGGGGAGGAAATTAAGATAAGTATCTTTGTTTATTGTTGTTAACTTTAAATTGAATCCATGCTTTGTTTTATTCCCATGCATTCTGAGTAGTTTTCTCAGTCTTTCTCCTTGTTATTGAAAATTATGCGGATTGATGAAATTAAATAGAAGCACCTAATATATTAAAATAAATTGTGATAATTTTTACTTAAAACTTAATTTACTTTCAATCTGCCGATTGAGTTGTTAAAATATGTTGAATTATCAACTATAGTAAAAATTACATCCAATATTCGGGAAGTCAAAAGCCTTAGAAGGCGGGTGCAAATAAATAGGGAAATATTAATTATCGGATGTAGAATTGGACATTTTAGTGTGACAGACTAAAATATTCAATTCGGTCCTACTGTTTGAGAGCTGAAGTGTAGATGTTAGCCCTCAGGTGAGGGGAACATGGGATCTCTGACGTGGTAGCCAGTATCCTCCCAGCCTAGCCGCAGATTCAGTAATCAAACATAGGATTAGTCAATGTTCTTTGCACCTGGACCAAAGGGTAAAGAATAGGAATGCTCCTATTTGTCACAATACAGTTTAAAAATTCTATTTAAATTCATCATTCACTTAATTTTCTAAAAATAAGGAGAAGGATACTTTTTCTGAATTATATAAATCAACTTATTTCAAGCATTAGTTTACTTTAGTTTGCAATAGTTACTTTTAATTACCGTTTACTATATTAGTAAATAATTTCTTTTAATTTAGCTGATAACAAATCTGTTAAAAACTTCCCTGTAGGATCGATAACCAGGACTCCACTAGAGCCCTGTATTACTTGATGCAATACGTATACTTGCGTAGAATCCACATTATACATTAAATCATAACTCTATATTTAAAGCGGGATCAAGTTTTTGGTGCCGTTGCTATAAACATAAATTGCATAAATATTAAAAGTGGGTCAATTTTTTGGCTCCGTTGCCAGGGAAGTGAAGAAATTTTTTACTAGAGTAACGGATTAATTTATAAAATTGTATGCGAAAATTTGGAAACAAAAATTTAATACCTTACGATTCAGAATTAGAGTGTACAATTAAAAAAATTAGAAAACAAAAAAGAGGAATTATAAATTTAACACAAATGGCAAATATTCCTGAAAATAAAAATATCAATCAACCAAGACCATTACGAGATTATGCCAACCCTACATTAGATGAAATTCATTTAACTATTCAAAACCCTGATGTAGCTGCTAATTCATTTGAACTTAAACCTGCAATTATCCAAATGGTACAAAATAATCAATTTAGTGGTTCACCTACTGAAGATCCTAATTTACATCTTGCTAGTTTTTTAGAACTATGTGCTACTTTCAAATATGAGGTAGTATCTAACGATGCTATTAGTTTTAGACTTTTTCCTTTTTCTTTAAGGGATAAGGCTAAAATGTGGTTAAATTCATTAGCACCTGGATCTATTAAAACTTGGGGAGAATTATCACAAAAATTTCTATCCAAATATTTTCCACCATCTAAAACTGCTAAGCTTAAAAATGATATAACTTCTTTTAGTCAGTTTGATGGAGAGTCAATATATGAATCTTGGGAAAGATTTAAAGAACTTCTTAGGAAATGCCCACATCATGCGTTACCAGATTGGTTAATTATTCAAACTTTCTATAATGGATTAGTAGGATCTTTAAGATCAATCATCGATGCTCGCTTGGAGGACCATTAATGTCAAAACCATTTGATGACGCCTATGCACTAATCGAAGAAATGACAACCAATAATTTTCAATGGCTCATCGATAGAATGAATCCGAAGGAAATAGTTAGTATTCATGACAACGATGCAATATCTATATTAGCCTCACAAATTGCTGCTATATCTAAAAAATTAGATCATTTTGGAATGAATTACTCTCCAAATATATCAGGAGAAAATTCATCTGGACAACTTATAGAATCCCAATCTTAATATGAAACTATTAATGCAATTAACAACAGACCCAATAATCCTTATGCAAATTATTATAATCCTGGATGGAAACATCATCCTAATTTTAATTGGAATAATAACATAACTAATCAACCATGGATGAATAATATGACACACCCATTAGGAAATCCATCTAATCAAGGAAATCCTAATTATAAATCTAATTATCCACTCGGATTTAATAACCCACAATTTAAAGATAAGAAATTATCTATAGAAGAATTAATATTAAATATGGGTCAACATTTACAAAATCAAGGAAATCAATTACAAATACAAGGAAACCAATTACAAAATCAAGGAACAACTTATCAAAAATATTGAAACTCAACTTAGACATATCGCTACCGCACTTAATAATAGAATACCTGGAACATTTCCTAGTAATGTAGAAATAAATCCTAAAGACAAAGGAAATGAACAAATTAAAGCGATACAATTACGAAGTGGAAAAGAATTAGAACTTCAAATTCAGAAAGAACTTGAAAGTCAAAAAGAGGAAGTGGAAATTGAAAAGGAAAAGAATCAACAAGATCCAAACTTAGAAAATCCTTCAATACCTATGAAAATTTCTGCTGAAAAACCTCCACCACCATTTCCTCAACGACTAATTCAACATAAAAAAGATAAAAAATTAGCTAAATTCCTTGAAATTTTAGAGAAATTAATAATAAATATTCCTTTCGTAGAAGCTTTAGAACAGATTCCAAACTATGTAAAATTCATGAAAGATATTCTAAATAAAAAAAGAAAATTTACCGATAATGAAATGGTCACACTTAGTGAAGAGTGTAGTGCTATTATTCAGAAAAAACTTCCTGAAAAATTAAAAGATCCTGGTAGTTTCACTATACCCTGCGCTATTGGAGAAAAATTCTATGGAAAAGCTTTGTGTGACTTAGGAGCAAGCATCAATCTAATGCCTCTATCAATTTTTAAAAGGTTAGGATTGGGAGAAATTTCACCTACTTCAGTAACTCTTCAGTTAGCTGATCGTTCTGTTACATATCCTAAGGGAGTTATTGAAGATGTATTGGTTAAAGTGGACAAATTTATCTTCCATGTAGATTTTATCGTTCTAGATATGGAAGAAGATAATGAAATTCCTATCATTTTAGGAAGACCATTTTTAGCCACGAGAAAAGCTATGATTGATGTTCAGAAAGGAGAATTAACTATGAGAGTAAATGACCAAAAAGTTACTTTTAATATTGCTAAATCAATGAAATATCCTGCGCTAGAAAAAGATGATGAGTGTTTTCGAATGAAAGTACTTGATCATTTACAAAAATAACATTTTAAAGAATATTATGAAGAAAAATTAGAAAAAGAAAATATTGAATTAATTGAAAAAGCCGATATAAAGGAAGAACTAGATTATATTCAAGAAAAATTTGAATTTTTGGATAACACAGAAAACACTGAAAAAAATATAGTTCCATCAATTATTAAACCTCCTGAACTTGAGTTAAAAATGTTATCTAATCATTTAAAGTATGCTTACTTAGGTAATTCTTCAACTCTACATGTTATTATTTCATCTGAATTAAATGAATCTCAAGAACAAAAACTCTTAGATATATTAAAAAAATATAAAAAAAATTTTGGTTGGACTTTAGTAGATATTAAAGGAATTAGTCTTTCAATTTGTATGCACGGAATTATTTTAGATAATGAACATAAACCTAAAGCAGATCCACAAAGGAGATTAAATACAATAATGAAAGAAGTAGTCAAGAAAGAAATTTCAAAATGGTTAGATAATGGTATTATATATCCTATTTCTGACAGTGCTTAGGTAAGCCCAATTCACTGTGTACCTTAAAAAGGAGGGGTGACTGTTAAAGCTAATGAAAATAAGGATCTTATCCCTATAAAATAAGTTACTGGATGGCGAATATGTATTGATTATAGAAAATTAAACATAGCCACCAGAAAAGATCACTTCCATTTACCATTTCTAGACTAGATGTTAGATAGATTAGCCGGACATAAAAAATTTTGTTTCTTAGATGGGTATACCGGTTATCATTAAATACAAATTGCTCCTGAGGATCAAGATAAAACTACATTTACTAGTCCTTATGGAACTTTTGCTTTTCGAAGAATGCCTTTTGGATTATGTAATGCACCTGCAACATTCCAAAGATGTATGATGTCTATATTTAGTAAATTAATTGATAATGGAATAGATGTATTTATGGATGATTTCTCTGTATTTGGAATAACATTCTACACATGCTTAAATCATCTTGAAAAAGTATTTGAAGTATGTGAGAAAACTAATTTAGTTCTTAATTGGGAGAAACGTCAATTTATGGTTACAGGCGGCATTGTATTAGGGCATAAAATTTCGGAAAAAGGCATTGAAGTAGACCCTGCAAAAATTCAAGTTATAGCTAAATTACCACCTCCAACTACGGTGAAAGGGGTAAGAAGTTTTCTTGGACATGCTGGATTCTACAGACGTTATATTAAAGATTTTTCCAAAATTACTAAACCTCTATGCCAACTTCTTGAAAAGGATAAGAAATTTGAATTTACAACTGAATGCCTGAATGTTTTCGAATTATTAAAAGATAAATTAATTACAACACCTATAATAGTTTCACCTAATTGGGAGAAACCATTTGAGCTTATGTGTGATGCTAGTGATTATGCTATAGGAGCAGTTCTTGGCAAAGATATGATAAAATTTTTAAAGTTATATACTATGCTAAGTAAAACTCTAAATGATGCTGAAATAAATTATACGATTCATCGAAAGAGAATTATTAGCGATTGTATATGCTTTTAATAAATTTCAGCATTATCTAATAGGAACTAAATGTATTGTACATACTGATCATTCTGCCATTAAATATTTAATGCAAAAGAAAGATTCTAAACCAAGATTAATCAGATGGATATTATTAATGTAAGAATTCGATTTTGAAATCATTAACAAAACGGGAATTGATAATCAAATAGCTGATCATTTATCAAGATTAGAAAATCATGAATTATCTAATATTGATAATGAAATTTTAGATAGTTTTCCTGATGAACAACTTTATAATATTAATGAGTTGAAAATACCTTGGTATGCTAATATAATAAATTATATTATAAGTGACATTATACCACCTACGTTAACTTTGCAACAACAGAAAAAATTCATTCACGATACTAAAACATACTTTTGGGATGAACCATACTTATATAAGCAATGTAAGGATCTAATCATTAGAAGAAGTGTGCCTTATGAAGAAACTGAACCAATTATTCAAAAATGTCATGATTCTGATTTTGGAGGACATTTTGGGACAGATAAAACTGCATATAAAATTCTACAATCTGGATTCTACTGGCCTACTCTATTTAGAGATGTATATAGATATATAAAAACCTGCGATAAATGCCAAAGAGTAAGAAACATATCAAGGAAAAATGAAATGCCTCTGAATTTTATATTAGAAGTTGAAATTTTTTATGTTTAGGGATTAGATTTCATGGGACCTTTTATTCCTTCATTTGGAAACTCATACATATTTGTAGCTGTTGATTATGTCTCCAAATGGATCGAAGCACTAGCTTTACCTAGGTGTGATGCTAAAAGTGTTTCAAAATTTTTAATGAAAAATATTTTTACTAGATTTGGAATGCCGAGAGTGATTATCACTGACGGAGGAACTCATTTTAGAAACAAATTTATTCACAAACTAGTAGAAAAATATAATATTATGCATAAGATATCAACTGCTTATCATCCACAAACTAGTGGATTAGCTGAAGTTTCTAATCGAGAGATTAAGTGTATATTAGAAAAATCTGTAAACCCTAATAGATTAGACTGGTCTATAAGATTAGATACTGCATTATCCGCATACAGGACTGCTTATAAAACTCCGATTGGAATGACTCCTGATAGGCTTATATATGGAAAAACTTGCCACTTACCAGTTGAATTAGAACATATAGCATATTGGACGATTAAAGAATTTAATTATAATATGAAAGAAGCTGGTGAGAAGAGATTGTTGCAAATAAATGAATTGGAAGAATTAAGAAATGAATCGTATAATAATGATATGATTTATAAAGAAAGAATGAAATTATGGCATGATCGGAAGATTAATAAGAGAAATTTTGAAACAGGACAACAAGTTTTGGTTTATAAAACTAGATTGAAATTATTTCCTGGGAAATTAAAATATCGATGGTTAGGACCTTTCACCATAACTCAAATATTTTCATATGGAACTATAGAAATTGAAGATCCAAAAATAGGACATAGATTTAAAGTAAACGGACATAGATTAAAACCATATTTCGAAGGTAGAAGACCAAATTTTAAAATGGTTTTAAAGCTTAGTCAACCTGAACACTAACTAAATTAGGTCAGGCTGACGATGTTAAACCAAGTGCTTTATGGGAGGCAACCCATAGTAGTCTTTTATTTTAATTATCTACAAATTAGTGAGTCTATATTATTAAAACAAATCTTACTACTCAAATTTTTTATTAGAATCATCACAAAGTTGAACCTATATGATGAGATCAGAAAATATTCGGACCAGAGCAAAATTGGGGGATTTTTACGAATCTCGCCGACAGAGAGCCCGAGCCTGCTGACAGCGAGATCGTGTCCATGACCTGAGTCAGTTTTATAACTAAGTCGCCGACGGCGAGGAACTTCACGCCGACGGCGAGGCAGTTAAAAATTTGGTTTCCTAAAGATTTTTCGTGCAGTTTTTGACGAATCTAAGCCATTCCTTCATAAGAAATTATTCCAAATCCGATTATACACCATTTTCTTCCTTAGGAACTACTAGAGACCAATAATTTCCATCAAAATGGCCACCAAATTCTTATAAACCACAACAACTGAAGTTTTCAGCCGAAGAAAATTCGTCAGTTCGGAGGCGCAGCGTATCTTCAACAAAGGCTTGATGAAGAAAAGACTTATTAAAGAAAGAGGATTTGTCAATAGAGGAGTAGAGAATTTTACTACAAAAATCGAAGAAATGATCGCACAGCGGCATTGGGAGGTATTTTGTTATACGACATCCGCTGTAGTTATTCCAGTAGTTAAAGAGTTCTACTCTAATTTACATATGATCAACAATGGAAATGTGTACGTAAGAGGAAGATGGGTAACATTTACTCCTTCAAGGGTAAATGAATTATTTTCTATAGAGAATACCTCTGTTTGTCATTATTCCAACTTTGTGCCTTCAAGATACAATATGAATGAGATCTACAGATACCTGACTAACGAACCAGATGATTGGGAGTTACGAGAAGACGAGTATGTCAGTTTTTCTGCATCACTTCTAAACCCTGTCTCGAAGCACTGGCATTTCGTTATATCATCGAAATTATTACCTACCATGAGAGTAAATAAAGTTTCAAAGGAATGTGTTATATTAAACTATTGTATTGAAATTAAATTACCTATCGATGTTGGATACATAATAGTAAAGTCTACGTTGGGATTAATTGTGCATGGGTCAATGCATGGACTTGGACACCCATCTACTATATTTGCTTTATGCAGTCAGTACTAAGTTTCTTATGAGGCTTGGGAAAAAGTACTTTTACCATGGAAACCACTGGATCCTACTGATATGTTTCCCACTTTGGATAACAATGATGAGATTACCATTATTTCGACGAGCATCACGAACAATCCTTTACCAAGGCCCTTTACTGATAAGACTAATTTCATTTTGAAGAAGATTAAAGGATTGGAAAAAGAGTTGCAAAATGTGATGAGTTCCATAGACAATATCTCTGATATGTTTGATCATATTGATTGGAGAATGAAGGAGCACTTTGATCATACTGGACATCTGGAGGCCGCTTTATTCATCTACTAAGACGAAAGGATGGATTAATGAAGAATCTACTGCGAGAATTCCCTTTCAGGCCTTTCTACAATTTATTTGTGCACCTGCTTCGCATCAGAAATATCAGAGAAGATGTTAGTTCAGACACTGAAGAGTAGGAAAGATTTCTATGTTCATGTCATATATTTATGTATATATGTGTTGATTTGGATTTAGATTTTATTATGAGTTGAAGTTTGATTTGATCATCTTAAATTTGATGAGATTTTATGTAAATTGTTATGTCGCAGCATTTAGAGTGTTGTGGTGTGGATTACGATGCTGAGTATTATGGATTTGAACATTTAGGTTAAGTATGTGTTAAAGTTGTTAGTGTGAAAATTGTAAGTTTCATGGATTTCATATATAAAGTTATATTGTTTGTGTTGTGTGACTTTTTGTGAGTATAAGTATCTAATCTTCATATTATTATTAAATTAAGTGATCAGAAGATTTATTAAAGGCAAATCGAGGTTAAAAATAATTGACGAATTTTAAAAATTTAAAATTTTTTGGAATCTCGCCGACAGCGAGAAAACCCGCTTACAGCGAGACCGAGCTCGCCGACGGCAGCTTTTTCCCGAAAATTTTGCCTTATTAAATTAATTAGCTCGCCGATGGCGAGAAAAATCTCGCCGACAGCAAGATCGCGAAAAGACCTATATTTGACCAGTCAACCGACACTATTCATCATCCCCTTCCTCAAAACTTCGAAAAAACCGACCTAGGGCTTGAGAGATCTCGGATTTGAGACGATTTTAACACTTTTTGACACCAAATTTCATCTTCCCTTGGTAAGAGCTTCACTCCTATGCAAAAATTTTTGATTTTCACCATGAATTTCTTCTACATTGGGGAATTTTGAAAAAAATTCGAAATGTGGAGAAAATACTTGGAAGAATTTCATGGAAATTGATTTAAATGGATTTTAGATGTTGTAGGAAGCCATCTTAGTAATATTTTAGAGTTTAGTTAAGATTTTTGCAAATTTCACAGATCGAGAAATGGCTCCATGATAAAAGCGATGATTGGATTACGATGAAACTCGTTTCGTGAATGCAAGGGCACAATCCAGATATTTCCACAACATTCAAGCAAGAAAGTGCATACAAGATCGAGTTTTTAAGAATCCAGGAGGAGAAGTGGAGCGAGTTATAAAAGAGCGAGGATGGGAAAACTTCTGTTACGTGACAACAGAGCCGCGGTGGAAGTGGTGAAGGAATTTCATACAAATTTAACACAGGCTAAAGATGCCCCGGTGAAGGTTAGAGGATTTTTTGTAGATTTCAATGCTGCTAGAATAAACGCTTATTATGAAGTACGAGACACCTACACCAGTGAGTATGAAACTCTTGGAACTATGGAAGGACCACTGGAAGAGGTTATTGACTTTCTCACTGATGGGAAAGGAGTTTGGAAGATAAAGCAGCGGGAACGGGTAAACTTCCCTCTTTCTATGCTAAATGCAACATCTAAAGCCTGGCATTATTTTATTTGTTCTACTTTGTTACCTACCTACCACCATAGTGAGGTAACAAGAGATGAAGCGATTCGAATTTCGTATTCGGAACCGAAGAGTATTAATGTGGTAAATGTTATTTATAAAAACATATTAGCCACTGCTAGAAATGAAAGTGGAGGAGGACTAGGACATCCTGGTCTTATCTATGCACTTTGTCAATTATCTTGGGTAGAAGAAAGAGAGAATGAAGAATGGATTGAACCTATGAAACCCCTTACTCAAGCTAATATAAATAAATATGAATCCCATGAAGGATGGAGATCTGGAACAAGGGATTATGAACCTTCTTCAAGTAGAGATATACCCTCTACTAGTTATGATCAACCCCCTCAGTACACCACTCGTACCCTTCAAGATCTGATGAATGAGTTAACCCTGAGTAGAAAGAGTTTTGAATTATTTGGAGAAAATATGGAAAGAAGATTTGAGCATATAGATCAAAGGATCGGAGGCTTGGAAAGAAGACACGATTATGATAGTGAATATCTCCAGCGACATTCAGAGTACGAGATTGCATACTATGAAGCTGAACGTCGATATAGGAGTGGTGATTTAGATGTTGTCTTTCCTGAGTGCCCCCGATATTCACGAGTACCGACTGCTCGGCCTTCTCGACTCTGGAGATCAGGGAGATGACACAGCTTGGGATTTTGATGCAGAAGATTAGAGCTTTTGTTCAGTTTATTTATTTTGTTTAGATTTATTATTTTGCAAACTTTATTATTCTGTGTGTAATATTTCAGTACTCTTTGTGGACTTTGGACTTGGTATGTTTGTTTGTTTGCTTGAGCCGTGATATTAGATTTCTTATGTGTTAAATTAGTTTGAAAAATTTTAAATATAAGATGTTAGTTTAAAGTTTTTATAAGTTACGAATATTAAACATTGTTTAGGGTGTTTTAATATGTTTGAAAATAGATTAGTTGATTGTATGTGTAGTAATAGATTAAATTTTCAATTGTTATGTTTGATACTTATTTTAAAATTTCCATCCCTGCACTTTCTTTTAAATATTATATATGTATGGAAGAATACTAACAGTACAGGTTTTGTAAGTAATGAAAAAGCCTGCAAAAATTTCAAAGAAAAGAAATACCTAAAGCTCAAAGGTATGATGAATTTTATTTATATACTTTCCCTTTTTCACTATATAGTATAGATAGAAAAATTTAAGTTTGGGGAGGGTAAAAATACAAATTTAATTATTAAAATTGTTCTCAATTTCTATTTTCAAAAATTATTATTAAATGATTTTCTATCGTAGTTTTTCAATTCAATAAACATGAGTTACTTTATTTAATTATTATATAAAGTTAAAGAAAATATTTCTAGTAATTCAATTAATTAATGTAATAAGATATTTTATTAAAAGGAATAAGATTATAGTAAACTATTTAAAGTAAGGGAAACTATATTCTAAAAATTGAAATTTCTTAAGTATTTAAGTGAAAAAGAAAGGATTGAAACTCAATAAAGTAAAGGCTATGAAATATATAAAAGCAAAGAAATATTTTAAGTTTCAAAATTTAGGAAGAGAAATTGAAGTTCAAAATTATCAACAGGCTATCCAGATACAATAATCCTCACATGAAAAAGAAAAGAAAAGAAAAGAAAAAGAAAAGAAAAAGAAAAGAAAAGAAAAAGAAAAGAAAAAGAAAAGAAAAGAAAAATATAAGTGAGGAGAAGCTTGAGGAGATGCTTTATCAAAAATTGGCTTCAATGGAATCAACTTAAAGAGTAAAACTTAATATATCTCTAAACTTATATTTATGGATTGGTACTTTACTAAATAATATTTTCTCGAACTTCCTATCATCTAAATATCTTAAGTAATTTACTATTTTAAATATAGTCATTCCTGAAATAAATAGAAAGTTAGAAATCTTAGACCTGATAACTAAATAATCTTATATCTATAAAGTTAATTTAATCACTCAGAAATATTTATATTTAACTTTATTATAATGTTATTTAAATTTAATTCATATTATCTGAATTGAAAAATTCTATTATAGAAATCATTATTTTTATTTAGTATCAAAATTACTTGAGGAAAAGTAATAATTAAGTTTGGGGAATTTTGATCACAGAAAAATTTATTAAGAAATTCATATCTATTTTTGATGAAATTGCACTTTAAAGAAAGGTATTTTCTTTATTTTATTGCAGGAATGAAGATTTATAAGTGATGGAAGCAAAAAGCATGAAATGGAGCGAATTTGGATCAAAAAGGAGGAAATTCATGCAAATATAACTACTTCGCCGATGGCGAGACCGAGGCCGTCGACGGTGAGATCGTGAAGAGAATTTCTGAAGAAATTATAACTACCTCGACGACAGCAAGCCCGAGCCCGCTGACAGCGAGATCGCGCGGTTTGAAGACCTTCTAGAAGCCCCGCTGACCCACAATTTTATATTATGATATTTTTAATTTAATTACAACGACGCTAAAAACTTGACCCCGCTATATTATATGTATAGAATTGTAATTGTTTATGTTGTGGATGCTACGCAAGTATACGTATCGTATCAAGTAATACGAGGCTCTAGTGGAGTCACTAGTTATCGATCCCACAGGGAAAGAGAAAATTAAATAACAGATAATTTTAAAATAATAATAATAATTTTAAAATAGAATACGAAAATTTGGAATTCTAAATTTAAGCGCAATAAAGTAAACTAAGTATTTTAATTAGGTAACTTAACTAAGTAGAAAATTAATACGTATTAAAAGTGCAAGAAATTAAACTAATCGCTAAATAAGTCTTAACTATTCAGAAAAAGTATCTTTCCCTTGTTTAGAAATTTAAGTGATCGATGAATTTAAATAGATAATTTTAAGGTATTGTGATAATTAGGAGCATTCCTATTCTTTACCCTTTGGTCCAGAGAGTAAAGAATATTGACTAATCCTATGTTTGATTACCGAATCGCGGCTAGGCCGGGAGGATACCGACCGCCACTTCGTAGCTCCCACGTTCCCTCGCCCGAGGGCTAACATCTACACTTCAACTCTCAAACAACAGGACCGAATTGAATACTTTAGTCTGTCACACCAAAATGCTCAATTCTACTCCCAGTGATATTATTTCCCTATTTATTTGCACCTTCCTTCCAAGGCTTTTGAATTCCCCGAATATCCGATGTAATTTTTACTATAGTTGATATTCAACATATTTTAACAAATCAAATGGCCGGTTGAAAGTAAATTAAGTTTTAAGTAAAAATTATCACAATTTATTAATATATATAAAAATACTTCTATTTTTAGTTCATCAAGTCACTTAATTTCATAACGAGGAGAAAGACTAATAAACTACTCGTAATGCATAGGAACTAAACTAAGCATGAATTTCATTTAAAGTTAAAAACAATAAATACAAATACTTATCTCGATTTATCCCTAGCGGACTCCTCATAGTTCCTTTCGACTCTTCTTTCCAGTACGACAAGACTCACTAAAAACTCACTAACTCACTAAAGACTCACTAAAGACTCAAATTGACACACACAACACAAAATAACACACTAATAACACTTAACACCCAATAACACCAATTAACGCCCTTAGAAGCTGAATTTCGGCTTCTATATATAGAGGTGAGCAAAGGACCAAGAGGTGTATAAGCATCCCTTCAAAAAGTGTCTAGGTTCAATGTATCTGTGCCATTTGAACTAGCTCGCCGTCGGCGACGAACTACCTCGCTGTCGGCGAGGCTTCTAGAAGAACTTCAAACCGCGCTATCTCGCTGTCGGCGGGCTCGAGCTCGCTGTCAGCGAGACAGTTATAAATCCTTCAGAATTTTCTTCCTCTTATCCTCGCCGTCGGCGACTCAGCACAAATTGTATTATTTTCTTCCTTTTTGCTCCAAATCCGCTCCTTTTTATGATTTTTGCTTTTATCGCCTAAATTCTACATTCCTGCAACAAAATAAAGAAAATACCTTTCTTTAAAGTGCAATTTCATCAAAAATAGCTATGAATTTCTTAATAAAATTTTCAGAGATCAAAATCCCCCAAACTTACATATTACTTGTCCTCAAGTAATTTTAGTGCTACATAAAAATAATGAGTTTTATAATAAGATTTTTCAATTTAAATAACTATGAATTAGATTAATTAATATCATAATAAAGTTAAATAAAAATAATTCATGTAATTTAATTAATCTTATAGAAATGAATTATTTAGTTATCAGGTCTAAGATTTCTAGGTTACTATTCATTTCAGGAATGACTATATTTAAAAGAATAACTACTTAAGATATTCATATGATAAGAAATTCAAGAAAACACTATTAGGTAAAATTCTAATCCATAAACATAAGTTTGGAAATATCTAAGTTTTTCCCTTTAGGTTAATTCAAATGAAGCCAATTTTTGATAAGGCATCTCCTCAAGCTTCTCCTCATTTTACTTTTTCTTTTCCTTTTTCTTTTTCTTTTTCTTTCTTTTTTTTTTAATGAGGATTATCGTATCCGGAGAGCTCGTTAAAAATTTTGAACTTCATTTTCATCTTCCTAAATTTGAAACTTAGAAATATTTCTTAGCTTATATATACTTCATAGTTTTTACTTCATTGATTTTCAATCTTTTCTTTTTCACTTGAATACTTAAGAATTTTAATTTTAGAATATAGTTTTCCTTACTAAAAATAGTTTACTATATTCTTATTCCCTTTAACCAAATATTTTTTTCTATTTAATCAATTAAAGCACTAGAAATATTTCATTTAACCTTTTATAATAATTAAATAAAATAATTCATATTAAATTAAATTGAAAAAATTGCTATAAAAATCATTTTATAATAATTTGAAAATAGAAATTGAGAACAAGTTTATAACTAAATTTGTATTTTACTCCCCCCCCCCAAACTTAAATTTTTATATCTACTCTAAATAATGAAAAAGAAGGAAAGTAAATAAATCATACCTTTGAAGTTTAGGTATTTCTTTTTTTCTTTGAAATTTTTGCGAGCTTTTTTATTTTTCATTGAACCTCGTATCGTTAGTATTCTCCATATATATATAACAATTTAAAGAAAATGCGAGGATAAAATCCGAGATAAGTATTAAATACAACAATTAAAATTAACTCTATACTACACATATGAATTACTAACATATTAAAAACAATTGAACTAACAGATTAAAAATTTTAAAAACTTAAAACAATACAAAATAAAATAAAAACATCCTAAAGAAAACTAACATCCTATTTAACATAAAAACAAATGCAATTAACTAACACAGAAACAAAATCTAAACTACTATAACAATTCAACCAAATAATCTAACAAACATCCAATGTCTCACAATATAAAGTACTAACATATAAAAGTATGCAAAATAACTTAACATCAAACAAACAAAACAAATAAAGTCCTAATCTTCAGCATCAAAGTCCCAAACTATATTATCATCCCCTCCTTGATCTGTAGGCTGAGAAGACTGAGCAGGTTGATACCGAGTATACCTCGGGCACTCGGAAAGATGACATCTAAATCTCCACTCCTGTAGCGACGTTCGGCTTCATGATATGCTATCTCGTACTCCGAATGTCTCCGCAGTACTCACTATCATAATCATGTCTCCTCTCCAGATTATCAATCTTTTGATCAAAATGATCAAATCTTCTCCCCATTGTCTCTCCAAACTGCTCAAAACTCCTCCTATGCAGGGTCAGCTCATTCATCAGATCTTGTAGGGTAGGGGTGGTAGGCTCAGGAGGTTCATAGCCTAGTAGAGGGTATATCTCTACTCGACCGAGTGAAATAACTTCTCACTCCCGATCTCCACCCTTCATGAGATTCATACTTCTTGATATTGGCAGCTGTGAGTGGTTTCATAGGTTCCACCCATTCTTCATCATCTCTAGCCTCAACTCCAGAGAGTTGGCAGAGTGCAAAAATTAATCTAGGGTGTCCCAATCCAGCTCCACTCTCATTTCAAGGAGTGGCTAGGATGTTTTGATAAATAATTCTCCCAATGTTGATGCTTCTATTTTTCGAATACGTAAATTCGGAATTGCTCTATCTCATGTTACCTCACCTGTGGTGATATGTGGGTAACGTAGTAGAACAAATAAAGTAATGCCGAGCTTTTGAGATCGCATTTAATTTAGAAAGAGGAAAATTCACTCTTTCCCGTCGCTTAATTTTCCAAACTCCGGTCCCATCGATGAGAAAGTTAATGACTTCCTCCAAGTGGTCCTTCCATCGTTCCAAAAGTTTCATACTCACTAAAGTGCGAGTCATGAACTTCATAGAACGAGTTAATTCTTGCAAGCATTGAAATCTACAAAAATCCTCGTACCTTTACCGGTGCATCTTCGATGGCGATCAAATTGGCATAAAATTCTTTAACCACTTCTACAAACTGCTCTATATTGAACGTAACGTAAATTCTCCCAACCTCGTTCCTTAATAATCCGCTCTACTTCTCCTCCCGAATTTTTGAAAACCCGATCCGCAATGCACTTTCTTCCTTGTATGTTTTCAAAATATTTAGCTTCGTGCTCGTGCATTGATGAATCGGTTTTCGTCGAATTCTACTCAACGTTTTTGTCGTGGAGCCATACGATCGATCCGTGAAAATCATGAAAATTTTCACTAAACTTAAAAATAATACTAAGAAGGCTTCCTACAACATTTATAAGTAATTTAAATCAAATTCCATGGATTTCCACCGAATATATCTTCCACATTTTGATTTTTCCCAAAATTTGCAATGTGGTGAAAATATATGGTGAAAATCAAAATTTTTTGCATAAGAGTGAAGCTTTTACCAAGAGAAATTGAAATCCGGTGTTTTTGAGTACTGAAATTGTCTCCACAAGTAAGATCTAGCAAGCCCTAGAGGAGTTTTTTCTGAAATTGAGAGGTTGGGGGTGATGAATAGTGTTTTTGACCGGTCAAAATATATGTTTTTCGCGACCTCGTTGTCAGCGAGATTTTTCTCGCCGTCGGCGAGCTAATACTTTTCGGAACCTAAAACTCTCTGGAAAAATCCGCTGTCGGAGAGAAATTTTGCTCTATTCTTCGCTGTCAGCGAGATCGATCTCGCTGTCGGCGGGATTTTGCTCGTCGTCGGCGAGATTCCAAAAATTTAAATTTCCGAAATTCGTCACTCATTTTCGTCCTTGATTTGCTTATATTATATTTCCGATCACATCATTTATTACTTTAATATGAAGATTAGCTACTTATACACAAACAAATTCACACAACACAACAAATTAACTTTAATATTGAAATCCATGAGATGTACAAACTAACATAATTTTAAACTCTATAATCAAACTTCAAGCTTCAATCCTTACTACTAATCGACATCGCAAACCAATCCACGACACACTAAATGCTGATACAAAACTATGACACATATCTCAACTAAGTTTGAGATATTCAAATCATCACTCCACACATAATAAAATCTAAATCAAATCAAATAACATAAATACAAACATACTATGGAAATCTTTACTACTACTCTTCAATGTCGAATATTCTTTTCTCTCGATATTTCCGATATGACGATTGTGCACAAATAAGTTATAGAAAGGCCTGAAGGGAAACGTCGAAGCAGATTCTTCAGTGATCCAACCCTTCTGTCTCAGTAAATGAAGAAAGCTAGCTTCCAGGTGTCTAGAATGATCAAAGTGTTCCTTCATCCTCCAGTCAATGTGATCAAATAAATCAGATATATTGTCGATTAAATCTCTCACATTTTGCAGTTCTTTCTCCATTCCTTTAATTTTCTTCATAAGTAACTCCGTTTTATCTGAAATAGGCCTTACTATAGGATTATTCTGTGAAGCTCTATCAGAGATGAATGTAATGTCTTCATTATTGTCCAATGTAGGGAACTTATCTATAGAATCAAGCGACTTCCAAGGTAACAGAACCTTTTCCCAAGCTTCATAAGAAACCTGGTACTGACTGCATAATGCAAAAATAGTAGATGGGTGTCCTAGTCCGTGAACTAACCCATGCACAATTAAACCCAATGCAGACTTAACAATTATTGATCCAACATCAATAGGCAATCCATTTTGAATACAATAATTCAATATAGCGCATTCCTTCGAAACCTTGTTTACCCTCATAGTAGGTAACAATTTAGATGAGATGAAAAAGTGCCAGTGCTTTGAGACGGGATTCAAAAGTGATGCAGAGAAACTAACATACCCATCTTCACGCATTTCCCAATCTTCCGGTTCATTAGTCAGATATCGAAATATCTCATTCATATTATATCGAGAAGGCACAAAATTTGAATAGTGACATACCGGGGTGTTTTCTATAGAGAATAATTCATTTACTCTTGATGGAGTAAACATCACCCATCTTCCTCGGACGTAGACATTCCCATTGTTGATCGCATGTAAGTTAGAGTAGAACTCTTTCACAACTGGAATAACAACAGTAGACGTAGTGTAACAAAATACCTCCCAGTGCCGCTGCGCGATCGTTTCTTCTATCTTCGTAGTGGAATTCTCTAATCCTCGATTGAAAAATCCCCGTTCCTTGATAACTCTTTTCCTTACCAAAACCTTGTTGAAGATCCGCTGCGCTTCCGCACTCACAAATTTTCTCTGGTTAAACACTCCAGAATTAGAGGAATCTAAGAATTTGGAGGCCATTATGGTGAATGGAATAAATTCTAGTGAAGAAGGCAGATCTAGAATGATTTAAGAATGGGTTTTCACAAAGGAATTGGTGTTGAAACCATCCAAATCGGCATTCAAATTATAAATAACTCATCTTTATAACTTCCTCGTTGTCGGCGAGAAGTTTCTCGCCGTCGGCGACTCAGTTTAAAAACTTCCTCCCATGTTCTAGCTGTCGGCGGGATGTTTCTCGCTGTCAGTGAGCTCGATAAATAAACTAAATTTAATTTAGGCGCGAACCTCGCCGTCGGCGAGATTCCAAAATAATGTCCAATTTCGCTCTAAATCGAATAATTTCTTTTCTCATCATAATGGTTCGAATATGTGATGATTCTTAATAATAATTGAGTAGTAAAGTTTCAATAATATAAACTAAGTATTAAGATACAATAAAAATAGATAACTAATATGGGTTGCCTCCCATAAAGCGCTTGGTTTAACGTCGTCAGCCCGACCTAATCTTCATTATTAATCAGGTATACTAAGCATTAAAACCTCTTTATAGTTAGGTCTTATACCTTCGAAATATGGTTTTAATCTATGTCCATTAACTTTAAATTTATGTCCAATTTTTGGATCTTCGATTTCTATAGTTCCGTATGAAAATATTTGAGTTATGGTGAAAGGTCCTAACCATCGAGACTTCAATTTTCTAGGAAATAATTTCAATCTAGTATTATATAGCAAAACTTCCTGTCCTGGTTCAAAATTTCTCTGATTAATCTTCCAATCATGCCATAATTTCATCTTTTCTTTATAAATCCGATCATTATCATATGATTCATTTCTTAATTCTTCTAATTTATTTAATTGCAACAATCTTTTCTCACCAGCTTCCTTCATATTATAATTGAATTCTTTAATCGCCCAATATGCTTTATGTTCTAATTCAACTGGTAAGTGGCATGTTTTTCCATATATAAGCCTGTAAGGAGTCATTCCAATCGGAGTTTTATAAGCAGTCCTATAAGCCCTTAATGCGATTGTCTAATCTAATAGTACCAATCTAACCTATTTGGGTTTACGGATTTTTCTAAAATACGTTTAATCTCACGATTAGATACTTCAACTAATCCGCTAGTCCGTGGATGATAAGCAAGTGGATATCTTATGAGTAATATTGTATTTTTCTACTAGTTTGTGAATGTATTTATTTCTAAAATGAGTTCCTCCATCGGTGATAATCACTCTCGGCATTCCAAATCTAGTAAAAATTTTTTCATCGAAAATTTTGAAACACTCTTAGCATCACACCTAGGTAAAGCTTGTGCCTCGATCCATTTGGAAACATAATCAACAGCTATTAATATATATGAGTTCCCAAACGAAGGAATAAAAGGTCCCATAAAATCTAATCCCCAAACATAAAAAATTTCAACTTCTAATATAAAATTCAGAGGCATTTCATTTTTTCTAGATATATTTCCTACTCTTTGACATTTATCGCAAGTTTTAATATATCTGTATACATCTCTAAATAGAGTAGGCCAGTAAAATCCAGTATCGTAGAATTTTATAAGCAGCTTTTATCGATCCCAAAATGTCCTCCAAAATCAGAATCAAGACATTTTTGAATAATTGGTTCGATTTCTTCATAAGGTACACATCATCTAATAATTAAATCCTTACATTGCTTATATAAATATGGTTCATCCCAAAATAGGTTTTCGTATCATGGATGAATTTTTTCTGTTGTTGCAAAGTTAGCATAGGTGGTAAAATATTACTAACTATATAGTTTACTATATCAGCATACCAAGGTATTTTCCACTCATTGATATTATATAGTTGTTCATCAAGAAAACTGTCTATAATTTCATTTTCAATATCAGATAATTCATGATTTTCTAATCTTAATAAATGATCCGCAATTTGATTATCAGTTCCTTTCTTATTAACAATCTCAAAATCGAATTCTTGCATTAATAGCATCCATCTAATTAATCTTGGTTTGGAATCTTTCTTTTGCATTAAATATTTGATAGACAGAATGATCGGTATGCACGATACATTTTGTTCCAATCGGATAAGGTCTAAATTTATTAAAACTATATACTACCGCTAATAATTCTCTTTACGTAACGAGTATAATTTATTTCAGCATCATTTAGAGTTTTACTAGCATAAGTATATAACTTTAAAAATCTTTTCATATCTTTGCCAAGAACTCGCTCCTACAAGATAATCACTAGCATCACACATAAGCTCAAATGATTTCTCCAGCTTAGGAGAAACTATTATAGGTGTTGTAATTAATTTTTCTTTTAAGAGTTCAAAAGCATTCGAGCATTAGATTGTAAATTCAAATTTCTTGTCCTTTTCGAGAAGTTGGCATAGAGGTTTAGTAATTTTTGAAAAATCTTTTATATAGCGTCCGTAGAATCCAAGCATGTCCAAGAAAACTTCTTACCCCTTTTACCATAGTTGGAGGTAGTAATTTAGCTATAACTTGAATTTTTGCAGGGTCCACTTCCATGCCTTTTTCCGAAATTTTATGCCCTAATACAATGCCTCCCGCAACCATAAATTGACATTTCTCCCAATTTAGAACCAAATTTGTTTTCTCACATACTTCTAATACTTTTTTAAGATGAGTTAAGCATGTGTCAAATGATGTTATAGACAATAAGCAGGATATTTCAAATGATCAGGTAATCTTTTTAGCTCAAGTTCAGGAGGTTTAATAATTGATGGAACTATATTCTTGTCAGTGTTTTCAGTAATATCCAAAAATTCAAATCTTTCCTGAATATAATCTAGTTCTTCATTATTATCTTCAATTAATTCAGTGTTTTCTTTTTCTAATTTATTGTCATAATATTCCTTAAAATGTTCTTGTTGTAAATGTTCAAGTATTTCCATCCGAAAACATTCATCATCTTTTTCTAGAGCAGGATATTTCATTGATTTTGCAATATTAAATGTAACTTTTTGGTCATTTACTCTCATAGTTAATTCTCCTTTATGAACATCAATCATAGCTTTTCCGGTAGCTAAAAATGGTCTTCCTAAAATGATAGGAATTTCTTTATCTTCCTCCATATCTAAAACAATAAAATCTACTGGGAAGATAAATTTATCCACTTTTACTAACACATCTTCAATAACTCCCTTAGGATAGGTAACCGAACGATCGGCTAATTGAAGGGTTGCCGAAGTACGTGTAATTTTTCCTAATCCTAATCTCTTAAAAATCGATAGAGGCATTAGATTGATGCTTGCTCCTAAGTCACACAAAGCTTTTCCATAAAATTTTTCTCCTATAAGCGCAGGTGTATAGTGAAACTACCGGGATCTTTTAATTTTTCGGAAGCTTCTTCTGAATAATAGCACTAAACTCTTCACTAAGTGCGACTGTTTCATTATCAGTGAATTTTCTTTTCTTATTTAGAATATCTTTTATAAATTTTACATAATTTGGCATTTGATCTAAAGCTTCGAAAAAAGGTATATTGATTGTTAATTTCTTTAATATTTCAAGGAATTTAGCAAATTGTTTATCTTTTTTTATGTTGAGCTAGTCGTTGAAGAAATGATGGTGGAGGTTTTTCAACAAAAATTTTCATAGGTATTAAAGGATGTTCTAAGTTTGAATCTTGTTGAAGTGTTTCCTTTTCAATTTCCACTTCCTCTTTTTGGCTTTTAAGTTCTTTTTGAATTTGAGGTTCTAATTCTTTTCCACTCCTTAGTTGTATTGCTTTAATTTGTTCTTTTCCTTGATCTTTAGGATTTATTTCCACATTACTAGGAAAAGTTCCAGGTATTCTATTATTTAGCGCGATAGCAATATGTCCAAGTTGAGTTTCGATATTTTTAATAGATGTTCCTTGAATTTGTAATTGATTTCCTTGAATTTGTAGTTGATTTCCTTGATTTTGTAGTTGATGACCCATATTCAAAATTAATTCATCCATAGATAATTTATTATCTTTGAATTGAGGGTTATTATTATTAAATCCAGGTGGGTAATTAGGTTTATAATTTGGATTTGCTTGATTAGGTTGATTCATCCATTGTTGATTAGATGTGTTATTCCAATTAAAATTTGGATGAGTTTTCCGACCAGGATTATAATAGTTTGAATAAGAGTTATTAGTTCATTATTAATAGCATTTAAAGTTTCATAATTAGATTGAGATTCTATGATTTGTCCGGATGAGTTTTCTTCTAAAGTAGGAGAATAATTCATTCCGAAATGATCTAATTTCTTAGATATAGCGGTAATTTGAGAAGCTAACATAGATATTGCATCGTTTTCATGAATACTGGCTATCTTTTCGGATTTACTCTATCAACGAGGCCATTGGAAATTATTTGTTGTCATTTCTTCGATTAGTGCATAAGCTTCATCAAATGGTTTAGACATTAATGAACCTCCAGCGATGACATCGATGATTGATCTTAAAGATCCTACTAATCCATTATAAAAGGTTTGAATAATCGGCCAATCTGGTAGCGCATGATGTGGGCATTTCCTAAGAAGTTCCTTAAATATCTCCCGAAGCTTCATATATTGATTCTCCATCTAACTGACAAAAAGAAGTTATATCATTTCTAAACTTAGCAGTTTTAGATGGTGGAAAATATTTGGATAGAAATTTTTGTGATAATTCTCCCCAAGTTTTAATAGATCCAGGTGCTAACGAATTCAACCACATTTTAGCCTTCTCCCTTAATGTAAAAGGAAAAAGTCTAAGTCTTATAGCATCGTCAGATACTCCTTGATATTTAAAAGTAGCACAAATTTCTAGAAAACTAGCAAGATGTAAGTTAGGATCTTCAGTAGGTGAACCACTAAATTGATTGTTTTGTACCATTTGGATAATTGCGGGTTTAAGTTCGAATGAATTAGCGACTACATCGGGATTTTGAATAGTTAAATGAATTTCATCGATGTAGGGTTGGCATAATCTCTTAATGGTCTTTGTTGGTTCATATTTTGAATTTCGGGAATATTCGCCATTTGTGTTAAATTTATAATTTGTTTCTTTTGTTTTCTAATTCTTTTAATTGTACGCTCTAATTCAGAATCGTAAGGTATTAAATTTTCGTTTCCAAATTTGTGCATAGAATTTTAGAATAGATATTAATTTATCTATTACAATTATTTTAAAATAGTCCGTTACTCTAGTAAATTTTTCTTACTTTCCCCGGCAACGGCGCCAAAAACTTGACCCGCAATTTTATATTATGATATTTTTAATTTAATTGCAACGACGCCAAAAACTTGACCCCGCTATATTATATGTATAGAATTATAATTGTTTATGTTGTGGATGCTACGCAAGTATACGTATCGTATCAAGTAATACGGGGCTACTAGTGGAGTCATCGGTTATCGATCCCACGGGGAAAGAGAAAATTAAATAACGACTAATTTTAAAATAATAATAATAATTTTAAAATAGTATACGAAAATTTGGAATTCTAAATTTAAGTGCAATAAAGTAAACTAAGTATTTTAATTAGGTAACTTAACTAAGTAGAAAATTAATATGTATTGAAAGTGCGGGAAATTAAACTAATTGCTAAATAAGTCTTAACTATTCAGAAAAAGTATCTTTCCCCTTGTTTAGAAATTTAAGTGATTGATGAATTTAAATAGATAATTTTAAGGTATTGTGACAAATAGGAGCATTCCTATTCTTTACCCTTTAGTCCAGGTGTAAAGAATATTGACTAATCTTATGTTTGATTGCGAATCGCGGCTAGGCTGGGAGGATACCGACTGCCACTTCAGAGCTCCCACGTTCCCCTAGCCTGAGGGCTAACATCTACACTTCAGCTCTCAAACAATAGGACTGATTTGAATACTTTAGTCTGTCACACTAAAATGCTCAATTTTATGCCTAGTGATATTATTTCCCTATTTATTTGCACCTTCCTTCCAAGGCTTTTGAATTCCCCGAATATCCGATGTAATTGTTACTATAGTTGATATTCAACATATTTTAACAAATCAAATGGCTAGTTTGAAAGTAAATTAAGTTTAAGTAAAAATTATCACAATTTATTAATATATATAAAAATACTTCTATTTTTAGTTCATCAAGTCACTTAATTTCATAACAGGGAGAAAGACTAATAAACTACTCAGAATGCATGGGAACTAAACTAAGCATGGATTTCATTTAAAGTTAAAAACAATAAATACAAATACTTATCTCGATTTATCCCAAGCGGACTCCTCGCAGTTCCTTTGACTCTTCCTTCCGATGCAATAAGACTCACTAAAAACTCACTAACTCACTAAAGACTCGCTAATGACTCAAATTGACACACACAACACAAAATAACACACTTATAACACTTAACACCCAATAACACCAATTAACACCCTTAGAAGCTAAATTTCGGCTTCTATATATAAAGGTGAGCAAAGGACCAAGAGGTGTATAAGCATCCCTTCAAAAAGTGTCCAGGTTCAACGTATCTGCGCCATTTAAACTAGCTCGCCGTCGGCGACGAACTACCTCGCTGTCGGCGAGGCTTCTAGAAGATCTTCAAACCGCACTATCTCGCTGTCGGCGGGCTCGGGATCGCTGTCAGCAAGACAGTTATAAATCCTTCAGAATTTTCTTCCTCGTATCCTCGCCGTCGGCGGGCTCGATCTCGCCGTAGGCGACTCAGCACAAATTGTATTATTTTCTTCCTTTTTGCTCCAAATCCGCTCCTTTTTATGATTTTTTCTTTTATCACCTAAATTCTACATTCCTGCAACAAAATAAAGAAAATACCTTTCTTTAAAGTGCAATCTCATCAAAAATAGGTATGAATTTCTTAATAAAATTTTCAGTGATCACCCGCTGACGGTGAGGTCGTTTCTCGCCGACGGCAAGCCAGTTCAAAATACAAATACATTGAACCTGGACACTTTTTGAAGAGATGTTTGAGCACCCCTTGGACCTTTGCTTACCTCTATAAATAGAGGCTGAATTCTAGTGTCTTAGTGTGTCTTTTGAGTCTTAAAAAAAGTTTCTCTAAAGTGTTTTATGTAAGTCTGAGTGTGTTTAGTGAGTTTCTTTAGTTTATTTGAGTGCTATTTAGAAGTTACTGTACTAGAAGGAAAAAGTCAAAGGAACTTCAAGGAGTCTGTTTGGGGAGGAAATTAAGATAAGTATCTTTGTTTATTGTTGTTAACTTTAAATGAAATCCATGTTTTGTTTTATTCCCATGCATTTTGAGTAGTTTTCTCAGTCTTTCTCCTTGTTATTGAAAATTATGCAGATTGATGAAATTAAATAGAAGCACCTAATATATTAAAATAAATTGTGATAATTTTTACTTAAAACTTAATTTATTTTCAATTTGGCCAATTGAGTTGTTAAAATATGTTGAATTATCAACTATAGTAAAAATTACATCCAATATTCAGGGAAGTCCAAAGCCTTGGAAGACGGGTGCAAATAAATAGGGCAATACTAATTATGGGATGTAGAATTGGACATTTTAGTGTGACAGACTAAAATATTCAATTCGGTCCTACTGTTTGAGAGCTAAAGTGTAGATGTTAGCCCTCAGGTGAGAGGAACGTGGGAGCTCTGAAGTGGCAACGGTATCCTCCCAGCCAGCCGCAGGATTCGGTAATCAAACACGAGGATTAGTCGATGTTCTTTGCACTTGGACCAAAGGGTAAAGAATAGGAATGCTCCTATTTGTCATAATACAGTTTAAAATTTCTATCTAAATTCATCATTCACTTAATTTTCTAAAAACAAGGAGAAGGATAATTTTTCTGAATTATTTAAATCAACTTATTTCAAGCATTAGTTTACTTTAGTTTGCAATAGTTACTTTTAATTACCGTTTAGTATATTAGTAAGTAATTCCTTTTAATTTGCTGATAACAAATCTGTTAAAAACTTCCCTGTGGGATCGATAACCAGGACTCCACTAGAGCCCTGTATTACTTGATGCGATACGTATACTTGCGTAGAATCCACATTATACATTAAATCATAACTCTATATTTAAAGCGGGATCAAGTTTTTGGTGCTGTTGCTATAAACAGAAATTACATAAATATTAAAAGTGGGTCAAATATCATCTGTGTTTGAGATAGGGTCTAGTTCGAGAATTTTACCCTTAACTGGAACCCAAAGGAGGAACAAAAATAGAAAAATTGCAAAGATCAGAGAAATCAGGGCTTTTGAAGCTGTCATTCCTGAAGAAGAGGGAGAATTGCCAGAAATTTCACCACTACTAAATGAGAGTAGATTCCACCCTCTCTCTGCTGCCTTCGATGAGGAAGATCCCCGGAAGATTGCCGCTGCATTACCTCGACCTTCGTACTACAACGATCGTAGGAAAAAGAAGATGAAGACTACGCCACTAGCCCGGTTGTGATTAATAGTTGAGAAGCTAGCAAGAAAAGAAGGATGCCCCGTATCAGAAATCTTGAGAAGGATGGGGCGAGTACCAGTCAAATCTCACCTCGGATCGAGAGTGACTCCCGTCACTACTCTAGAGAGACCAAGAAGGAAAGTACAAACTATTGAAAGGAGTGCACCTGTCGTGGTATCAGGTCAACATATTAAAGAACACACCACCTACCTACATACAGCCGATAGACCATTCAGTCCTAGGCTCCCAACTTCAATAAGGATGGTGTGGCAACCTATTATTGCCGAATTGGTACTAACAGAATGCTCCGAGAAAAGAAGTCCTATCAAGAATCTCAGATCTCAAGAAAGTGCTACGACTCTGAGAATAACTCTAGAAAATGAAGTGCGACAATCGTCACCCGATAGCCGCAAGACCGTTTCAGAAACACCACTTGAAATTGCTATAGATAGACTGAGAACCGACATACAACAGTTGGAAAAAGGAAGAAAAGAAGAACTAGAATATGAGGAGGATCTGTCAGAATTCATGGAAGAGGACTTCACCGAAGTCAACATGTGGAGACCCGAGCGTCAGCGCTGCGGGAAACCCCGAAAAATGCGAAAGAAGATCTGAAACTGATGAAAAGTCTCATACAACAAAGAGATAAGACAATAGAACAATTAAAAAAGAGGATGGAAGAAATGAGCGCCGCTATAGCTACCCTTCAAAGTCAGCCTCAGACGCCAAAAGAAGTACCTTCAGAAGTTATACATATTAGAGATGGAAGAAAAGAGGTTACCTCTGTCAACGAAGATGAACAGCTCAAGAAAGATGTCGGTCTTAGTCTAATACTCGAAAGGGATATTAAGAATGTCGAACAGTAGGTGCGAGAGGCCCTATCCCAGTCAAAGAGTGGAACATCTATTCAGACGGGTAGACCCTAACTCGAGGAATTTGATGTCGTCCAATACCCAAAGGGCTTTGTACCACCTCTGTTTAAGACTTTCGACGGTACGGGAAACCCCCGACAGCATGTCGTACATCTTTGTGCTAGTTGTTGCAACGCCGGTGGGAGTGATGCTTTGTTATTTTGCTAATTCGTCAGCAGCCTGTCAGGGATCGCCTTTAATTGGTATGCAGAGTTGCCAAATGGTTCAGTCAAAACCTTCGCAGAATTGGAAAACTTTTCGTTAAACGGTTTGCTGGAGCTCAGCACCACATCACTATCGGTGATCTAGTCGTGGAGCTACAAGAGCTGAATGATACCTTGGTCGACTACATCCTTTAATGGAGAAATTTAAGTATGAAGTGTGAACCACAACTCCAAGAATAGCATGCTGTCGGTATCTTACTAAAGAGCATACATGGCCTAATAGCACTTCTCGTCAAAGGATTCACAATCAAGACCTTCGAGAAGTTGCTTAGCAAGGCCGGGAGCTTGCAAGAGGAAGCAAAGTAATTAATTTTCATCGATAAAACTGATAAGCAGAAGCCAGTGAAGGCATTTGAAAAGAAATCTGGAACTGTCGTAACGATAGATAAGGGCAAGCAGCCGATACGGATACGAACAAAACCTGTGCAACAAAATTTTCAGCAACCTCCGCCAAGTATCAACCACCTCAGAAAAGTTATCAACAGCCATAGTAGTATGACCAACAATCATCTCAGCAGTCTGACTAGCAGACAGTTCAACTGAAGCGTAGTCTAACAGAACTTTTGAATAAAGAATACCCCTTCAAGGTTAAAGCAATTTGAAAGATGTTTCGTATTCTGATAAAAAGGATGGATTCCAGCTGCCAGAGCCCAAGAAGCTAGAGGAAGTGGGCAAGAACTCCCGATGTACTGCCCTTACCACAGGATGATTGATCACAAGGTAGAAGTCCGCTTCACTTTCAATAATTAGCTCGAGAACAACCTTCAGAAAGGGAACATAACGACCCAAAACATTACATGAAGGAGCCCCAAAGAGGAGGTTCCGTCAATGTCATTTTGGCTGATCATATTGTTTCGATAGACCCGTACACAACCGACAATGGATGGAGTACCGCATGGACGAAATCTTCAAATAAAATATTGAATCACATCCAAAACGCTTCGGCATGCGCTTTAATTCAAAGTTTGAAACCTGCTAAGCTAGCACTATCAATTGCAAAAGAAGAACCGCCCCAGAAGGAGGAGGAGATTGCAGAAGAAGAGAAGACCGAGGCTCCAAAGAGTAGAGTAGAGGCTACTTATCTTATGATGGTTGTTTTTTATTCTGGGGTCGAACCTTTGACTCTGTAAGATTATCTATTTGCCTCTGTAGGGTACTAAAATGATGAGAGTTACGATGTTGGCTACGTTTTGACTGTTTCTAACGATTACGTAACTAACGACAACCAACTTAACTCGGATCTCGATTTCGATATGAATAATGATTCTCAAATCATACAAAACTTTAACGACATCAACGAAGGAAAGAACATCTACGAGAATGGCTACGAAAGCCCAGGAAGGGACGAGTTCATTTGTGAATCCTAAGGAGCTCCACTTACGATAGAATTAGAGTTATCAGACTCCGAAGCAACTCCAGAAGAGCCAGCTGCTCCAATTCAAGAAGAAACACCAATAGATCCAGCACCAGACTTGGTAAAAATAACAGAAGTCAATTTAAGAAGTGGAAAAGTCTTACCCCCGAGAATGGGTCCAAAAAATAAAAGAAAGCAGGTGGTTTCTCAGGAAGAGCCAACTCCAACAAAAGAATTGGCCAATCGGGAAGAAGTTGAAGAACATAGTAGCAAAGTGGATTATAACGTGCTAGCCCATCTTCAAAAGCTACCAACCAAACTGAGCATCTACGGCGCTCTGATCCTATCAAAGCAGATGAGGGAAACTCTGATCAAGGCCTTACTTGATCCATAAATTTGCATAGCTCAAATGACTAGTAATTCCTTAGAAGAGGTTTGCTCATTAAAAGGACAGTACGGTGTTACTTTCATGGACAATGACCTACAACTTGGGACAACAATCACAGTTGTCCTTTGTACATCTTGGTCACAATCAAAAAATTCATGCTCTCTAGGGTGTTAGTTGATCCGAGAGCATCAATCAATGTTATGAATCTTCAGACGTTAGCAAATTTGGAAATTGACGCCCGTGATCTCAAAGCAGATAGAATGTTACTAAGAGATTTTAATCAGAAAGAAGAAAGAGCTCTTCGATCAATAACATTACCAATGAGGATTAGTGATGTGGCAAGGTAAACCGTAAAATTCCATATAATTGTTTCTGAAACATCATCAATGCTCTACTGGGTCAACCTTGGATCCATGAAAACCGGATGGTACCATCGTCTCTACACCAGTGCATAAAATATTATGGAGGACAAGAGCAATGCATCAAAGGTGACTTGCAACCGTTCTCCATGCATGAAATTGGAATCCACGAAGATGCTGCCTACTACACACCTCCAAAGAAAAATGTCTTCTCTAGAAAAGCCATACCAAATGAAGCAAAAGAAATTCAAGACGACGAAGATCCTCAAATTCTAGTTCAACAATTACTCACCACTCCCTTACGGTGAGATGGTGAAGGTTTCTCCAAAACATGCACCTGAGGTTGTGGCCGGGGACGAGGTCGAAGAAGAATTGATGGAATAGTTGAACAAAATAATCCAGTGATAAATGTTGATTGGGAAGGTAATTTCGAAGAAGAAGAAATCAAGAATGAAGCAGTGATGATACGTCAAAAGAAGCCTCAATTTAAGATCTCTCTTGAAGATCAAAAGAATGAAGAATACAAAGCAATGTACAATAAGATAAACCACTATGTAATAATTATGACTCTAGCCCTGATCTACCCTAGTAGGGTCGAGGGTTTGGTAGTCGATGAAGTGCAAGGTGAGGGCGTCAAGCCAATTAAATTCTACAGTGGTGCTTCTTCTTCCAATACTGAAAAATGGTGTAAAAATTGAAGATGTTGCTTCATCTGAATTAATAGAATTTTCCTTTTGAGTGGTATTCTCCCTGTGTTCAAAATTTAATTCAACGTGGAGTCATACCTAAACATTGGTCAAAAGACCGAGCAGAGTGCTTTGAAAAATTATGGAACAATAGCGGTCGACCTTCCAACTCAAAAATTGGTCTTGTGTTCGGCAGGGTATGACCAGTAAATGATACAAAATTTTGCATGGTTGTTAATAATGAAGAATGCTTGGAAGCTTTGGTTGACTCCAAAGATTTTCCAGTCGACGATGCTCTGCCAGAATTTTAAGAAGAAATTAAATCCACAATAGACAAGTTAATGGAAGTTAACTTAGGTACTAGCGAAGAGCTTAGGCCAACCTTTATTAGCTCCTTACATAATAAAGATGACTCCAAAAACATGATTAAACTATTAATGGAATTTAAAGATTGTTTTCCTGGAGTTAAGAAGAGAATCCTGGAATAGCTCTAGAGGTTGTAGTTCATAAGTTGGGGGTGGATCACACCTCAATTCCAGTCAGACAAGCTCCTAGAAGAATGTGTCTAGAGATCGAACAACAAGTTATAGATGAAGTTAAGAAGCTAATAGATGCTAAATTTATCTTTGAAGAACAATATCTAAATTAGTTAGCCAATGTGGTACCAGTCAGGAAGAAGAATAGTCAGATTCGAATCTGCGTGGATTTCAGAGATTTGAATAAAGTGTGCCCAAAGGATGAATTTCCACTACCAATTCCAGAATTAATGATCGACATCGCATCAACGCATGAAATCTTCTCTTTCATGGATGGATCATCCAGATACAATCAGATAAAGATGGCACTAGAAGATGAGAAGCTTACAGCCTTCAGAACGCCAATTGGAGTATACTGCTATACAATAATGCCTTATGGATTGAAGAACGTAGGAGCAACATACCAAAGAGTTATGACAGGAATCTTTAATGATCTCATTCACAACCAAGTTGAATGCTACGTGGATGATGTGGGCATCAAAAGAAAACTGAAAGGAGATCATTTGTAAGATTTGAGAATTTTCTTCAAGCGATTACGACAATTTAACGTTAAGATGAACCCTTTAAAGTGCGCCTTTGGCGTCGCCTCCAGGAAATTCTTAGGATTTGTCATTCAACATCGTATAATTGAAATTAATCCAGAAAAGATTAAAGCTATCTTAGAAATGCCACCTCCCAAGAATTTGAAATAATTACGATCATTCCAAGGGAAGCTGACATATATTCGACGCTTTATTTCTAATTTGTCAGGTACGTGTCAGTCATTCTCGGCATTAGTTAAAAAGGACGCCAAATTCATTTGGGAAGAGAAATGCCAACGGGCCTTTGAAGATATTAAATGATATTTGATGACACCTCCTGTCTTAGCATCCCTGATCTCAGGTAGACCATTAATACTTTATACCACGGCTTTAGACGACTCCCTCGGAGCCCTATTAGCCCAGGTTAATGACGAGTGTAAAGAAATGCCCTCTACTACTTAAGTTGTTGTCTAATTTTGACGAAGGTAAAGTATCCTCTGATTGAGAAACATTGTTTGGCATTAATCTTTGCCACCCAGTAACTCAGACACTACATTCTTTCTCACAAGGTCAACATTATTTCGAAGTTTAATCCATTGCAATACTTGATGACTTGCCCAACACTCTCCGATGAGACTAGCCAGGTGGTCAATGATACTATTGCAATTCGAGATAACTTTCATCCCTCTTCCTGCTGTAAATGGACAAGTCCTAACAGGCTTCCTCGCAGCATACCCTTTGCCGGCAGACTCGCCTCTCAACGATGATTTGCTAGACAAACAAATAATGAACTTAGAAGATCTCGGTGACCAACGTAGGGAGTTGTACTTTGACGGAGTGTCGTCAGCACAGAAAGATAAAGATTTGCAAACTATAGTGCTCTGTAAGGCAGGAATCAGACTACTCTTTATAACACCATAGCGGGGGATGTTAAGGTACTCCTACCTCTTAACAGAACCATGCATAAACAATGAGGCATAATATGAAGACCTTATAACCAGATTGGAATTAACCATTCATATGAGAATAACGGACATCAACATCTATAGTGATTCACCGTTGATCATACAATAGGTCACTGGATAGTACAAAATTCTGAATCCAAGACTCAAGCAGTATTTTCAGTATACATTGAAATTACTACAACAGATTTCAAATGTGACAATATACAAGATTCCTAGAAAAGAAAAGGCCCTTGCAGATGCTTTTGTCTGACTTGGAAAAGAATTTGCCTGCTTACAGGATGAGTCAGTTGAAATGAAAGTTCAAGAACGATAAGTCCTATCACAGATCGACATAGACACTTTGCACCGACTGGGAAAGGAAGAAAGGGTTGTGGTAGTGGCAGAAAATACGGAAGATTGGTAGCACCTGTTAATAGATTACTTGCGAACAGGAAATCTACCGGACTATAAGTCATTAGCCCATAAAATTAATAGAAGAACTCTATCTTACCCATTAATAAATAATGTATTATACAGAAGGTCTTTCGATCAAATGTGGCTAAGGTTCCTAAGTGGGTTTGAGGCTCTAGAAATTGTTAAAGAAGTGCACTCAGAACTTTGCAGCGCTCATCAGTTGGGTCCGAAGATGAAAATGGAAATTAAAAGACTAGGGTACTATTGGCCCTTAATGATGACCGACTGCATGGAGGTCGCTAAAAGTTGTCACCAATGTCAGGTGCAGGGAGTAGTTCTACACAAACCTCCAAATGCGCTACACCCGACCATCGCCTCGTGGCTGTTCCAATGTTGGTTAACAGATATAGTGGGTCCCATAGAACCACCGTCTTCTAAGGGACATCGCTTCATCCTCGCAGCAACAGATTACCTTTCAAAGTAGGCAGAAGCAGCACCACTCAGGGAAGTGAAAGCACATCATGTGCTACAATTTTTCAATAATCAAGTGGTTTACCATTTCAGGCTACCGCGTAGAATTATCTCAGATAATGGGTATGCATTCAAAAGCACAAAAATCAACAATTTTATCAGGAGACACAGGATCGACATGCTCAATTCAACAATCTATTACCCAAAAGCAAACGGCTTGGCCAAGGCATTAAATAAAACTCTCATCCAAATATTAAATAAAACTTTGAATGAAAATAAAAGAAATTGGCATGAGCAGTTATTAGAAGCCTTATGTGCCGTGGTATATGGGTCTAAGGTCGTTCTACTACTAAAAGTTCAACTGGCTTCTCTCAGGATTGCTATCGCTAGCAAAATTACTACGGAAGAGAATGCCAAACTACGGTTAGAAGAGCTATAAAGCTTAGAAGGGAGTCGACTCTCAGCACAACAGAATCTAGAACTGTATCAAGCTAAGATGATCCAGACCCACTATAAACTGGTCCAACCAAGGACATTCAAAGTTGATGACTTGGTTCTAGTTCTCAAGAGACCTATTCTTGCACACCGCAAGATAAGAGACAAATTTGAACCAACTTGGGAGGGGCCGTCCGTGGTCGAGACAGTCTACTCGGGAAGTTTCTACCAACTTGTGAATTGCTGGGGAGAATGATATATGTTTCCAATCAAAGGACGATACTTAAAGAAATATTACGCAACCTGATGTTTCGAAGGATAAACATTAAAAATGAAGTCTTATTCCTAGAAGCACGGGTATAGTAATCACTTGCAACTGGGTCTGAACCAAAAAAAATGTGTGTTAAAAAGAAAAAATATATGTCTTAAAGAAACTTTCTAAATAATAAAATTTAAACTTTCCTTTAAAAATCAAAACTTGTTCCCGATTTTCCTATCATATTTTCCTATTCTGTTAAAACTCAAATGAAATAAATAAAAATTTTCATTAAATAAATAAGTTTTCTTATTTTTCTCGTTCTTGATACTGCCCCCTCATTCCTTCCTTATTTTTCATAGGAATATGTCAAACGGGCGGTTGATTCTAAATTTCAGGAATGGCGTGAGTCTAGCACTCAATGAACAGAAGATGAAGGCTGGGTCCGTGATTTAGATCGAAGCCAATTTTACATCAGCCAGATTACAATATGAGAAGGCTGATTAAACTCTTGTAAACCAGGAAGATCTCCATGACCGTATAGTTGTGAAACTGGGTGGCACGAGTCAGCGGGCCACTGACAAGAAAAGAAAAATTAACGCTACTCAGTTGGCTAAAGCAAACAAGAAGGTCAAGTCTATGATCACTACAGTAGAGGGCAGGCTTGTCAGTGATGTGTCCACGGAAATTCAGGAGGTAAGAAGAGCTACTCTCACTCCAACTTAACAAAGAAAAAAGAACCATCACATCCACAAGATGTTGAGCAAGTTAGTGGTGGATCGGCATAAAGAAACATTTGCCACCGTCAATGCAAGCAAATTAAAGAAGCCGATTCATAAAGAGCCAGAAAAGAAATTATCAACCCCAAGGACAACAGAAAAGAAGAAAGAAATTCCAAAGAAATCAAAAATAGAAACATCACCACGGCGTCAGGCGGATGCCCCAGTTCTGAAGAAAATTGTTGCAAAAGCAACCCAAGAGGATGTCTTGATGGAGATAATCCTTGAGGAGATGAAACATGTAGGAGGTCATGCTAGGATTGAGCCATACATCCCACAGTACGTTACCAGACCTCGATGTTTCTAGATGATTCCAGAACATGAGCTGGAGAAGATTCAACAAGTTGAGAGAAAGACATTCGAGTATTTTGAAAGGATCCGAGGCAGGAGGGTTAACATCCTGGAAGGCCTTGAGCTACACCCAAATGTGTTTTCAGATTATAAGTAGAAACAGATTGTGGTCTACATCTTCAACCTTCAAGAAATGGGCTGAGTGGGTCGCTTAAGGAGAAAGACTTAATCAGAACCCCGGAAATGGATGAAAGGAAAAGGAAGGGTTACGATTCATTGTGGATGTTTCTACAACTTTGCTGAAGACAGAAAAGGAAATCCACCAGGGATACTTCATGACAGTGATGTCGATCCAATGCCAAGAATCATTAAGAGGATGGTCAAAAGGATGGTGACATGGTGGGTATTATTTGCAGATTGTATACCCAACAGTTGTATCATCAACATATATGAGGAAGGGGACTGCATACCTCCCCACATAGATCATCATGATTTTGTAAGATCCTTCTGTATGGTGTCTTTTAACAATAAGTGCAACATTGAATCAGACCTCCAGATAGCAAGTTCCGGAGTAATTCGAGGGCTAGTGGAGATAACTCTACTGGTAGGTTCTGTTCTAGTACTAAAAGGAAATGGAGCAGATGTAGTAAAACACTGCATTCCAGGGGTACCTTTTCAGTGGGTTTCCGTCACTTTAAGAAGGATGGATGACAGCAAGATGCCTTTCCGTTTTTGACCAGATCCAGAATTAGAGAGCCTCCAGCCTTACGAGCTGTGAGCTACATGGAAAATATCACACCTCCAACACACATCCGAATGACATTTCCTGCTAAGGATTGCTTGGAAGGTGATGATATCACCATTTGTCTCACTAGTCAGACATGGATTTTGACAGACATTTTTGAAGAAACCAACAAGGATCCTATGCAGTCTGTTTTGAATCTGTATGGATTTTGTTGAAAAGGAAAAACATCATCATGTTTTGGATCAGTTGTATGATGTATTTTCAACAATATAAATGGAAACGACCATGTCGTATTTTGCCTTCAGTTCTTGTGTGCAAATTTACTCGGAACGCCATTAAATAAACTCTGAACAAAGAATGATAAATAAAATAAAATAAATATTAAATAAAAAAATGAATGAAAAATGATAAAAAAAATGAAAATGAAAACTCTTTCAAAAAGCCTAAATGGCAAAACAAATTACAAACTAACATAAACTTTAATCAAATAAAAATGAAATCAAATCTCAACATTAAATTTCAAATCTCAAATCTAAATCTCAATCTCAAAACATCAAATTTCAACCTCAAATTTCAAATCTCAAATCTAAATCTGAATCTCAACATCAAATTTCGAACCTCAAACCTCAAATTTCAACCTCAAATCTCAATCTCAAATCTCAACCTCAAATCTCAACCTCAAATTGAATTCTGATCCAAATCCTTGGATTTGAATCTTTCAATTATTCTTCAAATTCAACTCCAATTGAAACTCCTTCAAAGTTCAAATCCTTTCCTCGACTTATTGCTAGGTCAAGTCTCTTCTACTCGGTATGTTTACCAACTCCTTTCAGTTCTTTTCTCTGTGCGTTAGAGGATCGACTCGTTCTATTAACACGGAGCCACGAATTTTATTCGATTTGGTTCTGATGGCATGGAACTGGGTCCCTCCTCACACGGATCTCCTTTTTGAGAAACCCTTCAAGCGGAGTTTGAAACACCCTCTCACCCACTTTCAAACTAATTTTCTCTCCAAATTCTAACTTCAACTTCAAACTGATTTTTATCCAAATTCAAACTTCAACTTCAAAATCATTTTCTCTAAATTTGAACTTCAATTTCAAACTTTAAATTTTTTAACCATTTTGAAATCTGAGGCTGGTACCTAAATTCCAATCATCTCCTTCTGAGGCTAGTACCTAAATTCTAACTCTCATCTTTCGAGACTTGTAACTAAATTCCAGTTCTCATTTCGAGATCACTACCTAAATTTTGATTCTCATCCCTTCCAAGATTGGTATCTAAATTCTGATTCTCAACTTTTGAGACTGGTACCTAAATTTCAGTTCTAATTTCGAGATTAGAACCTAAATTTTGATTCTCATCCCTTCCGAGATCAGTACTTAAATTCTGATTCTCAACTTTCAAGACTGGTACATAAATTCCAGTTCTCATTTTGAGATCAGTACCTAAATTCTGTTTCTCATCCCTTTCAAGATTGGTACCTAAATTTGAGTTCTCATTTTGAAATTGATACCTAAATTTCAATTCTCTCCTTTCGAGATCGGAACCTAAATTCTGATTCTCAACTTTCGAGACTGGTACCAAAATTTCAGTTCTCATTTCGAGATTGATACCTAAATTTTAATTCTCTCCTTTCGAGATCGGTACTTAAATTTTGATTCTCAACTTTCGAGACTGGTACCTAAATTCCAGCTCTCACTTTGAGATCAGTACATAAATTATGATTCTCACCCAACGAGGTCGGTACTTAAATTCTGATTCTCAACTTCCATGACTGGTACCTAAATTCCAGTTCTCATTTTGAGATCAGTACCTAAATTCTGATTCTCATCCCTTCCAATATCGGTAACTAAATTCTGATTCTCATCTTTCGAGACTGGTACTTAAATTTCAGGTTCTCCTTTGGAGATCAGTACCTAAATTCTGATTCTCATCCTTTTCAATCGGTACCTAAATTCTGATTCTCACTTCGAGGCTGGTACTTAAAATTTCAATCCTCACCCCTTTTCAAATTTAAAATCTTCTTTGGTAAATCCCAAATTCCCTTTCAATTCCAATCACAAATTAATTTCAATCAAAAATTTAAACCTCCAAAAAAATCAAATTTCAATCAACTTCAAATTTAATCCTAAACCAAACTTTAATCAAAGTCTCAAATCAATTTCAACCAATCAAAATTTCAAAACTCAAAATCAAAATTGAAAATTTAAAATAAAAAATCTAAATCAAATCAAAATTTGAAACATTGACCTAAATCAATCTTGAAATAAATCAACTTGAAACTTCACCCCTTCATCCCCAGCGAGAGTTCTGGAATGTTCAGTTTCAAAGATTTACCTGATACTCCCCAAAAGGATCCTTTCTCTAATCTTTCTCTGTTTTGTTCTGAGGGTGTGACCTTGGAACACTTGTGTTGGTTTGTTGATCTCTTCTGTCAACACTAATACGCACGGCGTACTTTGTTAGCACACCACACTTATTGGGGTTCCATTTGTTGACCTCAATTTTGGTGAGGTCTTACCTTTCTTTAGTACTTCAGATCTAGCCATAGGATTTTTCTTTGACTATACTAGTGTCGGCATATTTTTAGGTTGTGTGTTTTATTTTAAAAAGGGGGTCGCCTAACAGAAGTTGTCGGCGAATTTTTAATTTAGTTTAAATAAATAATTTTGAAAAAGTAGTATTTGATTTTGAAAATAATTTTAAATTTGAAGGTTTTTAGATATGAGATTAAACCGATCTAACATCCCAAATAGTTTATATAAACGAGCACCGTACCACAAACCGTGTATCTATCCCTAAGGATAGACACACTGCTTGATGGTGGGGCTCGATTAAATAAACTAGAAGATTTGTGACATCCGTTTGGTCTGCGAACCAATTTTATAAGCCGACAAATTCCCCTGCTTAATATGAAAGTATTAAACAGGGTTTATATTACCAGGTTTCTTTTAAAATTCCCTATAAGGGCAAGCCCCTATAGTTAATTACATCTTAAGTGATGGGAATCACCTAAGAAAACTCTCGATAATAATCAATAATTCTGCTCTCAAGGATTTCAAAGTTTAAGTTTTCAAGGGATTGAATTTTGGAATTTCAATAGGGAATGGATCAAATTTGGAACATTTTGTTTTGGGAATCCAAAGGAAGAAAAGTAGGAGAAATCACGGATTCGAAGCGAACTTCGATAATTTCCCGACTATCCTATTGTTTGGCTTGAGTTTAGGAAAGTCCTAATATTTATTTAAATGTTTTGATCTTGCCAATTTTAATTAATTATGGCTTATATTTGTATGATAAAATCAAACAAATAGCCTCGAAGATGTGAGGGTTTATTGTCGTACCGGACGACGACCTCGGAATCCTAAGACCAGTTAGGGCTTAATTTGCAATGCAAGTGCCTAACGAAGAGTTGAGGATTTATATTGCACTAGGAAAACTACCTCGAAGTCCTATGGCTTTGTTATTTAATTCTAGGAAAGTTTTGCTGAAGTAGACTCAAGTTTTGCTGATGACGATGGTCGTGCTGCCCACCATGCTCCGAGCTCCTTGTTGTTGCAGAGTTTCAATTTTAGAAGTCATAAATCATGGGATGAGAAAAGTGTTTTGGTTTAGAGAAAATCTTAATTTCCAAGTGTTTTCAATACTTTAATTAAAACAAATCTTAAAGTTGATTATAACGACACCGGTTAAGATCCCACGGTTCCATCCTTCCGGCATCATTATTTTTATCGGATTCACTTAGTCCAGATGAATTTGCTAAACTCAACTGAATGAGTTCCACACTTTCATTTAGACCGTGGGAAATCCCGTTAGCAATACGTAGGTTACATCATCCGAGGTATTCCCGATCATCCAACAGGACGTTTTAATTTAGTTGTAATTGTAGTTTTGTGTTGTGTTTGTGATTAAATTTTGAGTTGTTTTATATTTTGAAATGTTGTGGCGGTGAATTTTATCTTGCAATGACTTTTAACTTAGTTTTGGTTTCAGTTTTAGGGACTATCCTAAAGGTGTGGGTTTTCATGCAACAGTTGTTTATCATGCAAGAAAAGTAAGTGCGATGCAATTAATGAAATTGCAATAATGTAAATTACAAGAAAGTAAATTACAATAGAATAAAAGGGTACCTAGAGGGTCTTCCCGTCATCCCAAGCTGCACTTAAAACACCATTAGAATATTTAAGCAAGTTCCTAGGTAAAGATAAGGGAAGGGTTATGGTTTTCTATCAAATTCCTAATCCTATAGCTAGTCATTTCCTATGACGTCTAGGTACCTTGTGTTTTGGTTTGAAGACAATTTTCTTCATCAAAGAACAATTAAATTCAATTGTTCTTATAAACATCCTATCATATTGAGAAAGTGTTTAAGAAGAATCTTAAACATCTTTTCAATATTGCTAGAATTGTTTTAAGTCCAAATGGATTCAATTACACAAATGAATTAATCGTCCAAGAATCTCAAGTTTTGTTATCTTGCTCGATGAACTAGGACATTTGAATATCCTATAGGTTAAGTAACATTTCATTTAATATTCTGTTTAGGAGTTATGATAACTAAAGCTTTTGAGAGTAAATTGGTGTTCAAATGGTTTGTGATTTAATTTAATTTCCATTAATGGGTTTAAATTTAGAATAGTGTTCAAGTTATTTTAGATTTATTTTGAATTCTTTGTCTTTGGTGATGTTATATTTAATTCAACTTAATTTAATTTAATTTAATTTAATTGAGTTTTAATTTAATTTAATTCAATTTAATTCAATTTTGTTTGATTTGATGTTACATTAAATTAATTTGATTTGATTTAATTTTAATTTAATTTGATTTAATTTAATTTAATTTAATTTAATTTAATTTTAATTCATTTAATTTAATTTTTAATTTGGTTTAACTTAATTTAATTTAGTTTTATTTATTTAATTTAATTTAATTTAATTCATTTAATTTAATGTAATTTGTTAATTTAATTTAATTTAATTTAATTTAATTTAATTCAACTTTTAATTTTAATTTAATTTAATTAATTTAATTTAATTTTTAATTTATTTTTATTTTTTTAAATTTTAATTGAAATTTTTAAAAGAGTTTAATAATTTAATTTTAGTTTAATGATTAAGTCTTTTAATGTTTTGAATTTGAGTTATCATTTTAATTAAGAATTGAATATTAATGAGATAATTAATTTAGGGATTTTTAAATTAAAGAATAAATCTCTTCCTAATAATATCCCTATTTTAATAATTCCAATTTTATTATTCTTCCAAATTTAATCAATTATTTAATTAAGGTTTAATCATTTTAAATTGCTTAATGGGTTTCTACCCTTTAATTATTTAAATTTCAATCATCCAAATCAGATTAGGATCAAATATTTTACTTGTTAATTTTTTATTAAACCTAAAGTTTTAATTAAGGATTAAAAATTTTAATTACCACTTTACCCTTTAAGCTTAATAATTTCATAACTCACTAAATTGAACTCAAATAAACTTGAAATTTTTTATGTGACTTCACTCATATGTCAATAAAGACATGAGAGGAGAAAATGTGATCTTTCTGTATTTAATTTATTTATATAATTATTTTTGGTAGAAAATAGAGATTTCCAAGGAAAATTTAATAACATGACCAAGGGAAAGTTTCTGTCCTTAAGAAAATTAGGGGACATTCCTAATGACCAGAGGACCACTTGGACAAATTTTGCTGATTTTTTGAATTATATTATTTTTATTATAGTTATTTTAAGTTTTGGAGTGTTAATTAATTTAAAAATAAAATAAATGTTGAAAAATGAATTTTATATTTTCCAAAAATCTCTCTGATATCAAAGAAATTAGATAATCAAATTTTACAATTTTCTGATTTTTCTATGATTTATTATAATTATTTTAGTGAAAATGCTAGAAAATACATTTTTTTTAATTTTAAAATTACCCTAGAGCTTTAAAATTTAATATCTCACTAAATAGACCTAAGAAAAATATGGGGTTCGTTCCTAAATGATTAAAATTTAAAATGTGACATTTTGGTGAATTTTATTATTTTTGTGAATTTTATTATTTTTTAATTATTAAAATATTAAAATAATATTAAAAAATCAACTTTTTTAGAAAATTGAAATTTTAATTTTCTTAAATTCCCCTAATATCAGAGAGGCTCCAAAACCAATTTGGTGAATTTTTAAAAAGTATTTTGAAAGTTATGAATTTTTAAAGTTTAAATTGACTAAATGGCTTAATCAACCCATTTAGTAGGGCTAACCAAGTCCAATTGACCTCAAATTTTTATGGTGGGTTCCTCTGATCCTAAAGGTCAGTGAAGAATTAATTTCAAGTCAATTTGATGTATGGTTAGCTCTAATTAATTAGAGATCCATTTTGGGTGTTTAAGCCAATTAGGGTTATTCCAAGTGAGTTAACTCAAAATAATTTTTCATAGGGTCCTCTGGTCCTAAGGAACATCACCAAATTTTCCTAGAATTTATTTCACAACATGCTATTTATTGGAATTAAAATACTCAAAACAGTAACATGAATTTGAAAAATCAATAACTTTTCATAGGGATGGCCTCGACTTTGGAAAATTCGGGGAATGTTCCTAAATTCGGAGGCTTCAAAAGCCCTATGGTCTCATGCCATGGTGAATTGTATACATGCATGGATAATTAAAAATATGCAGAGGCTAAATAAATTATTAAAAATAAAATACTTGATGAAATTAAATAATTTCTTTTCCACATTATTCTCCTCTGTTCACTGAGCAAGAGGGTACTTTTATTTTATTATTATGATTTTCCTACATAAAGTTATAAATTTTCCAAGTTTAGGGAATTAAATAAATCAGAAAAATTCCTAATTTTCTATTTATCCACGCGGCGCCGTGTCATCCTCGGCATCTCCGAACGCACACGCGTCGCGCTCCCATTCGACGCCGCCATCTGAGTCAGCAGCCCGGGCCCCGCGGTTCTCTTACCGTCTCCTGATCCGATGCCATCTGAGCCGTCCGTCCGCGCGTGTATTGAATGGACGGCATCCGTTCATCATCCCTGAGCGTACTCACCCGAGAGTCGTCCACACTAAATCCCTAAGATCTCACTCGATACTCAATGGATTTTCATGTTCTTATGCTCTATGGATTCGTCTTGAGAAGACGAACACATCTATACGGTTTAGGTGGGATGAAATTTACACAATAAAAATGGAGAATGTTCAGAAGCTCGGGAAGAAGAGTGAGGCCATACCTTTGCTCAGAGAAGTGTGGCTTCGATCTGAGAGTTGTTGCACCTTCGATTGGATCCCGACAAGCTCCGGATGAAGTCTCCCGGTCCGGTGAATTGCCTAGGTAGGATTTCGACCACGCTCGATCACAAAGCTTGGAGGCCGGAGCAATCGGGTGGCCCGGAGATGGGGCTTTTGCTGGTGGACACCTTCCTCGGGTCCGGTGAAGGTGTAGAACCAATCAATTTGGGGATTGGCTCACCGTGGAGAAGTGTCCTGGTTTTGGGCCTAGATTTTAACTTTGAAATTGAGCTCACGAGAGAAGAAATGGCAGGGGGATCTCGGTGGGGATCAAGTGCTCGTGTATGGGGAGGAGTCCGGAACAATTTTGGCGAGTTTCCTTAAGGTTTTTTTCAGCACCTCTCATGGCCGAGAGGGGTGGTGTTTAAATAGGAGAGGGTGGAGGGCCTCCCGGGAGAGTTAGGGCTTGGGATCAGCTGCTTAGGTCGAGGGCGGTAACGGCCACAATGGCCACTGGGGATGGGGCAGCTCAGCAAGGGAGAATTCCAAAGTTGGCTCACATGTGAGCTCTCGGCCTGGTGGTTTCCGGCGGCTGTGGTGGCTGGCCGGCCAGGGTCAGGTCACCATCTTGGTCAGGGAGGTCAGGGCTGGGACTTAGTGCAATCAATTGGCATTGGCCATGTGTAAAGGGATTGAATTGAAATGGAATGGGGGATGAGCTCATTTTGGGTCCAAATGGGTCAACCCACCTTTTGGGCTTGGTTCACCTCCCCATGGCTGATTTGGGCTGAGGGAAGATCAGATGGATCAGCTAGGAAAGGGTGGAGAAGTCACCATCCATGAATATTTTGATTAAACATGGATTAAGGTGAAGCATTAAAAGGGTTAAAACCTTTTAAGGGGGCTTAAAAGAGGCTCCTCCTTTTTCCATTAGTGGCTTGATCACATGTCAAGCCTTCCATGGCTTCATGTGGCTTGTCCATGGCTTTCATGGCTCACCTTTGGCTTGGGAAAAGTGGAGACAATTTCATGGAAATGGATGTAAGAAAAATTTTGGTATTTAGGGGTGATTTGGCATGAGTCTTGATTTGGAATTATTTGATGATGAATTTAGGACTTAGGTAATGGCTTTAATTAAGTGGATGGCAAATGGAGATGTCATGTGGGCTTTAGGGTGGATTTGGGGCTTTTTTGAAATGGTTTTAGAATGGCTTTTAAGATGGTTTAGGAAAGTGGGCTTTTGAATTTTAAAATGGATTTTGGGATGAAATTTTGGCAAAGGCTTGGGCCAAATAATTGTTGGGTTTAGCTCATGGATGTGTCATGAGTGCTTTGAAGCAAATTAGGGGTGATTTGGGTTTGAATTGGGTTGAATTTGGGTTCTTTTGGTGAATGGGCCAACATAGGTCCAAGTGGGCCAAGTTGGGCCAATGTTGGGTTAGGGTTGAAACTGATGTAAAATTAATGTTAATAAATGTTTATGGGAGTGTTTCAAAGAGGTTTTGACTTTGTTTGGGCTTTGATTTTGGGGTTTGGGCTCATTTGGGTTAGGTTTGGGTTTAGGTCGAAATTGGGCCTTTTAGCTTTGGGTTGAATTTGAGTGGGGTTTGGGTCTAAATTTTGGGCAAATCATGTTAGTTTTTTGCTTGTGGGGATGCTAAGGAAGATTTAGAAAAGATTTGGGGTTAATTGGAGTTGAATTGGGTGAGTTTGGGTTAGGTTTGGGTCATGGGTCCAAATTGGGCTTTAAGGCCAAAAGTGAAATTGGATCCAAATGTCAATCAAATTGGACTTGGATTTGGTCTAAATTGGTGTTGGGAATGTTGAATTGAAGTTTAGAATTAAATTGGACCAGAATTTGGGTCAATTGGGTAGGTTTGGTTTGACATTGGGTTCACTTTGGGTTAAAATGGGTCAAATTGGGGGTTTTGACAAAAGTAGGGTAAATTGACAAAATTGGCTCATGGTGTAGTTGGACAAAATTAAATTGGAAATATTTGGGATTTTCTGGAATTTTCTGGGAATTTTCTAAATTTTTGGATTTTTGGGTCAAGGGGGGTATTTTGGGTATTTGGAGGGTATTGGGAGGTTTTCTTGGAATTTTTGGTATTTTTGGGTATGGATGATCAATTTAAGTGATGTGGAAATTTTTGGGATTGATTTTGGGGAATCTTGGGTACTTTAGGTGATTTTGAAAAATTTGGGTAATTTCAAGGGCTTTGGGTAGGTTAGGCGGGTGTAGGGTCCCGGGGGTCAAAAATTGAAAATTTGGGAAAATTGAAGATTGGGTGAATATAAGTGAAATGAAATCATTTTGGTTGAGCCTTGAAGTCATATCAAGCCCACATGAGCCATGAAGGAACTCATTTGAGGCATTCACTATGTTGTTCCTAACCCTCTTAGCCAAAGGCTTAGGGGTTAAGGACCATCCATGTGAATCACCTACATGAGTCAGGAGGTCAAGTTAGGTATGGGTGTGGTTTTAGGAGGTATGTGAAAGTGTAGTGTATAAGTGTAGTGTGTGTGTGTAAGTCAGCCCTTCACCAGACTCGGGCCACCTGGAAGCGGTCCTAAGGCCAAAGAGTCCTATAGGAACTCATCCTTTAAACTTCCACATTTGATTTCAACCCTCTAGGTGATTAGGGGTCTACGATCAAGTTTGTGGAGTTTGCAGGGAGTTAAGAAGTGGTTTGAAATTCTAGAGGGTGGGTCCCAATTCTAGTCCTCTAAGATAGTCAAAGGAAAAGCCTAAGGCTAGATCCTAAGTACTAAAGAGAAGAAGAGAAGACCTCATCAAAAATGAGGTCAACAAATGGACCCCCAATAGGTGTGGTGAGCTGACGAAGCACACCGCGCGTATTGGCGTTGACCGAAGCGATCAACAAAACCAACATAGATGTCCAAGTGACAAACTTAGGACGAAGTAGAAGAATTTCCGCTGGGGAGTGTCAAGCATATCTCTGAAACTGGAGATTCCTGAACTCTCGCTAGGGAAAGGAAAAGAAGGTGAATTCCAAATCACATGATCTGGGGAAATTTCAATTTAGATTTCATTTTGTTTCAATTTAAGTTTTGATGTGTGAGCTTAGACTTCAATTTGAAGTTTCAATTTAGATTGAAGTTTGTCAAAATTAATTTGAAGGGATTTAATTTGAAATGAAAATTGGAATTTCGTGGTTTTAGATGTAACATCTTCAACCCCAAAAGAAAATTGAATTGATTGGATTGAATCATTACAATGAGGAGAGATCTCAGAGCAATGTGGTATTGGATGTAAAATCCTTAACCTCAAGAGTTTGATTTTGATGTATTTCATTGCAATAGGGAAAGAATCCTAAAGCAATGCAGTCTCGGATGTAAAATCCTCAACCCCAAAAGTTTGATTTGGATGTATTTCATCGCAATAGGGAAAGAATCCTAAAATAATGCAGTCTCGGATGTAAAATCCTCAACCCCAAAAGTTTGAATTGGATGTATTTCATTGCAATAGGGAAAGAATCCTAAAGCAATGCAGTCTCGGATGTAAAATCCTCAACCCCAAAAGTTTGAATTTGATGTATTTCATTGCGATAGGAAAAGAATCCTAAAGCAATGCAGTCTCGGATGTAAAATCCTTAACCTCAAGAATTTGATTTTGATGTATTTCATTGCGATAGGGAAAGAATCCTAAAGCAATGCAGTCTCGGATGTAAAATCCTTAACCTCAAGAATTTGATTTTGATGTATTTCATCGCGATAGGGAAAGAATCCTAAAGCAATGCAGTCTCGGATGTAAAATCCTCAACCCCAAAAATTTGATTTGGACGTATTTCATCGCGATAGGGAAAAGAATCCTAAAGCAATGCAGTCTCGGATGTAAAATCCTCAACCCCAAGAATTTGATTTTGATGTATTTCATTGCGATAGGGAAAAGAATCCTAAAGCAATGCAGTCTCGGATGTAAAATCCTTAACCTCAAGAATTTGATTTTGATGTATTTCATTGCGATAGGGAAAGGATCCTAAAGCAATGCAGTCTTGGATGTAAAATCCTCGACCCAAAAGTTTGAATTTGATGTACTTCATTGCGATAGGAAAGGATCCTAAAGCAATGCGGTCTTGGATGTAAAATCCTCGACCCAAAAGTTTGAATTTGATGTACTTCATTGCTATAGGGAAAGGATCCTAAAGCAATGCAGTCTTGGATGTAAAATCCTCGACCCAAAAGTTTGAATTTGATGTACTTCATTGCGATAGGGAAAGGATCCTAAAGCAATGCAGTCTTGGATGTAAAATCCTCAACCCCAAAAGATTTGAATTTGATTGAGATTTGATTTGAGATCTGGAAGATCGAATTCGAAATTTGATTGAGATTTGAAATCTGGAAAGATTGAATTTGAGATTTGATTTAGATTTTATTTGATTTGCAATTTATGTTCATTTCGTTTGTCTTTTAATGATTCAAATTTTATTTTATCGTTTGTTTAATGTTCATGTGAATTTGGTGTTCGTCATTTTTAGATTTTTAAGGAAAGTTTTCTTTTATTCTTTTTTTTTATTTCTTTTCGTTCTTTGTTCGAAGTTCATTTAACTTTAATGGCATTTCCTAGTCAATTTGCACAAAAGAGGTGAAGGCCAAAAATGTGACATGGTCACTTTCATTCCAATCATGTCGAAGATACATCATACAACTTGATCCGTAATATATTTCATACAATCCATGTAGACTCGAAACGGACTATGTATGATCTTCGTCGATCCATCAAAAGAAGCATCCGTCAAAAATCCATGTCCGAATAGTGGGGTACATGGTCAATAACATCACCTTCCAAGCCATCCTTGGCAAGGATGCCGTATAGATGTACATTGGAGGTGTAATATTTTCCATGTAACTCACGACTACGTAAGGCCGGAGGCTCTCTAGCTCCGGGTCCGGTCGGAAATGGTAAGGTGTCTTCCTATCGTCCATCCTTCGAAAGTAACCGAGATCGCCTTCATCGCTTACTCCCGGTATGCAATGCTTAGCGATATCCGCTCCGTTACCCTTCGGTATCATGACGGAACCTACCGGTAAAGGTATCTTCACCGGCCCTCGGAACTCACCTGGGCCTGCTATCCGGAGGTCTGATCCGAACATGATGTTACACTCATTCAGGAAAGAGACTGTGTAGAAAGGTCTGACAAAGTCGTGGTGATCTATGTGTGGGGGTATACAGTCACCTTGCTTGTAGATGTTAATAATGCAGCTATTGGGTATGCAATCTGCTGGAAGTACCCTCCATGTTATCAATCTCTTTACCATTCTCTTGATGACTAATGGCATCGGATCCACTTGCCCATGACGGAGTATTCCCGGTGGGTTTCCCTTCCTGTCCTCCGCAAAGTTGTAACAGCATCCACATTGTATTGTGATTCTTCCCTTCCCCGGCATCCATCTCCGGGTTCTGAGTATGTGTTTTCCCTCAGGCGGCCTGCTCGGCCCATTCTTTTCAAATCCCGGATGTAATCCACGATTCGCTGTTGTTCATACTCTGAGAATACGTCTGTATGTAGCTCGAGGCCCTCTAGTATATTGATCCTTTTGCCTTTAATTCTCTTGAAGTATTCAAAGGTTTTCTTTTCAACACTCTGCATTCTCTCCAGCTCGTATTCCGAAATGATCTGCAGATGGCGAGGCCTGGTAACATATTGTGGGATATACGGTTCAATCCCTTCACGTTCTCCCCGCATACCTCGGCTCCTCGGGGATGATGCTCGTCGGGACATCCCCCGGGTTGCTTCGCAACAAGGTCATGCATTACCGGTGGTTCTATCCGGTGGCGTGGTAGCCTTCTTTCTTCCGGTCTTTGTGAGATTTCCCCGGTTCTTTCCGTTATCCTAGGAACTCGGCCTCCTTTCTTCGGGTTCCTAGTGAACCGGTGTCCTCGAAGTGTATGTTCGGCATTAGCAATCGTCTCGTCGCGCCGGTCCGCGGCTAGTTTTGTTAACATCTTACGGATACGGCGATTCTTATTTCTTCGTTGCGTTGTCGTGAGAGTAGCTCTTCGAACTTCCCGATTTTCCGTGGGCGCGGCGCCGACAAGCTCGCCCTCTGCCGTAGCGACTACGTACTTCATTTTCTTATCTTCTTTAGTGTTTGCTTTTCTTTTCTTGTCTGCTCGGATTGGTGGCTTGGGCCACCCACTTTCATCACCGTCTCGCTCAGGCGGTTCTTCTCGGTCAACCGGGACCCAGGTCACTTTCCTCGTATCGTAGGCCTGCTCGGTGCGAAATCCGAGTCAATCTTGATTATCGCTCCATCTTTCACCCTCTTTTCATCGAGTGCAAGGCTTACGCCATTCTTAAAGTTCGGGACCAACCGCCCGTTCGACATTTCCTGCGAAAAGACAAGGAAAAGGATCGAGGGTCGTACTAAGAACAAGAACATTAAGAAAATGTTTATTAAAGACATTTTTTTTTATTTCTTTTTATTTTTATATTTTTAAATTTAACAGGAATGAAGTAGGATAAGATCAGGGAAGAGATTTTGATTTGGAAAAGAAAACAAGGAAAACTTTATTATCATGATTTTATTTATTTTAGCACATTTTATTATTTTTTGGGTTCGGACCCAATCATAAGTAATTACTTCGCCCGTGTTTCTTAAGGATGAAGAATTCATTCCTTCGAAACATCAGGTAGCGTAATACTTTTTCAAGTATCGTCCGTTGATCGGAAGCATATGTCGTTCTCCCTGGCAATTCACTAGCTGGTAGGAACCTCTTGAGTATACTGCTTCAACCACAAACGGCCCTTCCCAAGTGGGTTCTAATTTTCCTCCTTTCTTGCGGTGTGCAAGGATAGGTCTCTTGAGAACGAGAACTAAGTCACCAACTTTGAAGGTTCTTGGGCGGAACAGTTTGTCTTGGGCTTGAACCATCTTAGCTTGGTATAGTTCTAAATTCTGTTGCGCTGCAAGTCTTTTCCCTTCCGGGCTTTCTAATTCTTCGAGTCGTAATTTGGCGTTCTCTTCTGTCGTGATCTTATTTGCAACTGCAATTCGGAGTGAAGGAAGCTGAACCTCTAAAGGTAACACTGCCTCGGACCCATACACCAGAGCGTAAGGTATAGCTTGAGTAGGAGTTCTTAAGGTTGTCCGGTAGGCCCATAAGGCTTCTAACAACTTCTTGTGCCAATTTCTCTTATTATCGTCCAAGGTTTTCTTTAAGATTTGAACGAGAGTTTTATTAAAAGCCTCAGCGAAGCCGTTTGCCCTTAGGTAGTAAATTGTTGAGTATCGCCAGTCGATTCCGTGTCTCCCGACAAAATTGTTGATTTGCGTGCTTCGAATGCCGACCCATTATCCGAGATGATCTCGCGCGGCACTCCGAAACGGTAGACAACTTGGTTCTTGAAAAACCGTAGCACGTGGCGTGCTTTCACTTCTAAGTGGAACTGCCTCGCCCACTTGGAAAAGTAATCCGTAGCCGCAAGAATGAAGCGATGTCCTTTTGAAGATGGTGGTTCTATTGGACCCACTATATCCGTGCCCCAACATTCAAATGGCCACGACGCAATTGTCGGATGTAGCACATTTGGAGGTTGGTGTAGAACCACTCCGTGCACTTGGCATTGGTGACGGCTCTTGGCGATTTTCATGCGATCGGTCATCATCGAGGGCCGGTAGTACCCTAGTCTTTTAATTTTCATTTTCATCTTCGGACCCGACCGGTGAGCGCCACGAGTCCCGAATGCACCTCCTTAATAATTTCACGAGCCTCGGACCCGCTTAGGCACCTTAGCCACATTTGATCAAAAGACCTTCCGTACAATGTGTTGTTTATTAATGCGTAAGACGAGTTCTTTTCTTGATCCGATGAGCTAGCGACCTATCGTCCGGTAGCTTTCTGTTTGCGAGTAGTCTCATCAATGGCTGTCGCCAATCTTCCGTGTTTTCCGTCACTCGCCGCAACCGATTCTTTTTCTTTTTCGATTTGTGTATTATGTCTATGTCGAGCCGTGATAGGACCCGACGTCCGTGAACCGACACTTCTACCGATTCATCTTGCAAACGAGCAAATTCTTCTCGCGAGACGGGCTAAAGCATCTGCTAAAGCATTTTCTTTTACGGGAATTTTGTAGATTGTCACATTTGGAATCTGTTCCAACGATCGTATGGCATACTCGGAAGTATTGCTCGAGTCTCGGCTTTAAAATTCTGTCTTGTCCGGCGATCCGTTGATCGATTAACTGCGAATCCCCGTAGATGTCGATGTCCGTTATCCCCATTTGAATAGTTAATTCCGGTCCCGTTATGAGGGCTTCGTATTCCGCTTCATTGTTTGTACACGGCTCGTCAAGTGGTAGGAGTATCTTAACATCCCCCACCCCGGTGTTATAAAGATTAGCCCGATTCGCCTGCTACGGGCACTATCACTTGCGATTCTTCGTCTTTGTGTGCTGAAGATGCTCCGTCGAAATATAATTCCCAACATCGATCATCAGGGTCTTCTAGATTCATTATTTGTTCATCTGGCAAATCATCATTGAGGGGAGATTCTGCCGGCAAAGGGTGTGTTGCGAGAAAGTCTATTAAGACTTGTCCCTTTACGGCACGCAGAGGCACGAAAGTTATATCGAATTGCAAAAATATCATTGACCATCTGGCAAGTCTGCCGAAAAGTGTCGGACGAGTCATCAAGTATTGCAATGGATTAAATTTCGAGATCGGAGTTGACCTTATGAGAAAGCATGTAGTGCCCGAGCTTTTGAGCGGCGAAGATCAGGGCCAAACAATGCTTTTCAATTGCGGGATACCTTATTTCCGTCGGAAGTAAACGACGGCTTAAATAGTAAAGAGCATTCTCTTTACCCTAATCATTGACCTGGGCTAACAGGGCTCCGAGAGAGTCGTCTAAAGCCGCGGTGTAAAGTATCAGCGGTCTACCTGAGACTGGGGCTGCTAAGACAGGAGGTGTCATTAAATATTGCTTAATGTCCTCGAAGGCCTTCTGGCATCTCTCTTCCTAAATAAATTCAGCGTCCTTTTTAACTAGTGCCGAGAAAGGCTGACACCTACCTGACAAGTTTGAGATAAAGCGTCGAAGATATGCCAGCTTCCCTTGAAAGGATCGTAGTTGTTTTATGGTTTTGGGAGGCGGCATTTCTAAGATAGCTTTAATCTTTTCCGGGTCGATTTCAATTCCACGATGTCGGACAACGAATCCTAAGAATTTCCCGGAGGTGACGCCGAAGGCGCATTTTAAGGGATTCATCTTAAGGTTAAATTGTCTTAATCGTTCGAAAACAATTCTCAAATCATACAGGTGGTTTTCCTTTACTTTGCTTTTGATGACCACATCGTCCACGTAGCATTCGACTTGATTGTGGATGAGATCATCAAAAATTCTTGTCATTGCTCTCTGGTAGGTTACTCCTACGTTCTTCAGTCCGAATGGCATCACTGTGTAGCAAAATACTCCGATCGGCGTTCTGAATGCTGTAAGCTTTTCATCTTCTGGAGCCATTTTTATCAGGTTGTATCCTGAAGATCCATCCATGAATGAAAATATTTCATGTGTCGAAGCAATGTCGATCATTAATTTTGGGATCGGTAGAGGGAATTCATCTTTTGGACATGCCTTGTTTAAATCTCTGAAGTCCACACAAATTCGATCCGACCATTCTTCTTTCGACCGGCACCACATTGGTTAACCAAGTCGGGTATTGTTCTTCACGGACAAATTTAGCGTCTATTAGCTTTTTAACTTCGGCTATGACTTGTTGTTCGATTTCTAGATGCATTCTTCACGGGACCTTGTCCGACCGAGACAAGTAGGATCCACTCCTAGCTTATGAACTGCGACCTCCGGAGCTAATCCCGGCATCTCATCATAGCTCCAAGCAAAACAGTCTTTAAATTCCATTAATAACTTGATTATTTCTTCGGAGTCTTCTTTATTGAGTAAGGAGCTAACAAAGGTAGGTCTAGGTTCTTCGCTAGTACCTAAGTTAACTTCCGTTAGCTCATCTATTGTAGATTTAATTTCTTCTTCAAATTCTGGTGGAGCATCTCCAATTTGTAAATCTTCGAGTTCGTCTGTAGTTTCCATGCAGTTTTCATTAGACTCGCAAGTGACAACCAAGCAAAATTCAGTATCGTTAACTGATCCTACTGTGCCGAATCCGAGACCATGCTTTGAATTGGGTGGACGACCGGAATTATTCCATAATTTTTCAAAACGTTGTGATTGACCTTTTGTCCATTGTTGAGGTAAGAAACCACGTTGAATTAAATTTTGAACACAGGGAGAGTACCACTCAAAAGGTAATTCCATTAATTCTGATGAAGTGACATCTTCAAATTGCACGTTATTTTCAGTTTTGGAGGAAGAAGCACCACGGTAGAATTTGATTGGCTTTGCACTGCCGCTACATACCTCTTTGACCACCATACCCTCGATCTTATTAGAATGGATTAGGGTTAGGGTCATAGTATGTACGTAGTGGTTAATCTTTTCGTACATTGATTTGTATTCTTCGTTCTTCTCATCTTCTGAGAGATCTTGAATTGCGGCTTCTTCGACTTATTGTCGCTGCTTCTTGTTTGATTTCTTTTTCTTCTTCGAACTATCTTCCCAATCAACATTGATGGTTGGTTTCCTCCGTCCAACTCGTCCTAACGTCTCTACCACGACCTCGTCCCCGGCCTCGACCTCGGATGCGAGTTGTGGAGAAACCTTCACCATCTCGCCGGAAGGGAGTGGTGAGTGACTGTTGGACTAGAACTTCAGGTTCTTCGTTGTCCCGAACTTTCTTTGCTTCATTCGTTATGGTATCTCTGGAGAAAATTGTTTTCTTCGGGGGTGTATAATAAGCTGCATCTTCATGGATTCCAATTTCATGTACGGAGAATGGTTGTAAGTCACCTTTGATGCACTGCTCCCCTCCATCGTAGTATTTGATGCACTGATGTAGAGATGATGGTACCATCCTGTTTTCATGTATCCATGGTCGGCCGGTAGAGCGTTGAACGACGTTTCTGAATCAATTATGTGAAATTTTGTGGTTGTCTTTGCTAAGTCACCGGTCTTCATTAGTAGTGTTATTGATCCGAGGGCTCTTTCTCCTTTCTGGTTGAATCCTCTTAATAATATTTTGTCGGCCTCGAGCTCACAAGCATCAATTTCCAAGTATGCTAGTGTTCGAAGACTAATTATATTGATTGATGCTCCTGGATCCACCAATACTCTGGAGAGCGTAAACTTCCCAATTGTAATCGAAATGTACAACGGTCGGTTGTGATCCGTCGTCCTAAGTAGTAGGTCATTGTCCGTGAAGGTAACACCTCGGCGATCCTTTAACGAACAAACCTCATCTAAGGAATCTCCGGCCATTTGAGCTAAGCAAATTTCCGGATCAAGTAAGGCCTCGATCGAGCTTCTCTCATCTCCTTTGATAAGATGAGGGCGTCGTAGATGCTCGGCTTGGCCGGTAGTTTCCTAAGATGGGCTAGTACGTTGTAGTCCACTTTATTTCCATGTGTCTCGGCTTCTTCCCGAATGGGTATTTCTTCGCTGGGGTTGGTTCTTCTTGAACAACCACCGCTTTCCTTTGTCCTTTAGACCCGTTCTCGGAGGTAGAACTCTTCCACTTCTTAAGTTAACTTTTGTAATTTCTTCGAATCTAGTGTCGAGTTTGCGGTGTCTCCTCTCCGAATCGGAATGACGGGCTCTTCCAGATTATCTTCAGAATCTGAAGGCTCTAACTCTATCGTGACTGGAGTTCCTCGAAACTCGCAGATAGATCCGTTGCTTGTTGAACTCTCGTAGCCTCCTTGATGGATGTCTTCTTCGTTATTTTGCTCATCGAGATTGTGTATGATTTGAGAATTGTCGTTGATGTCGAAATCGATATCCGGATTGTCGCTAGTTACGTAATCGTTAGAAACAGTCAAAATGTAGCCAACGCCATCACCCTTATCATTATATGATCCCACCGAAGTGAGCGAGATAATCATACAAAAGCGAGAGGTTCGAGGGATTTCTCCCCGAATCGAAACAACTATCCTAGGATAAGCAGCCCCTAGTCTAGCCTTAGGAGTCTCGGTCCTCTCTTCTTTGTCGATTTTCTTCTTCTCTTCAATCGTCTCTCGTTGAGGTGGTTCTTCTATCACAAGTGATAGTACCGGCTTAACGTGTCTCGAACTACGAATTGAAGCTCGCACCGAGGCGGTTTGGATGCCTGTCTAAAATCTTTTTGAAGACCTCGTCCAAGCGGTAGTCCATCCATCGTCGGTTGCATAAGGATCTATCGAACAATGAGATCGACTGAGACAACATTGACGGAACCTCCTTTCTGGGGTTCCTTCATGTACTCCTTCGGGATTATTATATTCCCTTTTTGAAGGTTGTCGTTGAGCCAACTTTTGAAGGTAATGCAATCTTCTATCTTGTGCCCAAGCATCCGGTGGTAGGGGCAAAAGTTGGGATCACCTTTCTTGTTGACTTCCTCTGGTCTTTTAGGCTCTGGCAACTAGAAATCCGGAGTCTTCATCGGACTACGGAACATTTTCGGCATCGCTTCATTCTTGAACGAATATTCTCTCGTTCGAAGTTCCCTTAATGTACGTTGCGGACGAGGCGGTTGTTCATACTGTGGAGATGACCGATAGCCGGGCCGGGGTTGTTGGTAATCTCGTTGTGGTTGCTTGCGGCCGTTACGGTGGTATTTGCATCGGTTGCTTGCCTTTGTCAACTCGCCGCAACGATCCCGGATTTCTTTTCAAAAGTCTTCGCGAGCTTTTGCTTGTCCGTCTTGTCGGCAAAACTTAATTGCTTCGCCTCTTCTTGCAAGCTTCCGGCCTTGCTTAACAACTTCTCGAAAGTCTTAATAGTGAATCCTTTGAGGAGAAGTGCTATCGGGCCGTGAATGCTTTTAAGTAAGATGCCGACTGCATGTTGTTCTTGTAGTTGTGGTTCACACTTCATGCTTAAGTTCCTCCATCGAAGTATGTAATCCACCAAAGTTTCGTTCGACCTTTATTTCTCTACCACTAAATCACCTATAGTGATGTGGTGCTTAGCTCCGGCGAATTGCTTGATGAAGAGGTTCTCTAGTTCTGAAAACGTCTTCACCGAACCATTTGGTAATTCTGCATACCAGTCGAAGGCGATTCTCGACAGTGCGTTGACGAACCGTCGGAAGAGTAATGCATCGCTCCCGCCGGCATTGCAACAACTGGCACGAAAGTGTGCAACATGCTGTCGGGGGTTCCCGGTTCCGTCGAAGGTCTGGAACAGAGGTGGTACGAATCCTTTTGGGTACTGGACAGCGTCGAATTCTTCTGGGTAAGGTCTACTCGTCCGAATGGATGTCCCGCTCTTTGATTGTGCCAAGGCTTCTCGCACCTGCTATTCCACCAAACTCTTGATATCCTTTTTCAGGGATCATATTTTGTGTTGTATCCTTTTTCAGCTGATCATCCCCGTTGACGGATGTAATCTCCTTTCCTCCGTCTACAATGTGAATGACCTCTGGGGGTGTCTCTCTTTGTGGTTGCACTCGACTCGGAGAGTGGCCGGAGCTACGACCATCTCTTCCATCCTTTTCGCCATTTGAGCGATCGTGTCGTCTTTCTCCCGAAGCTGCCTTCTCATCGGCCTACGGCTCCTCTCTTCTCGCGGGCTGCAGGAGCACCTTGCGAAGCCGATGAAGCTCGTGTTTCGACCATGTTGATTTCTGCATATTCTTCGTCCATGAATTCCGATGAATCAATCTCGTCTCTGAACTTTTCTTCTCTTTCTTTTGCTAATCGTCGTATATCAGTTCTCAACTTTTCCATGGCATCTTCTAGCGGGCCTTTCTGTGCGTCCTCGCAGTTGTCATGCGATAGCTGCCGGGTCCCCTTTTCACGAGTCCCCTTTACCGCAGTAGCACTTTCTTCAGATTCAAGTCTCCTGGCGAGACTTTCTTTCTTGGTCGTTGTTTTAATCTCAATCGCCCGGTGAGTGGGACGCCATACCATCCTTCTAGCAGCGGAAGGTGTCTAGGACCGGATGGTCCAGTCGGCCAAATCGTCGGAAGGTGGTATCCTCCCTAATCTGTAATCCTGAGACTACGACAGGCGGACTAGCCTTCATTCTTTTACTTGGCTCTTCTGTCATGACGGCGGGTTCTACTCGGGGCCCAAGACGGGATTTGACTGGCACCCGCCCTATCCTTCGTAGAATCTCCGATACGGGGCACTTTCCTTCTTTGCTAACTTTTCTACCAAAGTTTGTAGTCGAGCAAACGGCGTAGTTCTAGTCCTTTTCTTGCGGCTATCGTTGTAATATGCGGGCTGAGGTAATGCGGCAGCAATATTGCGAACATTTTCTTCATCTTCTCGCGGCAGAGAGGGGATGGAACCCGCTTCCTCCCAAAAGTGGTATGTATTCGAGCAGCGGTGTATATTCCGCAGCGGTGTATATTCGAGCGATTCGGGATTTCCTCCAAGAAAGCAATTTCAGCAGCTCTGGCTTCTCTAGCGATCCTTCTACTTCTGTTTCTTCTTTGGGTCCTTGTCAGTGATGGAATCTTTGAACTGGACCCGATTTCGAAAACGAAGGTCTTACGAGAAGATCCGTACCCTCCACGGTAACGGAGTTCACCATAATCCCGGATTTCTTTCCCCTTTAATTTGGCAGAAGTCGGGGTAGGTGCAGAAACAACTAGACCAGTGGGGGTAGTAAGAACAGTCCTCCTGCGGACAGCAGTACTCCTCTCAGTCGGGATCCTTTGCAGGGGAGGAAACTCTTGGGTCAACCTAAGGTTGAACTCAATCAGCGGCTTCTTAGCTTCTGATACCTTGTTCGTCAGTGCGAAAAGGGAAACGTCGGTGATCTTGACATTTGTGTTTTAAAATCCTTGTCCAAATCGGATGATCCCATTGTCGGGCAGCCTAACCTTATAGACGAGCGAAGTCCGATCCATTGGTGAAGGAGAAAATCGGCTTTGGGGCTTCCATCTCTACGAGGTAGATTCCGGTTGTCGATCCCGAGTTATGCTTCTTTTCTTTAGGACGAAAAGAAAGGAATTGAAAAGAGTCCGAACACATTCTTGTTCATGTATTTATAAGAAGGAATCATTTGTTAAAAGAATCATTTATTAGAGGGTTTGTTTATTTAGAACGAAATGTTCAGAGGTGTAGAGGAGGTAAGGAATCCGATTCGGAGTTGGAAAGGAAAAGAAAGTCTTATGCAAGACTTCTCGACTCAAAGGATCACTCCTAAACTAACACCTATTGGGGGTCCACCCCACCTCAGAAATGAGGTAAAAGGATCTCGGAACCTCTCTGTTTAAGGGTGTCTAAACAGTGGCTCCTAAATCCGAGAGAATGTTGGTTATACTTGTTCAAGGTAGAAATGAACATAGCATCCCAACGGAAAGAAGAGTAGTTTGATCCATTAAGGACATGGATGCACTACCGATTTTCGAAAGCAGAATTATCTGATTATAATGGAGAGAGGAATTCTTCCCCAGCGGAGTCGCCAGAAGTTGTCGGCATATTTTTAGGTTGTGTGTTTTATTTTAAAAAGGGGGTCGCCTAATAGAAGTTGTCGGTGAATTTTTAATTTAGTTTAAATAAATAATTTTGAAAAAGTAGTATTTGATTTTGAAAATAATTTTAAATTTGAAGGTTTTTAGATATGAGATTAAATCGATCTCACATCCCAAATAGTTTATATAAACGAGCACCGCACCACAAACCGTGTATCTATCACTAAGGATAGACACACTGCTTGATGGTGGGGCTCGATGAAATAAACTAGAAGATTTGTGACATCCGTTTGGTCTGCGAACCAATTTTATAAGCCGACAAATTCCCCGCTTAATATGAAAGCATTAAACAGGGTTTATATTACTCGGGTTCTTTTAAAATTCCCTATAAGGGCAAGCCCCTATAGTTAATTACATCTTAAGTGATGGGAATCACCTAAGAAAACTCTCGATAATAATAAATAATCTCGCTCTCAAGGATTTCAAAGTTTAAGTTTTCAAGGGATTGAATTTTGGAATTTCAATAGGGAATGGATCAAATTTGGAACATTTTGTTTTGGGAATCCAAAGGAAGAAAAGTAGGAGAAATCACGCATTCGAAGCGAACTTCGGTAATTTCCCGACTATCCTATTGTTTGGCTTGAGTTTAGGAAAGTCCTAATATTTATTTAAATGTTTTGATCTCGCCAATTTTAATTAATTAGGGCTTATATTTGTATGATAAAATCAAACAAATAGCCTCGAAGATGTGAGGGTTTATTGTCGTACCGGACGACTACCTCGGAATCCTAAGACCGGTTAGGGCTTAATTTGCAATGCAAGTGCACTAACGAAGAGTTGAGGATTTATATTGCACTAGTGCAAACTACCTCGAAGTCCTATGGCTTTGTTATTTAATTCTAGGAAAGTTTTGTCGAAGTAGACTCAAGTTTTCGTCGATGACGATGGCCGTGCTACCCACCATGCTCCGAGCTCCTTGTTGTTGCGAGTTTCAATTTTAGAAGTCATAAATCGTGGGATGAGAAAAGTGTTTTGGTTTAGAGAAAATCTTAATTTCCAAGTGTTTTCAATACTTTAATTAAAACAAATCTTAAAGTTGATTATAACGATACCGGTTAAGATCCCACGGTTCCATCCTTCCGGCATCATTATTTTTATCGGATTCACTTAGTCCGGATGAATCGCTAAACTCAACCGAATGAGTTCCACACTTTCATTTAGACCGTGGGAAATCCCGTTAGCAACACGTAGGTTACATCATCCGAGGAATTCTCGATCATCCAACGGGACGTTTTAATTTAGTTGTAATTGTAGTTTTGTGTTCTGTTTGTGATTAAATTTTGAGTTGTTTTATATTTTGAAATGTTGTGGCGGTGAATTTTATCTTGCAATGACTTTTAACTTAGTTTTGGTTTCAGTTTTAGGGACTATCCTAAAGGTGTGGGTTTTCATGCAAGAGTTTTTTATCATGCAAGAAAAGTAAGTGCAATGCAGTTAAATAAATTGCAATAATGTAAATTGCAAGAAAGTAAATTGCAATAAAATAAAAGCGTACCTAGAGGGTCTTCCCGTCATCCCAAGCTGCACTTAAAACACAATTACAATATTTAAGCAAGTTCCTAGGTAAAGCTAAGGGAAGGGTTATGGTTTTCTACCAAATTCCTAATCCTATAGCTAGTCATTTCCTATGACGTCTAGGTTCCTTGTGTTTTGGTTTGAAGACAATTTTCTTCATCAAAGAACAATTAAATTCAATTGTTCTTATAAACATCCTATCATACTGAGAAAGTGTTTAAGAAGAATCTTAAACATCTTTTCAATATTGGTAGAATTATTTTAAGTTCAAATGGATTCAATTACACAAATGAATTAATCGTCCAAGAATCTAAAGTTTTGTTATCTTGCTCAGTGAACTAGGACATTTGAATATCCTATAGGTGAAGTAACATTTCATTTAATATTCTGTTTAGGAGTTATGATAACTAAAGCTTTTGAGAGTAAATTGGTGTTCAAATGGTTTGTGATTTAATTTAATTTCTATTAATGGGTTTAAATTTGGAATAGTGTTCAAGTTATTTTAGATTTATTTTGAATTCTTTATGTCTTTGGTGATGTTATATTTAATTCAACTTAATTTAATTTAATTTAATTTAATTGAGTTTTAATTTAATTTAATTCAATTTAATTCAATTTAGTTTGATTTGATGTTACATTAAATTAATTTGATTTGATTTAATTTTAATTTAATTTGATTTAATTTAATTTAATTTAATTTAATTTAATTTAATTTTAATTCATTTAATTTAATTTTTAATTTGGTTTAACTTAATTTAACTTGGTTTTATTTATTTAATTTAATTTAATTTAATTAATTTAATTTAATTTAATTTGTTTATTTAATTTAATTTAATTTAATTTAATTTAATTCAACTTTTAATTTTAATTTAATTTAATTAATTTAATTTAATTTTTAATTTAATTTTATTTTTTTTAATTTTAATTGAAATTTTTAAAAGAGTTTAATAATTTAATTTTAGTTTAATGATTAAGTCTTTTAATGTTTTGAATTTGAGTTATCATTTTACTTAAGAATTGAATATTAATGAGATAATTAATTTAGGGATTTTTAAATTAAAGAATAAATCTCTTCCTAATAATATCCCTATTTTAATAATTCCAATTTTATTATTCTTCCAAATTTAATCAATTATTTAATTAAGGGTTAATCATTTTAAATTGCTTAATGGGTTTCTACCCTTTAATTATTTAAATTTCAATCATTCAAATCAGATTAGGATCAAATATTTTACTTGTTAATTTTTTATTAAACCTAAAGTTTTAATTAAGGATTAAAAATTTTAATTACCACTTTACCCTTTAAGCTTAATAATTTCATAACTCACTAAATTGAACTCAAATGAACTTGAAATTTTTTATGTGACTTCACTCATATGTCAATAAAGACATGAAAGGAGAAAATGTGATTTTTCTGTATTTAATTTATTTATATAATTATTTTTGGTAGAAAATAGAGATTTCCAAGGAAAATTTAATAACATGACCAAGGGAAAGTTTCTGTCCTTAAGAAAATTAGGGGAAATTCCTAATGACCAGAGGACCAATTGGACCAATTTTGGTGATTTTTTGAATTATATTAATTTTATTATAATTATTTTAAGTTTTGGAGTGTTAATTAATTTAAAAATAAAATAAATGTTGAAAAATGAATTTTATATTTTCCAAAATGCTCTCTGATATCAAGAAAATCAAAGAATCAAATTTTACAATTTTCTGATTTTTCTATGATTTATTATAATTATTTTAGTGAAAATGCTAGAAAATACATTTTTTTTAATTTTAAAATTACCCTAGAGCTTTAAAATTTAATATCTCACTAAATAGACCTAAGAAAAATATGGGGTTTGTTCCTAAATGATTAAAATTTAAAATGTGACATTTTGGTGAATTTTATTATTTTTGTGATTTTTATTATTTTTTAATTATTAAAATATTAAAATAATATTAAAAAATCAACTTTTTTAGAAAATTGAAATTTTAATTTTCTTAAATTCCCCTAATATCAGAGAGGCTCCAAAACCAATTTGGTGAAATTTTAAAAAGTATTTTGAAAGTTATGAATTTTTAAAGTTTAAATTGACTAAATGGCTTAATCAACCCATTTAGTAGGGCTAACCAAGTCCAATTGACCTCAAATTTTTATGGTGGGTTCCTCTGATCCTAAAGGTCAGTGGAGAATTAATTTCAAATGAATTTGATGTATGGTTAGCTCTAATTAATTAGAGATCCATTTTGGGTGTTTAAGCCAATTAGGGTCATTCCAAGTGAGTTAACTCAAAATATATTTTTCATAGGGTCCTCTGGTCCTAAGGAATATCACCAAATTTTCCTAGAATTTATTTCACAACATGCTATTTATTGGAATTAAAATACTCAAAACAGTAACATGAATTTGAAAAATCAATAACTTTTCATAGGGATGGCCTCCGACTTTGGAAAATTCGGGGAATGTTCCTAAATTCGGAGGCTTCAAAAGCGCTATGGTCTCATGCCATGGTGAATTGTATACATGCATGGAGAATTAAAAATATGCAGAGGGTAAATAAATTATTAAAAATAAAATACTTGATGAAATTAAATAATTTCTTTTCCACATTATTCTCCTCCGTTCATCGAGCAAGAGGGTATTTTTATTTTATTTTTATAACTTTCCTACATAAAGTTATGAATTTTCCAAGTTTAGGGAATTAAATAAATCAGAAAAATCCCTAATTTTATATTTATCCACGCGGCGCCGCGTCATCCTCGGCATCTCCGAACGCACACGCGTCGCGCTCCCATTCGACGCCGCCATCTGAGTCGGCAGCCCGGGCCCCGCGGTTCTCGTACCTTCTCCTGATCCGACGCCATCTGAGCCGTCCGTCCGCGCGTGTATTGAATGAACGGCATCCGTTCATCGTCCCCGAGCGTCCTCACCCGAGAGCCGTCCACACTAAATCCCTAAGATCTCACTCGATACTCAATGGATTTTCATGTTTTTATGCTCTATGGATTCGTCTTGAGAAGACGAACACATCTATACTGTTTATGTGGGATGAAATTTACGCAATAAAAATGGAGAATGTTCGAAGCTCGGGAAGAAGAGTGAGGCCAAACCTTTGCTCGGAGAAGTGTGGCTTCGATCCGAGAGTTGTTGCACCTTCGATTGGATCCCGGCAAGCTCCGGATGAAGTCTCCCGGTCCGGTGAATTGCCTAGGTAGGATTTCGACCACGGCCGATCACAAAGCTTGGAGGGCTGGAGCAATCGGGTGGCCCGGAGATGGGGCTTTTGTCGGTGGACACCTTCCCTTGGTCCGGTGAAGGTGTAGAACCAATCAATTTGGGGATTGGCTCACCGTGGAGAAGTGTCCTGGTTTTGGGCCTAGATTTCAACTCCGAAATTGAGCTCGCAGAGAAGAAATGGCAGGGGGATCTCGGTGGGGATCAAGTGCTCGTGTATGGGGAGGAGTCCGGAACAATTTTGGCGGAGTTTCCTTAAGGTTTTTTTCAGCACCTCTCATGGCCGAGAGGGGTGGTGTTTAAATAGGAGAGGGTGGAGGGCCTCCTGGGAGAGTTAGGGCTTGGGATCAGCTGCTTAGGTCGAGCGCGAACGGCCACAATGGCCACCTGGGGATGGGGCGGCTCGGCGAGGGAGAATTCCAAAGTTGGCTCACATGTGAGCTCTCGGCTCGGTGGTTTCCGGCGGCTGTGGTGGCTGGCCGGCCAGGGTCAGGTCACCATCTTGGTCAGGGAGGTCAGGGCTGGGACTTAGTGCAATCAATTGGCATTGGCCATGTGTAAAGGGTTTGAATTGAAATGGAATGGGGGATGAGCTCATTTTGGCTCCAAATGGGTCAACCCACCTTTTGGGCTTGGTTCACCTCCCCATGGCTGATTTGGGCTGAGGGAAGATCAGATGGATCAGCTAGGAAAGGGTGGAGAAGTCACCATCCATGAATATTTTGATTAAACATGGATTAAGGTGAAGCATTAAAAGGGTTAAAACCTTTTTAAGGGGGCTTAAAAGAGGCTCCTCCTTTTGCCATTAGTGGCTTGATCACATGTCAAGCCTTCCATGGCTTCGTGTGGCTTGTCCATGGCTTTCATGGCTCACCTTTGGCTTGGGAAAAGTGGAGTCAATTTCATGGAAATGGATGTAAGAAAAATTTTGGTATTTAGGGGTGATTTGGCATGAGGCTTGATTTGGAATTATTTGATGATGAATTTAGGACTTAGGTAATGGCTTTAATTAAGTGGATGGCAAATGGAGATGTCATGTGGGCTTTAGGGTGGATTTGGGGCTTTTTTGAAATGGTTTTAGATGGGCTTTTAAGATGGTTTAGGAAAGTGGGCTTTTGAATTTTAAAATGGATTTTGGGATGAATTTTTGGTAAAGGCTTGGGCCAAATAATTGTTGGGTTTAGCTCATGGATGTGTCATGAGTGCTTTGAAGCAAATTGGGGGTGATTTGGGTTTGAATTGGGTTGAATTTGGATTCTTTTGGTGAATGGGCCAACATAGGTCCAAGTGGGCCAAGTTGGGCCAATGTTGGGTTAGGGTTGAAATTGATGTAAAATTAATGTTGAGAAATGTTTATGGGAGTGTTTCAAAGAGGTTTTGACTTTGGTTGGGCTTTGATTTTGGGGTTTGGGCTCATTTGGGTTAGGTTTGGGTTTAGGTCAAAATTGGGCCTTTTAGCTTTGGGTTGAATTTGAGTGGGGTTTGGGTCTAAATTTTGGGCAAATCATGTTAGTGTTTTTCTTGTGGGGATGCTAAGGAAGATTTAGAAAAGATTTGGGGTTAATTGGAGTTGAATTGGGTGAGTTTGGGTTAGGTTTGGGTCATGGGTCCAAATTGGGCTTTAAGGCCAAAAGTGAAATTGGATCCAAATGTCAATCAAATTGGACTTGGATTTGGTCTAAATTGGTGTTGGGAATGTTGAATTGAAGTTTAGAATTAAATTGGACCAGAATTTGGGTCAATTGGGTAGGTTTGGTTTGACATTGGGTTCACTTTGGGTTAAAATGGGTCAAATTGGTCGTTTTGACAAAAGTAGAGTAAATTGACAAAATTGGCTATGGTGTAGTTGGACAAAATGAAATTGGGAATATTTGAGATTTTCTGGAATTTTCTGGGAATTTTCTGAATTTTTGGATTTTTGGGTCAAGGGGGGTATTTTGGGTATTTGGAGGGTATTGGGAGGTTTTCTTGGAATTTTTGGTATTTTTGGGTATGGATGATCAATTTAAGTGATGTGGAAATGTTTGGGATTGATTTTGGGGAATCTTGGGTACTTTAGGTGATTTTGAAAAATTTGGGTAATTTCAAGGGCTTTGGGTAGGTTAGGCGGGTGTAGGGTCCCGGGGGTCAAAAATTGAAAATTTGGGAAAATTGAAGATTGGGTGAATATAAATGAAATGAAATCATTTTGGTTGAGCCATGAAGTCATATCAAGCCCACATGAGCCATGAAGGGACTCATTTGAGGCATTCACTATGTTGTTCCTAACCCTCTTAGCCAAAGGCTTAGGGGTTAAGGACCATCCATGTGAATCACCTACATGAGTCAGGAGGTCAAGTTAGGTGTGGGTGTGGTTTTAGGAGGTATGTGAAAGTGTAGTGTATAAGTGTAGTGTATGTGTGTAAGTCAGCCCTTCACCAGACCAGGCCACCCAGGGGAGTCCTAAGGCCAAAGAGTCCTATAGGAACTCATCCTTTAAACTTCCACATTTGATTTCAACCCTCTAGGTGATTAGGGGTCTACAGTAAAGTTTGTGGAGTTTGCAGGGAGTTGAGAAGTGGTTTGAAATTCTAGATGGTGGGTCCCAATTCTAGTCCTCTAAGATAGTCAAAGGAAAAGCCTAAGGCTAGATCCTAAGTACTAAAGAGAAGAAGAGAAGACCTCATCAAAAATGAGGTCAACAACTAGAAGACTAGAAATGGAACCCATCATTTAGAAATTCAACCAAATCTAAAATCTCTTTAAAATCATACATGGATGGTCATCAACCTCCAAATTACTTGGAAGGTTAGGACCAATGTATAGGAAGACAAGGATGAGTTCCTATAGGTTTGTCAAGCCTTAAGACAACCCTGGGTGGTCTGGTCTTGGTGAGGTCCAGCTTGCACACACCACATTCTTGCACATGCATGAACATTGAAATCACTTACACTTAATCTATCCTCTTGACACTTTTAGGAGACTCATATGGATGGACCTCAACCCTTATTCCTTTATTAAGAGGGTTAGGAACAACATATTGAGTGCCTAAAATGAGTCCTCTCTTGGCTCTTATGGGCTTGGGATATCTTCATGGCTCAAATAGAATGATTCCATGTCACTCACCTTGAACCAATCTTTATTTTTCCAAAATTTCCATTTTTGACTCTCGGAGCCCTAAACCTACAAAATTACCTAAATTACCCCTGAAAATCCTAAATTCCTAAAATTACCCAAAATTCTCTAAATCCTTCCAAAATCAATTCAAACTGTTTCCCACTACACAAAATTACCCAAATTTGACAAATTTCCAAAATTCCCAAAATACTCCAAAAAATTACCAAAATGCCCATCTTAACAAAAAATTTTAAAAATTCTAAAAAATCCCAGAAAATCCCAAAATGTCCCAAAAATTTTCAATTTCATTTTTCTCAACTACACCATAGCCCAATTTTTTCAAAATAATCTAAATTTTCCAAAAGCCCCAATTTAGTTTATTTTAAACCCAAACCAAACCCAATTGAGCCAATGACAATCAAATCAACTCCAATTTTCTATAAACCAAATTCTAAACTTTCATGACAATCCTACAAACCAATTTTTTTATTTTTTATTACATTGACCCCAATTTGATCCCAAACCTTTTATACAATTCTCTAAACCCCAAAAATCCTAATTTCGCTAATTAACCTTCGTGATTCAAACTACCCAAAACCTAAACAAATCAACTCCAATTTTCCCCAAACAAAATCTCAAATCTTCCTAACACTCCCGTAAACCAAAATTTTTATTAATTTTCCCACAATTTAACCTCAAACTCAACCTAAGTCCAACCCAAACCAAATTTCTCGAATTTGACCCAAACTAGCCATGAACCCAAATTAGCCCAAATCCTAAAATTAAAGCCTAACCAAAATTGAAAACTCTTTGTCACACCCCCATAAATATTTTGCAACATTAATTTTGTATCCAATCCAACAATGGCTCAAATTTGACACAAAATCTTCCAAATTACCCAATTTGATCCGTAACCCAAACATACACAATTCAACTCAAATTCTCTTCAAAATTATTCATAAATCCATTTGACATAATCCTAAACCAAGGACAACATTTTGTTGATCCAAAATTTGGCCAAGGCCTCACCCAAACTCATTTGAATCCAAAATCCCAAAATTTAGCCCAAATTGAACCCTTGACCAAATCATTCAAATTGATTAGCCTAAACCCGAAATTGGCTCAAAATTTGTGTTGTGAACTCTTTATGACATTCTTCTAGACCCTTTGGCACCTTCAATTGGGTCTATACCCCAACCTAACCCAATCTTGACCCAAGTCTAGCCCAACATGCCCAAATTGGCCAAATCCCAAAATTCCACCAAATTGACCCCTCAATTGACCACAAAACCACTTCATGTCTTCATGAAAAATCTTCATGGAAATCTCCTACACAATGTTGCTCAAGAAACTTGGGCTTCATTCAAGCCCACACACAATTTAGCCCAATTTGAACCCAAATCAATGCATTTCGACACATGATTCAAATTGAATAAACCAAGCCAAAATTGACCAAACCAACTCCATGGCAGCCAACCCTACTAGGCTTGGTTTAACCTGACCCAACCGAAGTTCCATGGGCTATGGAACAATGGTCCACCATTTTGGACCATTGTGTTAAATACTTAGCTAAAGCACAAGTCCCATCTTCAAAGTCGATCTTAAGCAACCTATCATGCCAAATTATGGCCTTTGAACCTCTCCTCCACTCCTCCTCAGCTTTATAGTAGCCTTCCAGTCAACTGCCAGCCCCTGCCAGTTGCTCCAGCCGCCAAAATTGGCATGCCCTAGTGCCCCCCCCCCATTTGGCTTAAAAGTCAAAATTGAGTCATGGCAGTGTGCAATCCCTTCACCAGCCACCTGCCTGCTCTGCCCTCACCCTAAGCGGCCCAAGGCACTCATTGCATGGCCTTGAGCTCCCTTCTCCGGCAAGCTCTACAAAATCACCCCCTCTCGGTCATGAGAGGAGTGTTGAAATTTTCCTCATAGAACTCCCTGAAACTGCTCCCAAACCTCTTCCTAGCCCTGAGAAGAAGATCCCCATTGTCTTCCTGCCCTGAATCCCCCTAATTGAGCTCAATTTCTCAGTTGAAATTCTTGCTAGAAACAGGACATCCCCAGAAACTCCACCAAAATCAAATTAAACTCTCCCACACCTTTCCCACAGCCAGAGAAAAAGATCCCAAGTGAAAGCCTCCTCACCAGATCACCCAATCATTCTATCAGTCAAAGCTGCAAATCGACTTCGGTTGAACTCCAGTCTAGGCATTTCACCATGACCAATCCGCAATCTCCTTAGATTCTAGCAAATGTGCCGAGCTCCTCTGATTGAAGCTTCACTTCTCAGAGCTAAGGTATTAGCCCTCTCTTCCTCCTGAGCTTCCAGTGATTCTCCATTTCTTTTACCTTGATTTAAGTGCATGTTAGCCATATGGATAGCTTCCCCTAGGCTAGACGAGCCTGTAGGATCGAACCGCACTGATTTGGTTAAGTGTCGAGCAAGAAATTAAGGCTGGAAGGTGGACGGTTCTCGGTTCACACCAGTGAAGACGAAGATGCTAGGCCATTGGATCGCGCGTGTATTGGATGGATGGCTCAGGTCACGCCAGATCATCAGACGAGACAAAACTGTGGAGCAGCGTGGCACTGAGGTGGATGGCGGCCTCGAATTGCAGCGCACCACGTGGAAAGTTTGGAGCCGCCGAGGTTGAGCTGGCGCCACGTGTTTAAGTAGAAAATTAGGGGAATTTTCTATTTATTTTATTTTAGAAATGTTAAAAATGCATAACTTTGCATAGAAAAAACCAAAAATCAAGAGAAAAATATCCTCTTGCTCAGTGAATAGAGGAGAATAATGTGGAAAAATAATTAAGTTATTTTGTTAAGTCTTTAATTTTTAATTAATTTAATACTGATCTTAGTATTTTAATTCTCCATTAGCACGCATAATTCACCATGGCATGAGACTATAGGGCTTTTATAGCCTCTGATCTTAAGGACATTCCCTGAATTTTTCAAGGTCAGAGGCTATGTCTATGGTAAGTTCAATATTTTCTAAGTTCAGAGTCACTTTCTTTAAAATGAATTATGAAAATTAGCATGTTGATTATAAAAATCTAGAAAAATCAGGGGAAGTTTCTCCTGACCAGAGGACCTTATGAAAATTATAGCTTGATCTAATTCATTAAAAATAACCTTAATTTGACCAAATATTAAAATTGAAATTAAATTAATTTGAAACAGCCATAAATCAAAATTGCCTAAAATCAACTCTACACTGTCACTTAAGATTAGAGGAACTTCACATAAAAATTTTAAGTCAATTGAAAATGATTAGCCCCACTAAATATATTTTCTAAGAAACATACCCTTTTTAATATTAAAAATTCATAAAACTCAAAATACATTTCAAAAATTCACTAAAAATGATTTTGGGAGTTCTCTGTGATCAGAGAAGTCCAGGAAAATTAAAATTGGAATTTTTATAAAATTTTCGTTTTTAACCTATTTCTAAATAATTAAATAATTAAAAAATTAAAAAAAGCACAAAAATATAAAAATTCACTAAAATGTCACTTTTGGTCTCCCAATCACTTGGGAACCATTACAATATTTTTCCTAAGTCTCTAAGTTAAAATATTAATTTTTCATGGCTTAGGATAATTTTTAATATTTAAAAATGAATATTCTTTACCCTTCACTAAAATAATTCCAATAAATTAACAAAAAATCAGAAAAATATAAAATTTACTTCTCTAAGTTCCATGACCTTAGAGGGATTTTCGAAAAATAAAAAAAATAATTCTTCACTTTTAAAATATTTTATATTTCAATACACTCTAAAACATAAAATAATTATTATAATTAAATGAAATTTCAAAAAATCACCAAAATTAGTCCAAGTAGTCCTCTGGTCGGTAGGAATCTCCTATAATTTTTCTAAGGACAGAAACTTTATCTTGGTCATGTTGTTAAATTTTCATTGAAAATTTTTATTTTCCGTTAAAATAATTGTATAAATTAAATTAAAATCAGAAAAATCTCATTTTCCCCTCTAATGTCTTAATTGACATGTGAGTGAGGTGACATAAAATTTTCAAAGTCATTTGAATTGAATTTAATGAATTATGAGGTGAACAAGCCTAAAGGGGCAAAATGGTAGTTAAGGAACCTTAACTTTAACTAACATTTAGGCTTAACCAAAGGGAAGGGTAAATTTTTTATCTTAATCTCTTTTGAATGATTGAACTTTAAGAAATTAAGGGGTAGGAACCCATTAATTACCTTTAATATTAAAGAAGAAATCTTAAATTAATGAAGTCATTATACCAAGGAGGTTGATTAAAGCACGAATTATTTAGGTTAAGGGATTTAATATAGGAAGATTCTAATTCTTTAAATTAAATCCCTAACCAATGATTTGATCAGACATCATTTAACTCTTATTAATGAGGCCATGAAAATGATAATTGAAATTAATAATTAAAAATTGAATAATTTTGAAACCTTATATTTAAAATTTAGATTTAAAATATCAAAATTAATTTGAAATAATTTAAAAATCAAAATAAAACAAACTTGAAATATTAAAATCAACTTGAAATCATTTGAAACTTAAAATTGAAGTAAAATAATTCATAATTAAAACATTACAAAATTAAACCAACCAAAACTAATTCAAAATATTATAATAAAATTAAAACTAATTAAAAGATTAAAAGTTAATCTAATTAAAATAAAATAATTTAAACACTATTTTCAAAATCTAAATCATTTAAAAAACTAATTAAAACTTTATAACTAAATTAAATCATTTTAAATGGTTAATTCAACTTCAATTAATGATTGGTTAAGTTCTTTCATGAACTGACTTGCCCCTAAAGGCTTTCATCCTAATAACTTTTAAATGAAACGTAAAATGAGGTGTCACTTCTCTCATAGGATATTCAAATATCCAAGTTCACTGAGCAACAAAACTAAAAAAAATTGGAACCTCAACAAAACCTCGGGAATAATGAAAATCATTTGGACTCAAAATGATTCCAGAGGTATTGAAAAGATGTTCAGGACTCGTCCTAAGCACTTCCTCAATCCTATGGGATGTTTTAGAAGAACAATTGAACTTCAATGTTCTTTGATGAAAAAAATCATCCTTAAAAACAACTAGGATTCTAGCCTAGATGTCATAGGACTTGATAGACAACCAAGATTTTAACCAAGACGCCATAGGATTGATGAACAACTAGGATTTAAACTTAGACAACATAGGGTTGTTAGATGATTAGGATCTCCCATTAGTCTTACCTAGCTTTTTGTTAAAAATATCTAAATTCCCTAACAAGAATTTTAAGTGCAGTTGGAAATGACGGGAAGACCCTTCAGGTACTCATTTAACTTTATTGCAATTTATATTCTGCAATTTATTAAATGTTTTACTTTCCTGCATTTCATAAACTTGTGAAAATGATCGAACCCAGCATGCTTAAACAACTCAAAATTTAATCACCAACAAAAATAAAACCTGTAATTGAAACTAAAATTAAAACATCTCATTGGATGAACGGGAGAGCCTTGGACGACGCAACCTACGTGTTGCTGATAACGTCTCCCACGGTCTGAATGAAAGTATAGAATCCATTAAGTTGGATTTAGTAAATTTATGCGGACTAAGGGAATCCCATGAAAATGGTGATGCCGGAATGAGGGAACCGTTGGATCCTAACCGGTATCGCCATAATTAACTTTAAGATTTATCTTAATTAAAACACTAAGATACCTCAATTTTAAACCTTTCCAGAACACAACACTTCTCTCACTCCCTAATTGACACTTCTAAAAGTAAAACCTTCTGCAACAACAACAAGGAGCTCGGAGCAAGCATAGTGGGCAGCACGACCATCTTCAATAACAAAATAAGTCTTCATCAGCATAACCGTCTTTAGAAATAAAAAAACAAAGCCATAGAATTTCGAGGTAGTTTGCCTAGCGCAACATAAATCCTCAACTTATCTTTAGGCAGTTGCATAATCATGTTATGCAATTTAAGCCTTAACTCATCTTAGGACTCCGAGGTACTCGTTTGTTATGACATAAACCTCACATTTTCGAGGCTATTTATATGACTATATAATACAAATAAAAGTCTTAATTAATTAAAATTGGCAGGATTATAACATTACATAATTCTATCAAATTGAAGCCAAACCATAGGATAGTTTGGGAAGTTTCCAAGATTTCTCTTGAATCCTCAACCCCCCGTACTTGTCTTGCATTAAATTCTCAAAATAAAATGTTCCAAATTTGATCCAATCCCTTTGAATACTTAAACTTTGACATTCCTGAAAGCAAAACCAATTATCTTTATCGAGAGTTTTCTTAAGTGTCTTCAGACATTTATGATGTAATTAATTATAGGGGCTTGCCCTTATAGGGAACTTTAAGAACCTAGGTAATATAAACCCTGCTTAATTCCTTTATATTAAGCAGGGGAACTTGTTGGCTTATAAAATTTGTTCGCAGACCAAACGGATGTCATAAAATTATTAGTTTATTTAATCGAGCTTCATTTTCAAGTGAGACGTCTACTATTCAGAATAGAAATATTACTTCTGATGAAATGCTCGTTTATTTAAACTATTAATAAAATAAGATCAGTTTAGTCTCATATTTTCAAAATCAAACACTATTTTCCAAAAATTATTTTAAACTATATATACAATAAATTAAACTTAAAAGATAAAAAATACGCTGACAACTCATTGCTAAGTGCAACAGTCTCGTGGTCTTTGAACTTTATTTTTGTTTTAAGAAAATCTTTCATAAACATAGAATAATCAGACATCTGCTCTAACGCTTCAATAAAGGAAATATTAATCGTTAACATCTTAAGGATCTCCAAAAACTTTGCAAAACTATTATCTATGTTCTGTTTCTTTAGTCTTTGAGGAAAAGGAGGAGGTGGTGTTTCAACAGTTATCTTCATTGGCTCCAATGGATAATCGTCAGGATATATCTTATTAGAACCTTTTTTAATGTTCACTTCCTCCTTTTCAACTTCAACTTCTTTTTGAACTCTTGTTTCCAATTCCTTTCAACTTCTTAATTGAATAGCCTTGATTTGCTCTTTGTTTTGATCTTTTGGGTTAATCTCAACATTGCTTGGAAGATTTCCACATGGTCAACTATTTAGCACAGTAAAAGATATGTCCCAATTGATTCTCAATGTCCTTCATTGCAACTTTTTGAGCTTGAAGTTGATTTCCCATATTCAGAATCATTTCCCCGATAAACAACTTCTTTTCCTTAAATTGTGGATTACTATTAAAACTTGGTGGATAAGCTCTAAAATTGGTATTTCCTTGGTTGTTTGGATTTCCAATTGGATTAATATGATTGTTTCCCCACTACGGGATAACAACAAAATTAGCATTATTCCAGTTAAAATTTTGGTGATACCTCCAACCAGGATTGTAATAATTCAAATAAGGGTTATTGACTTTGTTACTTATGTCATGCAATGATTCATAAGATTGTTGAGAGTCTATCATCTGTCCTGATGAATTTTCTTCTAACATTAATGGTGTTCAAGAATAATTCATTCCATATTGATCTATTTTCTTTGAAAGTGTAGCAATTTGAGAGACTATCATAGTTATCACATCAGAATCATGAATACTGGCTACTCTCTTAGGATTTACACGCTCAGAGGGCCATTGAAAATTTTTAGTAGCCATCTCGTCATTGATGAATATGCTTCATCAAAAGGTTTAGACATTAATGATCCACTAGCAGAAGAATCTATAATCTATCTTAGTGATCCTACTAATCCATTATAAAATGTTTGAATTATTAAGCAGTTTGGTACAGCATGATGTAGACATTTCCTCAGAAGATCTTTAAATCTTTCCCAAGCTTCATATATAGATTCTCCATCAAACTGACTAAAGGATGTGATATCATTTCTCAACTTAGTAGTTTTAGAAGGAGGGAAATATTATGACAGAAACTTTTGTGAAAGCTCTCCCCAAGTTCTGATAGATCCAGGTGCCAATGAGTTTAACGACGCCTTAGCCTTATCTCTTAGAGAAAAAGAGAAAAATCCTAAGTCTAACAACATCATTCAACACTCCATTGTATTTAAAGGTAGCACACAGTTCTAGAAAACTAGAAAGATGTAAATTTGGATCTTCATTAGGTGTTCCTCTAAATTGATTATTATGAACCATTTGGATAATAGTAGGTTTAAGTTCAAATGAATTAGCAGCAACATCAGGATTTTAAATAGTAAAGTGAATTTCATATGTTGTTGGATTAGCATACTCTCTTAAAGGATTTGGAATGTTTCCATTTTGATTGCTCATATTGTTTGCCATTTTATTTGGATTTTTAGATTTTTTTTTTGTTTTTCGAATTTTTCTAAATGTACACTCTAATTTAGAATTGTAAGGCAATAAACCTATAGCTCCACTACTATGTATACAATCACGATAAGCACATTAACAATAAATAAACACACACAATTATGACTAGTAATTCAAATATAAGATTTCAAATACTACGAAATTAACTTTAATAGTTTTCTTTACCTTACCTCCCTGGCAACGGCGCCAAAAACTTGGTGCGACTTTTTAAATTAGCCAAAATTTAGGAACTCAGATTTATATTTATAGTAATTTAGATTTTTGAAATGAGTCACACTATTAACGCAAGTATACGTATCGCTCAACTAATAAAGGGTTCTAATGGAGCCCTAGATATCGATCCCACGGGGAGGCAAGTAATTCCAAGGTTGTAGGACAAAAATCACTATTCAAATCACAACAAAAATTGCAAGTAATTTTGATTTTTTAAATAAGTGAAATAAGTAAAATTACTACTACTAATAAAGTAAGCAAGAACAAGTTAAACTAACACACAAACTACTAAATTTATAACTAATCAAGTTGCATGAAAGAGTCTTCCTCCTTTTCAATGTCAATGTGTTGATTATTATGACATAGATCAGTGATGCAAATGTATTGTGCCAAATAGGAGAAATCATATTCTTTACCCATATTTCAACGTATAAAGAACATTAGCTAGTCTTAAGTTTAGTACCCAAATTCATGGCTAGGCTAGGAGGATACTGGCTCTCACTCCAGAGCTCCCACTTCCTTCCCTTGAAGGCTAACTCTCTCTTTGATTTCCAAATCTTGAGACCAAATTGGGGATTTTAGCCTGTCACTCTAAAATCTCCAATTCTACGCCCATCAAAGTATATTTCCTTATTTATTTGCACTCAACCCCCATGAATTACATTCCCAATTCATGGACATTGAATTTGATCTTCACTTTAGTTGTGAAACTCATAATCCTTTCATAATATAAGTTTCCTAACAAATTTTAAAAATTCAATTAGCCAGATCAAAAAGTAAGTTTTAAGTGAAAAGATCATCACAAGTTCTCCATAATAAATCGGCACATCATTTCTATTTCACAAAATCAACACATCACAAGAAAAGAAGAAAGACAAAGAAATCTACTCAAGACTCATGAGAAAAGGATGACACAACATGGATTTTAAATATAAAAGCCCTGTCATACAATTAGAGTAAAGAAAAGACTACTTATCTCAAACTCTTCCCCAAGTGAATCTCAAGGAATTCCTTTGACTCGTCTTCTTTCTTCACAACAACACACAATTCCCTCTTTAGACTAGTAAGAAAGAAGAAATCTCTCACTTTCCCTCTTCTCCTAAACTCCTTGGAACAGAATTTTCTAACCCAAGATCTCTCTCTAAACTTCCCTTACACTCTCTACTCTCCAAAATTCATTAAAACACACACACCCCTCATTTGAAATCTCTCCCAAAAGTGGTTTAAATTCGGCCATAACTGATCCCCCAAGACTTTTTGCAAGCATCTCTAAAAAATCTATTCAAATACATTGAATCTAGTTTGAAATCGGGATAGGGCGCTGATAGGGCTCTGTTCGATGCTATTTTCCGCCAAATGGACAATAAATCTCTAGAATAGGGTGTGGTTCGACGCTGAATAGGGCGTTGTTCGGGCCAGTTCAACTCTTATACTTTAGCTCCTTTTCGCTCCAAATTTGCTCCTTCTTGCTTCTTTTTGCTCTAAAGGCCTCTAATCACTATACCTGCATGAAATCTTGAAAAATACCTTTCTTTAAAGTGCAATATCATTAAAAATAGGTATGAAATGGATAGTAAAAAGCTATCAAATTTTTAGTGGGTCAAAGCAGATCCTGCGAAGATTCAAATTATAGAAAAATTACCACCTCCAACAACTGTGAGAGGGGTAAGAAGCTTTTTGCAAAATGTAGGATTTTACAGATGATTTATTAAAGACTTTTCAAAAATTACTAAGCCTCTATGCCAACTTTTAGAAAAAGATAGAAAGTTTGATTTTAACGATGAATGTTTTAAAGCTTTCAATCTTTTAAAGGAAAAATTAATCGCTGCCCAAATAATAGTTTCACCTGATTGGGAGAAACCATTTGAATTAATGTGTAATGCTAGCTCTTATGCTATTGGAGTGGTTCTAGGTCAAAGGCACGATAATATGTTTAAAGTTATAAATTATGCTAGTAAGACTCTTACTGATGCTTAAGTTAATTATACTACTATAGAAATAGAGTTATCAGCTATCGTTTATGCCTTTGAAAAATTTAGATCTTACTTAATTGGAACTAAATGTATAGTGCATACTAATCATTCTGCTATTAAATAATTAATGCAAAAGAAGGATATTAAACCAAGACTGATTCGAAGGATACTTTAATGAAAGAATTTGATTTTCAGATCGTTAATAGAAAAGGGGTAGCTGATCATTTATCTAGACCTGAACAGCTAACTTTGGATGATTTTGAAAGGGAAATCAAAGAAACTGTTCCTGATGAGCAATTATATAATATTATTGAAGGAAATTTACCGTGGTATGATTATATTGTAAACTACAATGTCAGTAATATTTTACCATATGAATTTATAATGCAACAACGAAAAAAATTTACGCATGATGCCAATTTTTATTTTTGGGATGATCCTTATCTGTATAAGTAATGTAAAGATCTTATTATTAGGAGATGTGTGCCTTATGATGAAAGTGAAAGAAATATTAGAGAATGACATGACTCTGAATTTGGAGGACATTTCGGAATTGATAGAATTGTACATAAGACTTTGCAATCTGGTTTTTATTGGCATATTATTTTCAGAAATGTTTATAGATTTATCAAAACTGGTGATCAATGTCAGAGAATAGACAATATATTTAGAAGAAATGAAATGCCTCTTAATTTTAACTTGGAAGTTGTTATTTTTGATGCTTCGGGATTAGAATTTATGGGACAATTTATACCTTCATTTGGAAATATCTATATATTGATTACTGTTGATTATGTATCAAAATGGATTAAAGCAATATCTTTACTAGGTGTGATGCTAAAAGTGTTTCGAGGTTTTTAACAAAAAATATTTTCACAAGATATGGAATGCCTAGAGTAATCATCACCAATGAAGGATTCCATTTTAAAAATAATCTGATTCAGATTTTAGTGGAAAAATATAATATTATGCATAAAATCTCTGCAGCTTATCATCCCTAAACTAATGACTTAGTAGAGGTGTCTAATCAGGAAATTAAATGAATTTTAGAGAAAGTCATTAATCTTAAGCAATTAGATTGGTCTGCTAGATTAGATACTACTTTCTGGGCATACAGAATTGCTTATAAAACTCCTATAGGATGTCCCCTTACAGATTAATCTTTGGAAAAACTTGTCACTTTCAAGTTGAATTAGAATATAAAGCATGTTGGGCGATAAAGAAATTTAAGTTTAATTTGAAAGATGCTGGTGATAAAAGACTGTTGCAATTGAATGAATTCGAAGAGATCAGAAATGAATCATATGATAATGATATAATATACAAAGAGAAAAGAAAAATATGGCATGATCGGGAGATTATTAAAAAAAAATTTGAACCAGGATAAAAAGTTTTATTATATAACACAAATTTTAAACTATTTCCTGGGAAACTGAAGTCTAGATGGACAGGTCCTTTCACTGTCTTAAAAATCTATCCATTTGGAGCTATGATTATCACTGACTCTAACTCTGGAAGAATATCCAAAGTTAATGGACAAAGATTAAAATCATTTTTTGATGGCAATAAATCTAATTTTAAAGAGGTTTTAATGTTGGACCAACCTGAATAACTTGAAGTTATGTCGGGCTGACGATGTTAAACCAAACGCTTTGTGGGAGGCAACCCACATTTATTGAATGTTTGTTTGTTTTATGTGTTATTTGTGTTTGTTAGTTATTTAATTAAGTCCTACCCTTCCTTAAAAATCATTAAAAAATATTAAAAAAATGAATGGAATCAAAGTTTGGAATGAATTTGGACAAAATGAAGTTTTGGCAAAATTTGAACTACTACCGCCGAACGGTGCTGTCACCTGTGCAAGACCACACCGCAGTTCAGAAAACAGTTTCTTGTATTTAAATTAAATTTTGGCAGTTCTATGCAGCAATTCTTTCACTTGAACTCCCAAACCCCCCCTAGATGCAGAAACTACCAAAGGAACAAAAAAAGATGATCCCAAATCACATCCAAATGGATTCCGACTCGATTGAAATTGCAAGATTTCAAGTTTTCAACCGTAGAAAGTTTGTCAGTTTTGAATTGCAACGTCTATTCAGCAAAACTCTCTAAAAAATGAGGTTGATTAAAGAGAGAGGCTTTATGAATCGAGGTATGAATTCTCCTTCTGCTAGAATTGATGAAATCATTAATCAGAGACATTGGGCAGTGTTTTGTTATACTACTGATGACGTAGTTGTCCCGGTTGTGAAAGAGTTTTACGTAAATCTTCATGGAATAAACCAAGGATCAGTCTATGTGCGAGGTAGGTTTGTCACATTTACTCCTGCAAAGATTAATGCTTTATACAAGATTGAGAATGTGTCGATCTACCACTATTCAAACTTTGCCTCAACAAAGGACAACATAAATGATATATACAGATATTTGATAGATGAAAGTGATGATTGGGAGATAAGAGATAACAAGTATGTAAGTTTTTTGACCACACTGTTAAATCTTACATCAAATCACTTACATTATTTCATATGTGTAAAATTGCTCCCAACTATGAAAATCAGTAAAGTAACTAAGGAGAGTGTTATTTTGAATTATTGTATTCAAATGAGGATGCCTATTGATGTTGGTGCAATAATTGTTAAGTCTATTTTATTTTTCGATTGATCGTTCATGGATCAAATTATGGGCTTGAACATCCTCACACCATATTTCTCTTTTGCAGTTAATCATAAGTGCCTTATGAGAATTGAGAAAAAGTACTTCTACCTTGGAAGTTTATAGACTCAACAGATGAGTATAGTAACTAGGTTGTTGGTGATATGAATGACATGAGTATCATTGAAGATCAACCATCTCAGATGTCAACACCTATTCCTCCTTACTTTCTTGAAAGTTCACAGATCATCTTGAAGAAAATTATGAAATTGGAGAATGAAGTTTAACACCTGATCAATGCAATCAACACTTTATTTGACTTCTTTGATCATCTGGATTAAAGAATTAAGGATAACTTTAATCATTCTTGGTATCTTGAAGGAAGTATGATACAGTTGACGAAAATAAAAGGTTGGATTAAGGAGGATTCCACTGAAGAATTCCTGTTCCGACCATTCTACAATCTATTGGTAACACTCAATCCATTGGAGATTTAAGAGTTGATGATAGTTCTGAGGAAGAGTGAAGACTTCATTATTGTGTTTATGTGTTTTTGTATTTGAACTGTTTTCTTTGCTTTGCTTGGATGTTATATTTCAACTTGCTTTCTTATTTAGTTTTCAGCGCTATTTTGTTGTGGTTGTGATAGACGCTGAATTTTAGAATCTATGGCTTGATGATGTGTAGTGTTTAGTGTTATTTGTATGTGTTTGTAATTTGGATTTTATATATCAAAGTGATGTATTGTGTTGTTTGTGTAAAAAGTATCGTTTGCCAAGGCTTTAGTATGTTATTCAATGCTTAATTAGACTAATCATACGTCAGAGTGGGCTTTAAATGATCAAATTTGCAAAAAAAAATTGGAAACCTAGTTTTTGAACTGGCGCCGGACCGCGCCAAAAGATAGAGAGTTTGATAGTTTTAGCAGAAAAATGCATTGAATGGTGCTAGCACCTGTACTGTTCAGCGCTAGACCCGCAAAAATGCCCTAAACTCCAAATTTTCGTGATTTAACCCTGGGACCAGCCATTTTTGCCCAAACCATCGTCTTCTACCTCCAATTAAGGCTGATTTTTGCACCTAGGGCTTACTTGCATTCAGATTTGAAGTGATTTCGTGGCTGGAAAAGTTCAGATTTCATCTTCTCTTGGTAAGAGCTTCACTTTAACCTAAATGTTTTTAATTTTGACCGTGAAAATCTCCTACATTAGGAAGATTTGGAATTTTGAGGTTTTTAGAGAAGAATTAAAGATTTTTCATGGTATTTGAGTTCTTATCTACTTAAATTTACTTTGGAGTCCATTACATTGTAATTTTAAAATTGATTTGGATAAATTTGAAATTTTTAGACAAATGGCTCCAAAAATGGCCAAGGGGAAGAGGAAATTCAAGAAAGAGCCTTTTAAAATCCTTGTGGTTTGATTGAAGAACTGATTGCAAATCGTCAATGGGAAATTTTCTATTGTTTTACTGCTGAAGCGATGTTCGGAATTGTTAGGGTGTTTTATGCTAACCTCTACTATTATGAAAGTGAATATATTCTGGTTAGAGGACAAATTGTTGAATTCACCCCTGCCCGCATCAATGCATTCTACCAGTTAAGAGAACCCTATTGTTGTGAATATGAAAAATTTTTTTTACGAATGAAGCATTGGATATGATTATAAAATTTTTGACTTAGAGAAAAAGGTAACAGAAGGTTAAACAGAGAATGAAAGTTAATTTTCCCCTTTCTACTTTGAATCCTGTATCGAAAGACTGACATTATTTTATTTCCGCAAAACTTCTGCCGACGAACCATCATAGCGATGTTACTGTTGATAGAGCTATTTTGAATTACTGTATTCATAATTTGAAAGATATAAATATTGGGGCCAATATTCATAAAATTATTTTGACAAATTCAAAAGGAGAAACTACAGGTGGACTGGGACACCCTAACCTGATTCATGCCTTGTGTATTCAGTCAGGTGTTATAACTAAAGATAATGATGCGGTGATCCACCCCCTGAAGCCAATTAGTAAGCTAAATTTGAAAACATATGAAGCTCATGTAAGTTGGAAATGGAGTAAGAAAGCTGATGAAACTTCTTCTAGTCATGATAGACCATCTACATCTAGGGAGCCTACTCTGTATAATGTTATGGATCAGTTAGAAAGGTTGAACACCAGAGTAGAGGGACTAGAAATAAGGAACAAAATAAATGATGATTATCAAGTGCGGTGGAGAGACTATGATATAACTTATCATGACGCATAAATGAGATTTTTTAGGGGAGACACTAACACAGTATTTCATACATACCCTGAGAATAATCCACCAGCCTGAAGAACCTAATGATGGTGATGCTCTTGCTGAAACTGATTGGTAGTTTCGTAGTTTTGTTTTCATTTTATGTTGTATATATATGTTGTAATTGTGATGTACCTAAGACTCTTCTGATTTGTGCCTGTGATGTAATTTGAATTTGGATATGTTTGTGGTGAACTTAATGTTGAATTGTGATAAATGTGATGGGATTGTGTTTAGTTTCTTAGTTAACTTGTGGTAGTAACTGTTGGATGTTTGTGTTCTGTGTTTAGTTGATGTTTTATGTTTTTAAACTTCTTTCTTTGCAAATTTCTAACCCATATTAGTGTATAGAAATGCTCTTAATTATTTCAGGCATATTGTTCTAATTTATGAAGAAAAACCTCCTTAAACACAAAGGTATGAAAAGCCCAACATATTGAGGGTTGAGTTATATATGTTTATATCTTTTCTTTCTTCCATTATTAATTATATTGATATTTATAAATTTAAGTTTGGGAGAGGGAAAGAATTAACTGTTAATTGTTCTCAGTTAAAAGTATTTTTAAAATTATTAACATTATTTTTCATGATACAACTCAATTTCACATAACTGTATTTTGATCTTATTTAAGTATTTAGTAAAATTGAATGAAAGTATTTGGTAATGAAAAGTAATTTTGTAGGCTAAGATATTTGGTACAAGAGAATAGGACTATAGTCAACTATTCAAAGTAAGAAAAATTGTATGTTTGAAATATTAAGAATCTTAAAACTTTATTTGATATGAAAAGATTGAGACTCTATGATGAATCAATAATAAGCTTGAGAAATGCCTATAAGGTAAAGGATTGTGGTAAGTTTCAAATTTAGGGTGAGAAGGGTGAAGTTCAAAATCATTAAAGGCTATCAAGATACAGTAATCCTCACTATAAAAAAAATAAAAATAAAAAGAAAAAAAGAGAAAGAAAAAAGTAAAAAAAGAAAAGAAAAGAAAAGTGAGGAGAAGATTGAGGGGATGTCTAATCAAAAATTGGCTACACTTGGACCTACCTAAAGGGAAGAACTTAATTACTTTTCTGAACTTATATGTGTGGATTAGCATCCTTACTAGTAGTGTTCTCATATACTTCTTTTCATGTAATGTATTTGAGTGCCTTAATAGAACAATCTACAATCATTTTTGAAGTGAATAGAAGGCTAAAACTCTTAGACTTCATTACTATATTGTGTTACACCAACAGAATTTCCTTGAATTATTCACAGATCTTTCTGAAAATTTTACTATTGTACTTATCTAATTCATAATTACGGTATTCTAGAAAGAAGGTTCATTGCAGTGGATCATAGTTTTATGTATTAATTTTTTGTATTAACTAAAATTACTTGAGGACAAGTAATAGTTAAGTTTGGGGGATCTTGATCCACTAAAAATTTGATAGCTTTTTACTATCCATTTCATACCTATTTTTGATGTTATTGAACTTTAAAGGAAGGTATTTTTCATGATTTCATGCAAGTACAATGATTTTAGGCCTTTAGAGCAAAAGGAAGTGAAAATGAACAAATTTGGAGCAAAATAGGCAAAAGTGCAAAATGTTGAACTGGTGCCGAATGACGCTGTCACCAGTGCCGGACCGCGCCAATATATAGAGAGTTTTGACCAGAAGGCAGAAAATAGCACTGAACGGGGCCCTATCCTATGCTGGACAATGCCCTATCACGATTTTAAACTATATTCAATGTATTTGGACGAATTTTAGAGGGATGCTTGCAAAAAATCTTGGGAAATCAGTTATAGCCGAATTTAAACTACTTCAGAACCAAATTTAGATGGGTTTTGGAGATAGGAAGAGAGAGAGAGAGAGTGAGGGAAGTGAGGAGAGTGTGTCTTTTCATTTTATAGAAATCTAAGGTTTGTGAATTCTCAACTAAGGAGTGTAGGAGAAGAGGGAAGGTGAGAGATTTCTTCTTTCTTACTTATTGACAGCGGGATGCATAACTTTATAAGTGTTAACAAGTGTAAAAATAAATATTCAATAAAAGTAAAGTTACCCCTTATCAACGCAAGTATACGTATCGTTCAAGTAATACAAAACTCTAATGGAATCCTGGATATGTATCCCACTGGGAAGTTTAGAGAATACAAACTAATTACAACAGTTGAAATAATTATCTAGTAAACGTAAATAAAGAACAATTATACTAAATTCTACTACTAATGTTGAATGAAAATTTGAAATATAAAAAAGTATCTTCCCCCTTGTTAAGAGAATTAAGTGAACGTATGATTAAATTAGTTAGAATTATATTGTGACAAATAGGAGCATTCTTATTCTTTACCCTTTGGTCCAGACAAAAAGAACATTGACTAATCCTATGCTTGGTTACTGAATCTGCGGCTAGGCTGGGAGGATACAGGCTGTCACTTCGGAGCTCCCACGTTCCCCTCTCCTGAGGGCTAACATCTACACTTCAGTACCCAAACGATAGGACCGAATTGAGGATTTTAGTCTGTCACTCTATAATCTCTAATTCTACACCCGATAAATAATATTTCCCTATTTATTTGCACCATCCTTTCAAGGACTTTGACCTCCCCAAATCTCAGATGTAATCTTTACTTTAGTTGTGAAATCAACATATTTTAACAGATTAATTGGCCAGATTGAAAGTAAATTAAGATTTAAGTAAAAAAATAATCACAGTTTTTATTGAATATTTTAGGCACAACTAATTCAATTTAACATTTCACAAAATCTCAAAACAAGGAGAAAGACAGAGGAAGAATAACACAAAACTTGGATTTCATATATAAAATCAAAGTTACAAAATAGTAAACACAACTTATCTCAAATTTCTCCCCAAGCAGACTCCTTAAAGTTCCTCTGACTCTTCCTTCCTGTACAACACACTCAACTGAACTCACTTACTCACTATTAGACTCTTCAAAGACACTGTACTCACTCTTTTTGAACTCTACAGGACACACACAGACTCTCCTTTGACTCCCTTTTCAGTCTAAATTCATCACTTTTTAAAAAGGTAGAAAAATTTCCAAAGTTTGCTTATGCATCTCTTCAAAAGGCGTCCACGTTCGATGAAACTTTGCCTGAACCGACCTTCTCGTTGTCAGTTGGCTCGTCGGCGCCGTCGGCGGGCTTCTGGAACATGGGCCAACTGCTAAGGCTTGCTGTCAGTGAGCTCGATCTCGCTATCGGTGGGCTCCCTTATAATATTGTATGTATTCTTGTCGGCATATTTTTAGCTTATGTGTTATATTTTAAAAAAGGGTCGCCTATAGAAATTGTCGGTGAATTTTAGATTTTAATTTTAATTTAAATGTATATATAATTTATAAAGTAGTACTTGATTTTGAAAATAATTTTAAGTTTAAAAATTTTAAGATATGAAATCAAACCGATCTCACATCCCGAATAGCTTATATAAACGAGCACCGCACCACAAACCGTGTATATATCCCGAAGAATAGACACACTGCTTGATGATGGGGATCGATTAAATAAATTAGAAGATTTGTGACATCCTTTTTGTCTGTGAACCAATTTTATAAGCTGACAAGTTCCCCTGCTTAATATAAATGAATTAAGAAAGTTTTGCTGAAGTAGATCCGAATTTTGCTGATGACGATGGTCGTGCTGCCCACTGTGCTCCAAGCTACTTGTTGTTGTAGAGGTTTAGTTTTAGAAGTCATAAATCAGGAGATGAGAGAAGTGTTTTGGTTTAGAGAAAATCTTAAAATCCAAGTGTTTTTAATATTTTAATTAAAACAAATCTTAAAGTTTATTAAACAGAACCGATTAAGATCCCACGGTTCCGTCATCCCGGCACCATTATTTTCATCGAATTCACTTGGTCCGGATGAATTTACTAAACTCAACTGAATGAGTTCCACACTTTCATTTAGACCGTGGGAAATCTCGTTAGCAACACGTGGGTTACATCATCCGAGGTATTCCCGATCATTCAACGAGACGTTTTAATTTAGTTGCAATTATAGTTTTGTTGTTCTGTTTGTGATTAAATTTTGAGTTGTTTTATATTTTGAAATGTTGTGGTGGTGAATTTTATCTTGCAATGACTTTTAATTTAGTTTTGGTTTCAATTTAGGGACTATCCTAAAGGTTTTGGTTTTCATGCAACAGTCTTATTTAACATGCAAGAAAAGTAATGTACAGTGCATGTAAGTAAATTGCAATAAACTAAATTGTAATAAAGTAAAGGCGTACCTGGAGGGTCTTCCCGTCATCCCAAGCTGCACTTAAAACACATGTTAAGGCATTTAAATATTTCAACAGATACCTAGGTAAAGCTAAGGGAAGGGTTTTAGTTGTCTACCAAAATCCTAATCCTATTGCTAGTCATCTCCTATGACGTCTAGGTTCTTGGTTTGGTTTAAGGATGATTTTCTTCATCAAAGAAGAATTAAATTCAGTTGTTCTTCTAAAACATCTTGTCATATTGAGGAAGTGCTTAAGACGAGTCCTAAACATCTTTTCAATATTTCTGGGATTGGTTTGAGTCCAAGTAAATTTAGTTGCACAGGTGAATTAATCATCCAGGGGTTTAAGTTTTGTTCCCTTGCTTAGTGAACTAGGACATTTGAATATCTTATAAGTGAAGTAACACTTCACTTGATACTTCATTTAAGAGTTATAATAATAATAAGAGCTTTAAAAGGGCAAATTTATTAGGTATTTTGATGATTTAAACTTAATGATTTAATTTCAATTTTGACTTAATTATAGAAATTAGTTTAAGTTTGGAATAGTGTTCAAGTTATTTTAGATTTAATTCTTAATGATTTCATTTAGGTTTGTTATTAAATGATTTTGATTTAATTTAATTCAACTTAATTTTAATTTATTTTATTTTAATTTAAACTTAATTTGATCTGATTTTGATTTTAATTTAATTTGGTTTAATTTTAATTTAATTTTAATTTTAATTTAATTTAATTTAATTTAATTTAATTTAATTTAATTTAATTTTAACTTTAATTTAATTTTTAATTTAATTTAGTTTTGTTTTAATTTAATTTTAATTTAATTTAATTTTAATTTTAATTAATTCTAATTAATTTTATTTTTAATTTAATTTACTTTAATTTAGTTTATTTTAATTTTAATTTAATTTTAATTTGATTTAATTTTTAATTTAGTTTAAATTTAATTTTAATTTAATTTTAGCTTAATTTTAGTTTTAATTATTAATTTAAATTATTTTTTTAATTTTTTTAATTAAGAATTAAGTATTATTGAAGTGATTTATTTAAGGATTTTTAAATTAAAGAATAAATATCTTCTTAATAATATCCCTACTTTAATAATTCCAATTTTTATTATTCTTCCAAAATTTCAATTAATTAATTAATTAATATTTTATTTTAATTATATTAGAAATGGTTAATAGGTTTCTACCCTCAATCATTTAAGTTTCAATCATCCAAAATTAGTTTAAAATCAAATATTTTACCCTTCCCTTTTTGATTAACCCTAAAATTTTAATTAAGGGTTGGAATTTTTTAATTACCCTTTTGCCCTTCAAGCTTGATAATTCTATAACTCTCTAAACTAAGCTCAAATGAAATTGAAATTTTTATGTGACCTCACTCACATGTCAATTAAGACATTATAGGAGAAAATGTGATTTTTCTATATTTAATTTATTTATGTAATTATTTTTAATGAAAAATAAGGGTTTTCAAGGAAAATTCAATAACATGACCAAGGAAATGTTTCTGTCCTTAAGAAAATTATGGGATGTTCCTAATGACCAGAGGACCATTTGGACCAATTTTGGGGATTTTTGTTTAATTATATTTTATTTATTAGAATTATTTTGAGTTTTGGAGTATTAATTAATTTAAAAATAAAATTGAAGTTGAAAAGTAGGTTTTATATTTTTCAAAAATCTCTCTGATATCAGGGAAATCAGAGAACAAAATTTTATATTTTACGGATTTTTCTTTGATTTATTATAATTAATTTAGTGGAAATGTTAAAGAAAATCATTTTTTTAATTCAAAAATTGTTTTAAGCCTTTAAAATTCAATATCTTATCCTAGAAACTTAGGAAAAATATTTGGTTTGTTCCTAAGTTATTAGAATTCAAAATGTGACATTTTGGTGATTTTAAATATTTTTATGATTTTTATTATTTTTTTATTATTAAAATATTAAAATAGTGATAAAAATCAACTTTTTTAGAAAATTACAATTTTAATTTTCCTAAGTTCCTCTGATATCAAAGAAGCTCCAAAACCAATTTTGTGAATTTTTGAAAAGTATTTTATGAATTTTTAAAATTTAATTTTATCCATTTTGCTTTAGAGGCTTAATCAACCCAATTGGTGAGGCTAATCATATCCAATTGACTTTAAATTTTTATGTGATGTTCCACTGATTCTAAAGATCAGTAAAGAATCATTTTCAAGTTAATTTGATGTGTAGTTAACCCAAAACCTATTTTTCCTAGGTTCCTCTAGTCATAAGAAACATCACCAAATTTTCCTAGAATTTATTTTACAACATGCTAATTATTGGAATTAAAATGCTTAAAATAGTAACATGTAATTGAAAAATCAATAACTTCTCATAGGGATGGCCTCTGACCTTAGAAAATTCAGGGAATGTTCCCAAGTTCAGAGGCTTCAAAATCCCCATGGTCTCATGCCATGGTGAATTGCCTATGCAAATGGAGAATTAAAACAATGCAGAGAGTAAATAAATCATTAAAAATAAAATACTCAATGAAATTACTTGATTTTTTCCACATTATTCTCCTCTGTTCACTGAGTAAGAGGGTATTTTTGTTTTATTTTTATGATTTTTCTACACAAATTTATGCATTTTTGAAGTTCTGGGTATTTAATAAATAAGAAAATTCCCTAATTTTCTACTTATCCAGCGCGGCGCCCTGTCATCCTCGGCATATCCGAAAGCCCACGCGGCACGCTCCCATTCGATGCCGCCATCTGAGTCAGCTGCCACGGGGCCCGCGGTTCACGTACCATCTACTGGTCCGATGCCATCTGAGCCGTCCACTCGATACACGTGAGATCCAACGGCTCCCGGTCATCGACTACGACTGGTGTGCACCCGTGACCGTCCACACTAAAACACTAAGATCTTACTCGATTCTCAATGGATTTTTATGTTATTATACTCTATGGATTCGTCTTGAAGAGACAAACATATCCATATGATTTATGTCGCATGAAATTAGCCCAATCAAAATAGAGAATGTTCAAAAGCTTGGGAAGAAGAGAGAGCTCATACCTTTGCTCAGAGAAGTGAAGCTTTGATTTGAGAGTTGTGTCACCTTCGATTGAGTCCAAGCAAGCTCCAGATGAAGTCTCTGGCCCTGAGGAATTGCCTAGACCTGACTTCCACCAGACCCGATTTCAACCTTTGGAGGCTAGAACAAATGGGTGGCCCGGAGATAGGGGCTTTCACTAGGGAACTCCTTCTCTTGGTCTTGTGCAGGTGTGGGAGAGTTTAATTTGATTTTGGTGGAGGATCTGAAAGTGTCCTATTCTGGCCTGAGAATTGAGCTCCAAAATTAAGCTCAATCAGTGGGAATTAGGACAGGAGGACTGTGGGGATCAAATGCTCTTGGCTAGGGGAAGATTTGTGAGGAGTTTGGAGGGATTTTGTGAAGGTCGATTTCAGCCAACCTTTTGGCCGAGAGGGGTTGGCTGGCTTAGATAGCCATGGCCATGGCCTCTCAGGGGGAGTTAGGGGCTGGGATCAGCTGCTTTAGTGAGGAGAAGAACAACCACAATGGCCATTTGGAGTGGGGCAGCTTAGCCATGGGGAATTGCAATTTTTGGTTGATTTGGACCTCTCTGCCTGGTGTTTTCCGGTGACTGTGCTGGCCGACCGGCCAGGGTCATATCAATGTTGTGATCAGGAGGATCAGTGCTTGAGGTTTGTGAGTTCAATTATCAAATGCCATGTGTAAAGAGGATGAATTGAAATGGAAAGGGTAAGAGGTGATTTTGGCTTGGTTTGGGTCAACCCATGTATTTAGGCTTGGTTCACCTCCCCATGGCCTGATTTTGGGCTGAGGAGGTCAGGTGGGTCAGGCTCACATGTGTGCTGAAGTCCACATCCAAACATATTTGGATTAATTTTGGGTTAAGGGTAATCATGGTTAAGGTTAATGACTTTAAGGGAACCTAGAAAGAGTTTCCTCCATTTGCCCAATGTGGTATGGTCACATGTCAAACCTTTCATGGCTTCACATGGGGCTTAAGGATGGCTCCATGGCTCTTACATGGCTAGAGTGTTTCATGGAAATAGGTTTTAGGAATTTTGGTATTTTGGTGTGAAATTTGGATAGTTTGTCATATGGCTTAATTTAGAAAAGTTTGATTGTTGATTTAGAATTTAGGGATGATTTTAATTAGTGAAATGATGAATGGAATGTCATATGGGCTTTAGCATGAAGTTTGGGCTTTTAAAATTTAGTAAAGGTGGGCTTTTAAAATGGTTTTAGGGGAATGGTTTTTTTTATGTTTCAAAATGGGCTTTTAGATAAAAAATTTTGCAAAGGGCCATGCTAAATAAATGTTGGGTTTGGTTTAGGGACGTGCCATGAGTGATTTAAAACAAATTTGGAGTAATTTGGGATTGAATTGGATTGGATTTGGGTTTATTTGGTAAAGGGACTAAGGTGGGCCAAATTGGGCTAACTTAGGCTAGGGTTGGGATAATGTTAAAATTGATGTAAAATTAATATTGAGAAATATTTATAGGTGTGTTACAAAGAGTTTTCAACTTTGGTTGGGGTTCAATTTTGGGATTTGGGCTAAGTTAGGGTTAAGCTTCGGTTTAGGCTAAATTAGGGATTTTGGGTTTGGGTTGAATTTGAGTGGGGTTTGGGTTCAAGTTTTGGGCAAATTATGTTAGTGTTTTGTTTATGGCGATGTTAGGGATGGTTTAGAAAGGATTTGGGGTTAATTGGAGTTGAATTGGGTTGGTTTGGGTTAAGTTTGGGTTATGGGTCAAAATTGGGCTTTAAGCTTAAAAATGAAATTGAATTCAAATGTCAATCAAATTGGGCTTGGATTTGGTCTAGATTGATATTAGGGATGTTTAATTGAAGTTTAGAATTGAATTGGACCAAAATTGAGGTCAATTGGGGTGATTTGGTTTGACATTGGGTTCATTTGGGTTTAAAATTGGCTAAATTAGGGGTTTTGGTAAAAGTGGGGTAAATTGGAAAAATTGGCTCATGGTGTAGTTGAACAAAATGAAATTGAGAATATTTGAGATTTGCTGGAATTTTTGGGAATTTTATGAATTTTTGGATTTTTGGGTCAAGAGAGGCATTTTGGTAATTTGGAGGGTATTGGGCGTATTTTTGGAAATTTTTGTATTTTGGCTAAAAATGATCAATTTGATTGGTGTGGAAATGTTTAAGGTTAATTTTGGAAAAGTTTTGGGTGATTTGGAAATTTTGGTGGTTTAGGGTAGTTTCAAGGGCTTTTAGTAGGTTTGGTGGGTCAGGGGCACCGGGGGTCAAAAATTGAAATTTTGGAAAAATGAAAATTGAGCCAGTGTGAGTGAAATGGAATCATTTTTGGTTGAACCATGAAGCCATATTAAGCCAATAGGAGCCATGAGAGGACTCATTTGAGGCATTCACTATGTTGTTCCTAACCCTCTTAGCCAAGGGCTTAGGGGTTAAGGTCCATCCATATGAATTATCTACATGAGTCAGGAAGTCAAGCTAGGCATGAATAGTTTTAGGATTTGGAATGTGTGTAAAAGTGTAATGTGTGCAGGTGAACCCTCACCAGACCAGGCCACCCAGGGTGATCCTAAGGCCAAAGGTCCTATAGGGAACTCATCCTTTAAACCTCCACATTTGATTTCAACCCTCTAGGTGATTAGGGGTTTACAATCAAGCTTGTGGGGTTTGCAGGGAGTCAAGAAGTGGTTGAGTTTCTAAAGAGGTAGGTTCCATCTCTAGTCCTCTAAGATAGTCAAAGGAAAAGCCTAAGGCTAGATCCTAAGTACTAAAGAGGGAAGAGAAGACCTCATCAAAAATGAGGTCAACAATTCCCTGGAAAAATGCACCGTCAACGGCCTATTCCTCGCCGTTGGTGACTAAGATCAACTTATGTTTCTTTTAGTCTTTTTTGATCCAGATTCGTTCCTTTTTGCACTTGTTTGTTCCATTGTCTATTAATCTTCATTCCTATAACAAAACATAGAAAATACCTTTCTTTAAACTGCAATATCATCAAAATCGATGTAAAATCTGTATGAATTTTTCAATATATTTTTCTTTGGTCAAAATCCCCCAAACTTAACTATTACTTGTCCTCAAGTAATCTTGATACTACATAAAAGTAATGATTATTTGTAGTAAAGCTTTAATTCAGAAATACTATGAATTTGATTGAAATAAACATTGTAGTAATGCTTATTAGAATTTTTTCTGATAATTAAATTAACTCTATAGATGTAAGGCTATCTAGTTATCAAGTTTAGGAATTCTAGTCTTCTATTCATTTCAAGAATGACTATATGTTACAATATTAAATTACTTAGGATATTCAGATGATAGGAAATTCATGAAAACACTACTTAATAAAAATACTTATCCATATATATGACCCGATTTTTGTATTTCCAAATACAAGGATTTGTTACCACTGCTAGAAAATTTAATTTATGGCAAAAGCACGAAACACTAGACCTGGAATAACTTGCTATATAGATGTGTACCAAATTTTAATTACAGCAATAACATTAAATAAACTTGATTGCAACTTAATGCTAGGCCGTTAATGTTTAATACTTTTTTAAATATATGTTTATATAGCAAAATATAATTTAAAAAGAAAATATTTTATATACTTTTTGGGTACTACGCAAGTATACGTATCGTTTCAAGTAATATAGGGCTTTGAAACAAAGACCCCAATATTGATCCCACGGGGAAAAAATATGGTAATAAATTTTTAAATATTGTATTTCAAAAATCTTTTTGTATTTTAATCTAACTATAAATTACTTTTAATTTACTAGATGGAGATAAAGAAAACAATAATAAGAAAATGATTTTGTGAAAACTATATAAAACAAACAACTTTCTTCCGTTCAATTAATCTAAGATTTTTAAGATAATTTAATATTCGTTGGAGAATTTGATTTATGGTATTGTGCAAAATAGAAGCATTCCTATTCTTTACCCTTTGCTCCAGGCGCAAAGAACATTGGCTAATTTACAGATCAGATTTGGATGTATTTTTAGTAGAATGGGTTAATCAAGGCTCACACTACTAGATGTCCAAGGGTGGCTATGGTCGGCCCTACTTGTGACCCTTTCCTTATCTATAAAACAAATTATAAGAATTTAGTCTGTCACTCTAAAAATTTATCAATTCTATGCCCTTTAAATCTTATCTTCCTATTTATTTGCACTTCACCTTGAATAGCTCGTGCATGGCCTTCAACTACCCAAGGATTCATGTGACATCTACAAGTTAAGAGTTCTCCTTTTAGGTCTCAAAACTCTTCAACAGGTTTTAACAAATTAAATGGCCAATTTAAAAAGTAAAGTAAGATCAGATATTAATATCATCACAAAGTTTTGAAAATATTTTGAATTTCAATTCTCCATCTAATCTTATATTATCTTATTTATCTTTCATAATTGAAGGAAGAAAGTAAACTAACTACTCATAACACATTGATTATAAACAGCAAAACATAATAAATAAACTTTGAATCAAAAATAAAATACTAATCTCAAATATTCCTTCTACAGATCTTCTAATTCCTACTGACTCCACAGTATAATGAACTCCAGATGCAACAACTTGAAAATAAACTCACTAACTAAATAAAAGTCGCCCAAAATTTCTCTCTCTATTTCTCTCTCTAAGGATGAGATATCCTAAAGTGGATAAGAGAAAGGGGTTACAATGTGGGGGCATGTTTTTCTAAAGAAATGGACTCCTATTTATAGGCTTCAAGGGTTGCCTTGAGGCACCTCTTCAAAACATGTCCACATTTAATGAATCTTCTAGAAGGTCTGTCTGGCGCCTAGGCGCCAGACACCGCGTCCAGTTCTTCGCACCTCTTCACTTTGGCTCGCACCTCTTTGCGATTAAAACCGTTTTGGAGCGTCCAAATGCAATGTATCACATGTCCTATTATCAAGGAACAACAGCCAGTCTTCTAGAATGTCCAATAACCGCTCACTCCGTCAAAATAACCGTTCAAACATTGTCAAAAACTTAACAGATATGTATCGAGTCTGGCGCTTAGGCGCCAACTTCTGGCGCCTAGGCGCCAGGCCATATTTTTTATATTTTTTGTCTTTTGCTCTATTTTTGCTCATTTTTGCTCCTTTTTGCTTCATTTTCTTTTTTTGGACCTTTTTACATCACCTACATCCAAAAACACAAAAATAACTTTCATTAAAGCATAATATCCTTAGAAATTAATAAGAATTAAGGCGTAAAAAAATAGGTATTTTTTTATGGATCAAAATCCCCCAAACATAAATGTTACTTGTCCTGAAGTAACTCTTTTTGCTATATAAAATGTATAACCTTTGGAATAAAAGATAAATATTTAAGATTCCTTATAATTTTTGATTTTATAAAGTTTTTAGTAAATTATTAACCCAATTTCACTAACTAGGTTTAATTTTAAGAATTTAAGGAATATTTAACTACCAAATCATAAGATTTCAAACTTTTCATCCATTTTGAAAATAATAGAAGTCTATTATATTAAGATCTCATAGATTATTTGCAAGAAAAAGATCTTCTTGAAAAATCTTTCCTAAATAAATATTCATTCATAAAAATTAAGTAAAATATGTAACTAGTTTTCTTCCTATAAGATAATTCAAGTGAAGCCAATTTTTGATTAGGCATTTCCTCAAGCTTCTCCTCTATTCTTTTTTTCTTTTTCTTTTCTTCTTCTTTTCTTTTTTTTATTTATTTATTTTTTCATATATAGTGAGGATTACTATATCTAGATAGCCTGTTAATGGTTTTGAACTTCACTATCCTTAACTTATATTTTCAAAACTTATACATTTCCACTTAATTATTATAACATGAATAAGAATTCAAAATGATTTCCAATCTTTTCTTTTTCAAGTGATACTTTTTTATTACTTAATATTTCTAAAATTCTATTATTTCTATCATGAATAGAAAAATTTCATAATCTTATTCTTCTTTAAGTTAAATAATTCTATTCTTAAAATCAATCAAAGTTATTAAAATTTTGGTTAATTTCACTAAATTGTTTATAATTTCCAAAATAAAAGTGATCTCAAATAAATTCTTCATTCCTTAAGTTATGTTTAAAAGTTTTTATTTTTAAGAAAATATTAGCTCTTTAAGGACAAATAAAATTTAAATTTGAATGTATTTTCCCTTCCCCCAAACTTAAGTTTTGGTATACTATGACAATTTGAAAGTATGAGAGAAAGAAAATCATAATTTTAAAAAGGAAATTTTTATAAGTATGTAAAAACGATCTTAAAAAAAATAAAAATTAACTTCTACACATGCTTTTATGAATAATTAAGATAAAATTAAAGCAAGTATAAAAGAAAGCAGGCTAATTTTTATGATTATACTAAATTTGAAACAAAATAAAAGCAGAGCAAAATTACTAATTACTAAATAGTAGACTAAAACAAACATATCATAAATTAACTCTAATCTCAGTCTCAACACAATATACTAAGAATATTCTAACAACAGAATCTTAACACTAATCAATCCACACAGATACTTAAACAAATCAACATACATCAAACATAAAACTAAACAAACAAACCAAACAAAAAAAACCAACAAAGTAAGCACAATATAGAGATCTATAAACTACTAGTCACCTGGCCGTAGCCTCATCATCATCATCGTCAGCAAAGGAAAATTCTACATCCTTAGGATCAACAAATGGTGTGAAACTAGGAAAAGTAGGGAAACTAACATCATGTTCACCCTTCAGAAATCTGACTAGGGCTTCATTATACTCAGCATCATAGCTAGTCTTCCTCTAGGTATAATCAGATAAATGATCGAGTTTTCTATCATAGTTTCAATCCTGCAGTGAGTTTGAAATAACTCCTGTTGCTGCTCTATAAACTGATCATGCATTGATTCCCAGAAACTTGATGGTGGCTCAGCAGAAGTGGAGGGTCGAGAAGTAGAAGGTCTGCCTGGAGTAGGTACAGAAGAAGAAGGAGCAGCCGATTTCTTCCCTTGAAGACGATCATAAATGCTAATGTTCTCCTGAACAATCGGCTTAAAAGTCTTCAACCTTTCCTCTGAAATATCTGCAGTGACTCCATTGCTAATACATAATGAATAAATCAGAGATGAGAATCCCAGTCCAACAGAAGTGCTGGATCTCGCAGTAGAATCCACAAAATAATAAATAATACTGCCGACATCAGTAGGCTTCCTTTCCTGAATGTAGTAGTTTAAGATCGCTCGATCTCTAGTCACTTCACTCAGGTGGTTGGAAGTTAACAATCTTGCAGAAATAAAATAGTGTCATGCTTTAGAAATACCATTTAATTTGGAGGTTTGAAGTTTACCCTTTTTCCGTTCCTGATCTTCCAAGATCCAGTACCGTCAGTCAAATAAGCAATGATCATATCCAAATGTCCCTCAGATGGTAATAATCCAGAATAGTGGCATTCAAAAGTCGGTGGCAGACCATAAAATACATTGATTCTTTCAGGATTAAATCCTACTCCGATACCTCTGACAAAAACTTCATAATCTTCGGCATCCAGAAAATTTGCATAAAACTTTCGAACTATAGGGATAACAGCAACAGTAGTGAAATAACAGAATCGTTGCCAATTGTGCACAACGATAGTGTTTTCAATCATTTCTCCCGGATGATAGAAACTTTGTTCTAAAATGAACTTCCTAGACGTCGCAAATTCGTGGAATCGAAAATGCGTAGCTGTAGTAGAAAATTTGCTGCTATCAAAGTTATCTCGTGTCTTCCCGCATTTAGATTTCGGAGCCATCTAAACGTGAAAGAAAAAAAGAACAAATTTAGGAATAAAAAATTTAAACTCTTTTTAAGTTTATAAAACTTAAAATAAGTTTAAAAGTCCAAAGAAATCACTAAAAATCAAAAAAAAAATTTAAAATTTCAGTTCTTAGCAAAACCTAGGGAAATCTATGGTGAAAATCGAAAATAAATGGTTTAAAGTGTAGATCTGACCTTGAGACGAAGAAATTAAGTAGTTTCGCGCTCAAATCCTTGATGTTTTGACCTTAAAATGGATCTAAAAGGTGTATTTTCGCGAAAATGGGGAAGAAGATGAAGCTTAGGCGTCGATAATGGCTTTTGGGGGTATTTAAGGAAATTTTCGGGTACAGGCCGAACAGGCGCTTAGGCGCCGACTCCGGCGCCTAGGCGCCGAACTCGCCTTTCACAAAAAATTATTTTTAAATTTAATTTTCCACCAAAATTCATAAATTTAACTTCCAATTACTCACATTAGAGTAGGGCTTCAGTTTCTAACTTCCATAACATTTTTCAAAAATTTTAAAAATTAAAATTTTAATCCACCAATCAAACATAAAGTTTAAATCAAACTCACTAAATTCCATTTGTAATCTTCAATATTGGCTCAATGCATTCCAGATAAGTATTATACTTAATTCAAGTTCCTAATACACACTCAAACACAACAATTTCTAAGAAAAAACAACACACATTGAACATAAAAGCAAATACACAAACAAACACAATCGATTCACTAAATTGATACAACGACTCAACAAACCAGATAATAACTATCTCATTACCAGAATATTCTAAACTTCACAAGGGAAATTGTGTATTCCACTTGGAAAGAACACTAACGCTCTCGGGAAATCCGTAGCCGTCTTTTCGTTAATCCACTTGTTCTTCACAGACATTTCAACTTGAGCATCTTGATAAGCCACAAAATGATCAAATTGAAGTTTCATCTGCCATTCTAGATGTTCAATTTGATGAAACATCTCATGAAGGCGATCTCCAATGCTTTTAAACTCCACTTCAAACTTATCCAAAGGACTAGAAATTTTCTCTAAACTTACCGCGATGAAACCATTGAAGTATGGTGGTTTTTCAACTTCCATATTAACAGGTATAACAGTCTGATCTTGACTAGGAGAGAGAGTTTCTTTAGGTTTTTCAATCTCTTCAACGTCAATCTCTATTTCAATTTCATTCTACATTCTTTCTCTTAATTCCTTTCCACTTCTAAGTTGCACAGCCTTCACTTGTTCATGTTCTTTTCCAGTTCCTTTAGATTAATTTCAACATTACTAGGAAGTGTTCCTATAGGTCTGTTATTAATTAAAGTAGCAATTTGCCCCATTTGATTTTCAATATTACGAATAACAGAATTTTGATTTTGTAATTGATTATTCATTTGTAAAATTAATTCTTCTATTGATAAATTTTTCTGTTGATTATTAAATCCAGGAGGTTTATAATTTGGATTAACTTGATTATTCCAATTTCCAGTGGGATGAGATTGATTATTACCCCATTGTTTTTGTGAATTATTCCAGTTAAAATTAGGATGATTTTTCCTCCCATGATTATAATAATTTGAATAAGGAATATTTTTACTTGCAAGAGCTTGTAAAGTTTCAATAGTCTGAGAATCTTCAATATTAGCAAAGTTATTATGTGAAATACTAATTGCAAAATTATCTAATTTCTTAGATATTGCCACAACTTGTGTGAAGTTAAGATAGAAAAAGGCTTCATTATTGTGAATACTGGCCATCTTTTTAGGATTAATCCTTTCGGAAGGCCATGGAAAATTGTTATTAGTCATTTCTTCAATTAAAGTGTAAGCTTCTTCAAATGATTTAGACATTAAAGAACCTCCAAGAAGACAGCATCAATAATTGATTTTAAAGATCCAATTAATCCATTATAAAATGTTTGAATAATCAACCAATCAGGTAAAGTATGATGAGGACATTTTCTTAATAGTTCTTTAAATCTTTCCCAAGTTTCATATATTGTCTCCCCGTCAAATTGACTAAACGAAGTAATATCATTTCTTAATTTAGCAGTTTTAGAAGGAGGAAAATATTTAGCAAGGAATTTTTGTGTCATTTCAGCCCATGTTTTAATAGAATCAGTCACTAATGAGTTTAACCACATCTTTGTTTTATCTCTTAAAGAAAAAGGAAAGAGTCTAAGTCTAATAGCATCTTCAGAAATATTGTTATATTTAAAGGTAGCACAAAGTTCTAAAAAACTAACAAGATGTAAATTTGGATCCTCATTTGGTGATCCACCAAATTGATTGTTTTGCACTATTTGAATAATAGACGGTTTAAGTTCAAAAGAATTAGCATCCACAGTGGGTATTTGAATACTACTATGAAGTTCATCAACTGTAGGGTTAGCATAATCCTTTAATGGTTTATAAACATTTTGATCATTAAGTTCAATTGGATTTTGTAAAGTAGTCATTTCTTGAAATTTTTGAATTTGTTTTCCCTTTTTAATTTTTCAAATTGTTCTATCTAGTTCGGAATCTAAAGGTATTAATCCTTCGAACCAAAACTTCGCATAAAAAAATAAAACAAGGAATAAAATTTATATATATATATATATATTTTATTTTTTTTATAATATTATTATATATATTTTTTATATATGTTTTTGGAAATATAATATTTAAAAATCTATAACTATTCTTATTCCTTCCCCGGCAACGGCGCCAAAAACTTGACCCGATTTTTGTATTTCCAAATACAAGGATTTGTTACCACTGCTAGAAAATTTAATTTTTGGCAAAGGCGCGAAACACTTGACCTGGAATAACTTGCTATATAGATGTGTACCAAATTTTAATTACGGCAATAACATTAAATAAACTTGATTGCTACTTAATGCTAGGCCGTTAATGTTTAATACTTTTTAAAATATATGTTTATATAGCAAAATATAATTTTAAAAAAATATATTTTATATACTTTTTGGGTACTACGCAAGTATACGTATCATTTCAAGTAATATAGGGCTTTGAAACAAAGACCCCAGTATCGATCTCACGGGGAAAAAATATGGTAATAAATTTTTAAATATTGTATTTCAAAAATCTTTTTGTATTTTAATCTAACTATAAATTACTTTTAATTTACTAGATGCAGATAAAGAAAACAATAATAAGAAAATGATTTTGTGAAAACTATATAAAACAAATAACTTTCTTCCCTTCAATTAATCTAAGATTTTGAAGATAATTTAATATTCGTTGGAGAATTTGATTTATGGTATAGTGCCAAATAGAAGCATTTTTATTATTTACCCTTTGATCCAGGTGCAAAGAATATTAGCTAATTTATAGATCAGGTCCGGATGTATTTTTTGTAGAATGGGTTAATCAAGGCTCACACTACTAGATGTCCAAGGGTGGCTATGGTCGGCCCTACTAGTGACCCTTTTCTTATCTATAAATCAAATTATAAGAATTTAGTCTGTCACTCTAAAAACTTATCAATTCTACGCCCTTTAAATCTTATCTTCCTATTTATTTGCACTTCACCTTAAATAGCCCTCGCATGGCCTTCGACTACCCAAGGATTCATGTGACATCTACAAATTAAGAGTTCTTCTCCTTTTAGGTCTTAAAACTCTTCAACAGGTTTTAACAATTTAAATCGCCAATTTAAAAAGTAAAGTAAGATCAGGTATTAATATCATCACAAAGTTTTGAAAATATTTTGAATTTCAATTCTCCATCGAATCTTATATTATCTTATTTATCTTTTCATAATTGAAGGAAGAAAGTAAACTAACTACTCAGAACACATTGAATATAAACAAAGAAAACATAATAAATAAACTTTGAATAAAAAAAAATACTGATCTTAAATATTCCTTCTACAGATCTTCTGATTCCTACTGACTCCACAGTGTAATGAACTCCAGATGCAACAACTTGAAAATAAACTCACTAACTAAATAAAAGTGGCCCTAAATTTCTCTCTCTATTTCTCTCTCTAAGGATGAGAGATCCTAAAGTGGATAAGAGAAAGGGGTTACAATGGGGGGCACATTTTTTTGAAGAAATGGACTCCTATTTATAGGCTTCAAGGGTTGCCTCGAGGCACCTCTTCAAAACATGTCCACATTCAGTGAATCTTCTAGAAGGTCTGTCTGGCGCCTAGTCACCAAAATCTGGCGCCTAGGCGCCAGACACCGCGTCCAGTTCTTTGCACCTCTTCACTTTGGCTCACACCTCTTCACGATTAAAACCATTTTGGAGCGTCCAAATGCAATGTATCACATGTGCTATTATCAAGGAACAACTGCCAGTCTTCTAGAATGTCCAATAACCGCTCACTCTGTTTAAATAACCGTTCAAACGTTGTCAAAAACTTGACAGTTTTGTATCGAGTCCGGCGCTCAGCGCCAACTTCGGCGCCAGGCGCCGAGCCATATTTTTTATATTTTTTGTATTTTGCTCCATTTTTGCTCCTTTTTGCTCCTTTTTGCTCCTTTTTCCTTTTTTGGACCTTTTTACATCACCTACATCCAAAAACACAAAAATACCTTTCATTAAAACATAATATCCTTAGAAATTAATAAGATTTAAGGCGTAAAAAAATAGGTATTTTTTTATGGATCAATATATAAGTTCAAAAATGTATTTTAGTCTACCCTTTAGGTTGATTCAAATGAAGCCAATTTTTGATAAGACATCTCCTCAAGCATCTCCTCACTTTCTTTTTCTTTTTATTTTGATTGCATTTCAATCCTATATTTTTTTTTTCTTTTCAGGGATTATTTTTCAATCCTTCTTTTTCTTTTTCAAGTGGGGATTACTGTATCTAGATAGCCTATTAATGATTTTGAACTTCACTTTCCCTTTCCTAAATTTAAAACTTGAAACATTTCCTTACCTTATATGTATTTCATAGTTTTTACATCGTTGCGTTCCAATCTTTTCTTTCTCAACTAAATACTTAAGAATTTAATATTTTAAAATATAGTTTTCCTTACTTTAAATAGTTAACAATATTATTATCCTCTTACTCCAAATATCTTAATCCACAAAATTAATTTAATCACTTAAAATATTTCTTTTAACCTTCTATAATAGTTAAATAAATTAATTCTAGTTTACTAAATTAAATTCACTATAGAAAATCATTTTTATAATAATTCTTGAAAATATTTAATTGAGATCATTTAATAGTTAATCTTGTTTTTCCCTCCCCCAAACTTAATTTTTTCTATCTAATCATATAGGTGCAAAGAAAAGATACTGTAAATTTAAATCATACCTTCGTGCTTAAGGTATCTCCACTTTTTTTTGAAGTTTTTGCAGGTTCTTTTCACATCTCATCACTTAATTAACCTGTATTGTTAAGAACTTTCTACACACATATAACATTTGAGAATTTGTTGGGTAAGAAAATTTTTAAATAAGTACACAATACATATCACAATTAATTACTCTATAACTTAAAGTACTAAGCACATTTCACAAAAACATTCACAACAAGTTTACTAATATCACTTTTATAGTTACAATCACAGTCTGCAATAATAAAAACTAAGAAACCGCAACTAATTTAAATAATATCGACAACATAATAATTAAAAATACAAATACAGATCAGAAATACTAAATCAAAATAAAACAAACATACACACATAACAAAAGCATCTAATCACATAATCTAAGGTCAAATATCAAAATCCCATCCAATATCTTCATCTCCCTGGTCAGCAGGTGGATTGGGCTGGTAGTGTGTATAACGAGGGCACTCCGAAAATGTCACATCAAGCTCTCCTCTCCTATAGTGATTCTCAGCATCATAGTAAGCTACTTCAAACTCAGAATGTCTCTGGAGATATTCACTATCATAATTGTGCCTCCACTCTAATCCTCTAATCCTCTAATCTATATGCTCTAACCTTTCATCAAACTTCTCAGAGCTTTTTCACTGCAGAGTCAGTTCATTCATCAATTCATGGAGTGTAGGAGAACTATAGGCAGGAGGGTCATAACTAGTTGAGGGAATATCCCTACTAGTCGAAGGTGCAGAGCTCCTTGTCCTAGATCTCCATCCTTCATGGGATTCATAAGTCTTTATATTATCTTTTGTAATGGGTTTCATAGGATGAACACATTCCTCATCATCTCTAGCCTCTACTCCAGACAATTGGTAGAGTGCATATATCAGACCAGGATGTCCCAGTCCTCCTCCTGTTTCACTTTTTGCGATGGCTAATATGTTTCTATAAATAATATTTCCCACATTTATACTTCTGTTGTTCCGAATACAAAAATTCAAAACTGCTCTATCCCTCAAACTTTTACTATGATGATAAGTAGGTAATAAAGTAGAGAAAAAAAAAATAGTGCCAAGCCTTATAGGTGGCATTCATCATAGAAAGAGGAAGTTTACCCGTTCACGCTGCTTCATTTTCCAAGTTCCTTTCCCATCAGCGAGAAAGTCAATCACATTTTCCAGCGGACCTTCCATTGTTCCAAACGTCTCATAATCGCTGGTATATGGATCTTGCACTTCGTAGAAAGAATTTATTCGAGCAGTATTAAAATAAACTAAAAATCCTCTGACCTTTATAGGCACGTCCTCTATCTAGGTCAGGTTGGCGTAAAACTCCTTTACAAGTTGTATTGCAGCTCTGTTCGTCGAATAATAAAAATTTTCCCAATTTTTTTTCTTAATAGTGAGTTCCACTTCTCCTCCCGAGTTCTTAAAAACTCTGTCCTGAATACTTTTTTTAGCTTTGATGATAGATTTGTACCTTGACTGAGCCTTAGGGTTTACAAATCGAGTTTCATCAAAGTCGAGTCGCCTATTTTGTCGTGGAGCCATTTCTCGATCTATTAAATTTAAAAAAATCTTAACTAAATCCCAAAACAACACTAGAATGGCTTCCAAAGGTGACTTAAAGTAATCTAAAATGAATTCCATGATTTTCTTCTAACTATTTTCTCCACATTTTTTATTTTTCCAATATTCCTAAATGTGGAAAAAATACACGATGAAAATCAAAAACTTTTTACATGGGAGTGAAGCTCTTACCAAAGGAAGATGAAATCTGGCATCAAAATGGGTTGAAAACGCTTTAAATCCAAGATCTCTCAAGCCCTAGGTCGGTTTTTTCGGAGTTTAGAGGTAGGGGATGATGAATAGTGGCGGTTGACCGGTCAAATAAAGGTGTTTTTTGGGTCCTCGCCATCGACAGGAAAAATCTTGCCATCGGCGGGCTAATTAGTTCAAGTAGGCTCAAATTTCTGGAAAAGTCGTCGTCGGCGGAGTCGAGGGCGCCCTTGGCGGGCCTTTTCAAAAATCTTTTAAATTTTAAATTTTTTTATTTTTAATTCATTTTAAGCCTCGTTAACGTCTGATCAATCGATATAAACATATTTTACTATGATTAGATATTAGTTTAACTCAAATAGATTTACACAACACAAACATCACAATTTATATATAAAATCCAAGTGTTTACAATATTTGTACACAATATACTATAATAAGGTATTTTCTCAACCTTAATACATCATATTCAGCATTGCAATCCAAACCATAACACTCAAAATGCCAAAAACAAACAATCTATGCATAATCTCATCTATACTGAGATCAAATATCAAAATCTAAAATAACACAAGTACAAATCACACTAATTTAAATCAAAACTAATTCAACACATAAGCAGTTACGAATGTCTTCTACTCATCAAAATCAGTGCTAAACTCATCTCTGATCTCACCCATTGAACGTAAATGAACGAAAAGATTGTAGAAGGGTCTGTAAGGAAACTCTTCATTAGAATCTTCTTCTATCCATCCTTTCTTTCTCATAAGCTGTATGAAACTAGCTTCAAGATATCCAGAATGATCGAAATGTTCTTTCATCCTCTAGTCAGTATGATCAAATAAGTCAGAGATGTTATTATTTGAAGTCATCACATCTTGTACCTCTTTTTCCAATTTTTTTATTCTCCATAAGATTATATCAGTTTTATCAGTCAAGGGCCTAATTGAAAAAGAACTCTGAGATGTTTGATCCACAATAATAGCTGCATCGTTATCATCATCAAGTGTAAAAAGCATATCAGTTGGATCTAAAGGTTTCCAAGGTAGAAGTACGTTCTCCCAGGCTTCATATGAAACTTGGTACTGACTGCAGAGTGCAAAAATTGTAGAAGGATGTCCAAGCCCATAAATTGATCCATGAATAATCAAGCCTAAAGCAGACTTCACAATTATCGAACCAACATCAATAGGTAGTCCCGCTTGAAAACAATAGTTCAGAATTGCACACTCCTTAGAAACTTCACTGACTCTCAAAGTAGGTAACAGTTTTAAAGAAATAAAGAAGTGCTAGTGTTTAGAAACGGGGTTTAGAAGTGATGCAAAAAAACTAACATACCCGTTTTCTCTCATTTCCCAATCTTTCGTTTCATCAGTCAAGTAACGATAGATTTCATTCATATTACTCCTTATAGGGACAAAGTTGGAGTAGTGGCAAACGGGTGTATTCTCGATCGAATATAACTCATTAATCCTAGAAGGAGTAAAATTTACCCATCTGCCTCGCACATAGACGACTTTGTGGTTGATTCCATGTAAATTGAAATAGAATTCTTTTACTACAAGGATGACTACTATAGAGGTGGTATAGCACAACACTTCCCAACATTGTCACACAATCATTTCTTTGATAGGCATCGTCAAATTCTCCAATCCTCGTTCCTTGATCAATCCCTTTTTCATCATTACCTTATTGAAGATTCGTTGAGCCTCGCAACTGATAAATTTTCTTCTATTGAACACTCGAGATCTAGGAATTTTAGGGTGATTGGATGCCATAGGGATGCTTTTTTGTGGAGTTACAATTCCTTTTTAGGAGATAGATAGTCTAGAAATTGAATTCTAGGAGTTTTAAAGGAGTTAAAACCACTTAAAACAGCCAAAAACCGTCAAAATAACTACATTAACCATCCACTCGCCGAAATCGCCGTCGGCAGCGTTAATCTAGCCATCGGCGGGATTCTTTAATAATAAAAACTAAACTTGGTAGGAAAAACTCGTCGTCGGTGGGCTCGATCTCGTCGTCAGCAGCGAAGGAAAAAATTACCCAGTTTCGTTCTGGTCTGAATGCGTTCCAAATTTTTCTATGGATCCAATTATCGCGATGATCATAAGGGTAAATACGAGTAGTAGAATTCATTCATACCACAAACTAACAATAAATCAAACAAATATACAATCATCGCATATAAATAAAGATAACTATGGGTTGCCTCCCATAAAGTGCTTGGTTTAACGTCGTCAGCCCGACCTATTCAGGGTGTTAATCAGGTTGACTGAGCATTAAAACCTCTTTAAATTTTGGTTTTTTACCCTTAAAATATGGTTTTAATCTGTGTCCATTTACTTTGAATCTATTTTCAGTCTTCAGATCTTCAATTTCAACAACTCCGTATGTAAACACTTGAGTTATAATGAAAGGTCCTAACCATCGAGATTTCATTTTCCCAGGAAATAATTTCAGCCTTGTATTATACAACAATACTTCTTGTCCTGGTTCAAAATTCTTTTGGTTAATCTTTCGATCATGTCATATCTTCATTTTCTCTTTATAGACTCTATCATTATTATAAGATTCATTCCTTAATTCTTCTAACTCATTCATCTGCAACAATCTCTTCTCCCCAGCATCTTTCAAATTATCATTAAATTCTTTAATCGCCTAATTTGCTTTATGCTCTAATTCAACTGGTAAGGGGCAAGTCTTTCCAAAAATAAGTCTGTAAGGAGTCATTCCAATCGGAGTTTTATAAGCAATCCTCTATGCCCATAATGCAGTGTCTAGTCTCGTGGACCAATCTAATCTACTAGATTTTACAGTCTTTTCTAAAATTTGTTTAATTTCTCGATTAGAAACTTCAGCTAATCCACTGGTCTGTGGATGATAAGCAGTAGATATTTTATGAATAATATTAAATTTTTCTGCCAATCTTTGAATATATTTATTCCTAAAATGGGATCCTCCGTCAGTGATAATCACTCTCGGCATTCCGTATCTTGTGAAAATGTTTTTCATTAAAAATTTTGAAACACTCTTAACATCACAATGAGGTAAGGCCTGTGCTTCAATCCACTCAGAAACAAAATCAACAGCAACTAATATATATGAATTTTCAAATAAAGGAATAAATGGTCCCATGAAATCTAATCCCCAAACATTAAAAATCTCAACTTCTAATATGAAATTCAGAGGCATTTCATTTCTTCTAGATATATTACCTACTCGTTGGCATTTATCATAAGCTTTGATATATCTATAAACATCCCTAAAGAGAGTAGGCCAATAAAATCCAGCTTGTAAAATTTTATGTGCAATTTTGTCAGTCCCGAAATGTCCTCCAAATTCAGAATCATGACATTTTTGAATAATCAGTTCAGTTTCTTCATATGGCACACATCTTCTAATAATATGATCCTTACATTGCTTATATAAATATGGTTCATCCCAAAAATACGCTTTAGCATCATGAATGAATTTTTTTCTGTTGTTGCAGAGTTAACATGTGTGGTAAAATATCACTTACAATACAATTAACTATATCAGCATACCAAGGTATTTTCCACTCATTTATATTACAAAGTTGTTCATCAGATAAACTATCTGTAATTTCATTATCAGTGTTAGATAATTTGCAATATTCTAATTTTAACCAATGATCCACAATTTGATTATCAGTTCTGTTCTTATCTATTAATACAAAATCAAATTCTTGCATCAGTAATATCCATCTAATTAATCTTGGTTTGATATCCTTCTTTTGCATTAAATATTAAATAGCAGAGAGATCAGTATGCACAATACATTTAGTTCCAATTAAATAAGATCCAAATTTATCAAAAGCATATACAATTGCTAATAATTCTTTTTCAGTAACTGTATAGTTAATTTCAACATTATTATGAGTTTTACTAGCATAGTATATAACTTTAAAAAAATTATCATATCTTTATCCAAAAACAACTCCAATAACATAATCACTAGCATCACACATAAGTTCAAATGGTTTCTCCCAGTCAGCTGAAACTATTATAGGTGTTGTGATTAATTTATCCTTTAATAATTCAAAAGCATTTAAGCATTCTTTAGTAAATTCAAATTTCTTGTCCTTTTCTAAAAGTTGGCATAGAGGTTTGGTAATTTTTGAAAAATCTTTTATATAACGTCTATAAAAACCAGCATGTCCAAGAAAACTTCTTAGTCCTCTCACTTTAGTAGGAGGTGGTAATTTAGCTATAACTTGAATTTTTGCAGGGTTTACTTCCATGCCATTTTCTGAAATTTTATACCCTAATACAATTCCTCTTGCAACCATAAAATGACATTTCTCCCAATTTAGAATTAAATTAGTTTTTTCGCATAACTCCAAAACTTTTTTAAGATGATCCAAGCATGCGTTAAATGATGTTCCAAATACAGAGAAATCATCTATAAATACTTCTATTCCATCATCAATTAATTTACTAAAAATAGGCATCATATATCTCTGGAATGTTGCAGGTGCATTACATAATCCAAAATACATCCTTCGAAAAGCAAACGTTCCATAAGGACAGTAAATTTAGTTTTCTCTTGATCCTCAGGAGAAATAAGAATTTGATGGTAGCCAGTATATCCTTCTAAAAAAATAAAAGTATTTGTGCCCAAAGAAGTCTATCCAACATTTGGTCTAGGAATGGTAAAGGGAAGTGATCTTTCATGGTGGCCGCATTTAATTTTCTATAGTCAATGCATATACACCATCCAGTAACTTGTCTAATAGGTATCAAATCATTATTTTCATTAGCTTCAATAGTTACCCATCCTTTCTTAGGAACACAATGAATTGGGCTTACCCAAGCACTGTCCGAAATAGGATATATAATACCATTGTCTAACCATTTTAAAATTTCTTTCTTGACTACATCTTTCATCATCAGGTTTAATCTCCTTTGGGGATCAACTCATGGTTTATGTTCATTATCTAAAATAATTTTGTGCATATAGATTGAAGGACTAATTGTTGACCTCATTTTTGATGAGGTCTTCTCTTCTTCTTTTTAGTACTTAGGATCTAGCCTTAAGCTTTTCCTTTGACTATCTTAGAGGACTAGAATTGGGACCCACCTTTTAGAAATTCAAACCACTTCTTAACTCCCTCGCAAACTCCACAAACTTGATCGTAGACCCCTAATCACCTAGAGGGTTGAAATCAAATGTGGAAGTTTAAAGGATGAGTTCCTATAGGACTCTTTGGCCTTAGGACTACCCGGGGTGGCCTGGTCTGGTGAAGGGGCTGACTTACACACACACTACACCTATACACTACACTTTCACACACCTATACCTAACTTGACCTCCTGACCCATGTAGGTGATTCACATGGATGGTCCTTAACCCCTAAGCCCTCAGGCAAGAGGGTTAGGAACAGCATAGTGGATGCCTCAAATGAGTCCCTTCATGGCTCATGTGGGCTTGATATGGCTTCATGGCTCAACCAAAATGATTTCATTCCACTTACATTCACCCAATCTTCAATTTCCCAAATTTTCAATTTTTGACCCCCGGGACCTACACCCGCCTAGTCTACTCCAAACCCTTGAAATCCTCCAAAATTTCCAAATCACCCAAAATTCTCAAAACCAATTCCTAAACATTTCTCATCACTCAAATTGATCATTCATAGCCAAAAATACCAAAAATTCCAAAAATACCCCCCAATACCCTCCAAATACCCAAAATACCCCTCTTGACCCAAAAATCCAAAAATTCAGAAAATTCCCAGAAAATTCTAGAAAATCTCAAATATTCCCAATTTCATTTTGTTCAACTACATCATGGGACAATTTTGTCCATTTACCCTACTTTTGTCAAAACCCCCAATTTGACCCATTTTAACCCAAAATGAACCCAATGTCAAACCAAACCTACCCAATTGACCCAAATTCTGGTCCAATTCAATTCTAAACTTCAATTCAACATTCCAAACACCAATCTAGACCAAATCCAAGTTCAATTTGATTGACATTTGGATCCAATTCCACTTTTGGCCTTAAGGCCCAATTTGGACCCATGACCTAAACCTAACCCAAACTCACCCAATTCAACTCCAATTAACCCCAAATCTTTTCTAAACTTTCCTTAACATCCCTACAAATAAAACACTAACATGATTTGCCCAACATTTAGACCCAAACCCCACTTAAATTCAACCCAAAACCAATAAGCCCAATTTTGACCTAAACCCAAACCTAACCCAAATAAGCCCAAACCCCCAAATCAAAGCCCAACCAAAGTCAAAACCACTTTGAAACACTCCCATAAACATTTCCCAACATTAATTTTACATCAATTTCAACCCTATCCCAACATTGGCCCAAGTTAGCCCACTTTGACCTATATTGGCCCATTCACCAAAGGAGCCCAAATTCAACCCAATTCAAATCCAAATCACTCCCAATTTGCTCCAAGACATCTATGAGCTAAACCCAACAATTATTTGGCCCAAGAATTTACCAAAATTTCATCCTAAAGTCCATTTTAAAATTCAAAAAGCCCACTTCCCTTAAACCTTCCTAAAAGCCCACTTGCTTCAAATTCAAAAGCCCAAATTCATCCAAAGCCCACATGACATTTCCATTTGCCATCCACTTAATCAAAGCCATTCCCTAAGTTCTAATCCCATCAATTAAACAATTCCAAATCAAGCCCCATAAAAATTTCCATTAAAATGCCAAAATCCACAAAATCCCTTTTTTATGAAATTGACCCAATCTTTTCCCAAGCCTCATGGAGCCATGAAGCCACATGCAAGCCATTGGCAAGCCATGAGGATCTCTAAGTTGTCAACTCTCCTTAAATGGAAAAAGGAGGAGGTCCTTTAAGCACCTCCTAAAAGTCATTAACCTTAAGCATGTTTCACCTTAACCTAAATTTAATCCAAATATATTTGGATAAGGACTTCTCCATGCCAAACCAGCTGATCCTTTTGACTCCCCACAAAACCCAAAGCCACCTTGATGGGTGAACCAAGCCCAAAATGATGGGTTGACCCAAACCTAGCCAAAATGGCCTCTTCCCTATTCCATTCCAAGCCATCCCCTTTACACATGGCAAGGCCCAATTGACTGCACTAAACCCCAGCCCTGACCCACCTGGACCTGAGGGTGACCCATGCCTGCCGGCCAGCCACCTGGGTCGTCGGAAAACTCCATGGCCGAGACATGGGGAGGAGCCAAACTTTGGAATTCCACCTTGCTGAGCCGCCCCATCCCCAGCTGGCCATTGTAGCTGTTCTTCTCTTGCCAAGAGCAGCTGATCCCATGCCCTAACTCTCTCTGGGAGGCCCTCCACCCTCTCCTTTTTAAACACCACCCCCTCTCGGCCATGAGAGGTGCTGAACCAGACCTTACTGAAACTCTACCAAAATTGCTCCAGATCACTCTCCATACATAGAGCATTTGATCCCCACTAAATTCCAGCCCCAATTCCCTCCAGCTGAGCTCAATTTTGAGCTCAAACTTTAGCCCAAAAACCAGGGCACTTCTTCACAGTGGATCAATCTTCAAATTGACTGGTCCTACACCTTCACCAGACCAAGAGGAGAAGTTTCCCATTGAAAGCCCCATCCCCAGGCCACCCAGTTGCTCCAGCCTCTAAGCTTTGTGATCGGCTGTGGTCGAAATCATACCTAGACGATTCACCAGACCAGGAGACTTCATCTGGAGCTTGCTCGGGATCCAATCGAAGGTGACACAACCCTCAGATTGAAGCCACACTTCTCTGAGCAAAGGTATGAGCTAATTCTTCATCCCGAGCTTCTGGAGATTCTCCATTTCAAATGCTTTAATTTCAATGCATGATCACGGTATAGATGTGTTCGTCTCTTCAAGACGAATCCATAGAGTATAAGAACACGAAAATCCATTGAGTATCGAGTGAGATATTAGGGATTTAGTGTGGACGGCTCTCGGGTGAGGACGCTTGGGGACGATGAACGGATGACATCCATTTAATACACGCGCGGACGGACGGCTCAGATTAGGTCGGATCAACGGATGATACGCGAAAGGCGGGACCCGGGCTGCTGAATTAAGTGGCTGCGTCGAATGAGAGCGCTCCACGCGGCACTTCGGAGATGCTAAGGTTGACGCGGTGCCGACTCGGATAAATAGAAAATTAGGGATTTTCTGATTTATTTAATTCCCTAAACTTCAAAAATGCATAACTTTGTGTAGAAAAATCAGAAAAATAAAATAGAAATACCCTCCTGCTCAGTGAACAGAGGAGAATAATGTGGAAAATTAATCATTTAATTTCATCAAGTATTTTATTTTTAATGATTTATTTCCCTTCTGCATTATTTTATTTCTCCATGCATATAGGAAATTCACCATGGCATGAGACCATAGGGCTTTTGAAGGCTCTGAATTTGGGAACATTCCCTGAATTTTCCAAAGTCAGACGCCATCCCTATGAGAAGTTATTGATTTTTCAAATTCATGTTACTGTTTTGAGTATTTTAATTCCAATAATTAGAATGTTGTGAAATAAATTCTAGGAAAATTTGGTGATGTCTCTTATGACCAGAGGACCCTAGGAAAAATAGGTTTTGAGTTAACTCATTTAAAATAACCATAATTGGCTTAAACACCCAAAATAGATTCCTAATTAATTAGAGCTAATCATACATCAAATTGACTTGAAATCAATTCTCCACTGACCTTTAGGATCAAAGGAACCCACCATAAAAATTTGAAGTCAATTGGACTTGGTTAGCCTTACTAAATGGGTTGATTAAGCCATTTAGCCATTTTAAACTTAAAAAATTCATAACTTTCAAAATACCTTTCAAAAACTCACCAAATTGGTTTTGGAGCCTCTCCGATATCAGGGAAATTTAAGAAAATTAAAATTTCAATTTTCTAAAAAATTTGATTTTTTAATATTATTTTAATATTTTAATAATAAAAAATAATAAAAATCATAAAAATAATAAAATTCACTAAAATGTCACATTTTAACTCTTAATCACTTGGGAACAAATCCCATATTTTTCTTAGGTCTATTTGGTGAGATATTAAATTTTAAAGCCCTAAGGTAATTTTAAAATTAAAAAAATGTATTTTCTAGTATTTCTACTAAAATAATTATAATAAATCAAAGGAAAATCAGAAAATTGCAAAAATTGATTCTCTGATTTCCTTGATATCAAAGAGATTTTTGAAAAATATAAATTTCATTCTTCAACCTTTATTTTATTTTTAAATTAATTAACACTCCAAAATTTAAAATAATTATAATAAAAATAATATAAATCAAAAAATTACCAAAATTGGTCCAAGTGGTCCTCTGGTCATTAAGAATGTCCCATAATTTTCTTAAGGACAGAAACTTTCCCTTGGTCATATTATTAAATTTTCCTTGGAAATCCCTATTTTCCACTAAAAATAATTATATAAATAAATTAAATACAGAAAAATCTCATTTTCTCCTCTCATGTCTTTATTGACATATGAGTGAAGTCACATAAAAATTTCAAGTTCATTTAAGCTTAATTTAGTGAGTTATGAAATTATTAAGCTTGAAGGGCAAAATGGTAATTAAAAAATTTTAACCCTTAATTAAAACTTTAGGTTTAATAAAATTAACAAGTAAAATATTTGTCTTAAACTGATTTGGATGATTGAAATTTAAATAATTAAAGGGTAGAAACCTACTAAACAATTTAAAATAATTAAAATAAACCTTAATCAAATAATTGATTAAATTTGGAAGAATAATAAAATTGGAATTATTAAAATAGGGATATTATTAGAAAGAGATTTATTCTTTAATTTAAAAATCCCTAAATTAATCAACTCATTAATATTTAATTCCTGATTAAAAATGATAATTCAAATTTAAATTTTAAAATGTTAAAGGACTTAATCATTAAATTAAATTTAAAAAAAAAATAAAAAGTTAAATTATTAAACACTTTTTAAATTTTCAATTAAATTAAAAATAAAAATAAAATTAAATTAAAGATTAAATTAAATTAAATTAAATAAACAAATTAAATTAAATTAAATTAAATTAAAACTAAATCAAATTAAATTAAATTAAACCAAATCAAACTAAATTGAATTAAATTAAATTAAATTGAATTAAATTAAATTAAATTAAAATTAAATTAAATTGAATTAAATAACATCACCTAAGACATGAAAAAAGAAATTAAATATAAAGTAACTTGAACACTATTCCAAATTTAAACTCATTAACTTAAATTAAATCATTTGAACACCAATTTGCCCTCGAAAGCTTTGGTTATTATAACTCCTAAACAGAACATTAAATGAAATGTTACTCCACTTATAGGATATTCAAATGTCCTAGTTCACTAAGCAAGATAACAACAAAAATTGAATTCTCGGACGATTAATTCATTTGATTAATTAAATCCATTTGGACTTAAAACAATCCTATCAGTATTGAAAAGATGTTTAAGATTCTTCTTAAGCACTTCCTCAATATGATAGGATACTTACAAGAACAATTGAACTTAATTATTCTTTGATGAAGAAAATAGTCCTCAAACCAAAACACAAGGACCTAGACGTCATAGGAAATGACTAGCTATAGGATTAAGAATTTGGTAGAAAACCATAACCCCTCCCTTAGCTTTACCTAGGAACTTGCTTAAATATTATAATTGTGTTTTAAGTGCAGCTTGGGATGACGGGAAGACCCTCCAGGTACGCTTTTATTTTATTGCAATTTACATTATTGCAATTTCATTAATTGCATCGCACTTACTTTTTCTTGCATGATAAACAACTCGTTGCATGAAAACCCACACCTTTAGGATAGTCCCTAAAACTGAAACCAAAACTAAGTTAAAAGTCATTGCAAGATAAAATTCACCGCCACAACATTTCAAAATATAAAACAACTCAAAATTTAATCACAAACGGAACACAAAACTACAATTACAACTAAATTAAAACGTCCTCTTGGATGATCGGGAATACCTCGGATGATGTAACCTACGTGTTGCTAATGGGATTTCCCACGGTCTAAATGAAAGTGTGGAACTCATTTAGTTGAGTTTAGCAAATTCATCTGGACTAAGTGAATCCGATAAAAATAACGATGCCGGAAGGATGGAGCTGTGGGATCTTAACCGATGTCGTTATAATCAACTTTAAGATTTGTTTTAATTAAAACACAAAAAACACTTGGAAATTAAGATTTTCTCTAAACCAAAACACTTTTCTCATCTCCTGATTTATGACTTCTATAACTAAACCTCTCGCAACAACAAGAAGCTTGGAGCATGGTGGGCAAGCACGGCCATCGTCGTCAGCAAAACTTGAATCTACATCAGCAAAACTTTCCTAGAATTAAACAACAAAATCATAGGATTTCGAGGTAGTTTGCCAAGTGCAACATAAATCCTCAACCTCTTCGTTAGGCATTTGCATTGCAAATTAAGCCCTAACCGGACTTAGGATTCCGAGGTAGTCGTCCGATACGACATAAACCCTCACCTCTTCCAGGCTATTTGTATGATTCTATCATATAAATATAAGTCATAATTAATTAAAATTGGCAAGATCAAAACATTAAATAGATATTAGGATCTTCCTAAATTCAAGCCAAACAATAGGATAGTCGGGAAATTACCGAAGTTCGCTTCGAATCTGTGATTTCTCCTACCTTTCTTCCTTTGAATTCCCAAAACAAAATGTTCCAAACTCGATCCATTCCCTATTGAAATTCCAAAATTCAATCCCTTGAAAACTTAAACTTTGAAATTCCTGAGAGCAGAATTATTGATTATTATCGAGAGTTTTCTTAGGTGATTCCCGTCACTTAAGATGTAATTAACTATAGGGGCTTGCCCTTATAGGGAATTTTAAAGAACCAGTGTAATATAAACCCCGTTTAATCCTTTCATATTAGGTAGGGGAATTTGTCGGCTTATAAAATTGGTTCGCAGACCAAACGGATGTCACAAATCTTCTAGTTTATTTAATCGAGCCCCACCTTCAAGCAGTGTGTCCATCTTTAGGATAGATATACGGTTTGTGGTACGTTGCTCATTTATATAAACTATTTGGGATGTGAGATCGGTTTGATTTCATATCTTAAAATCTTCAAATTTAAAATTATTTTCAAAAATCAAACACTACTTTTCAAATTATTTATTTATATTAAATTAAAAATTCGCCGCACAATTTCTGTAGGCGACCCCTTTTCAAAATACAACACAACCTAAAAATATGCCGACAATTTCTGGCGACTCACTGGGAATATTCCTCTCTCCATTTTAATCAGATAATTCTGCTTTCAAAAATCGGTAGTGTATCCATGTCCCTTGTGGATCAAGCTACCCTTCTTTCCGTTGGAGTACTATGTTAATTTCTACCTTGAACAAGTATAGCCAACATTCTCTCGGATTTAGGAGCCACTGTTTAGACACCCCTAAACAGAAAGGTTCCGAGATCCTTTTACCTCATTTTTGAGGTGGGGTGGACCCCCAATAGGTGTTAGTTTAGGAGTGATCCTCCAAGTCGAGAAGTCTTGCATAAGACTTTCTTTTCCTTTCCAACTCTAAATCGGATTCCGTTCTTTTCTCATTTCTACCTTTGAACATTTCGTTCTAAATAAACAAACCCTTTAATGAATGACTCTTTTAACAAATAACTCCTTCTTATAAATACATGAACAAGAATGTGTTCGGACTCTTTTTGATTCCTTTCTTTTCATCCTAATGAGAAGAAGCATAACTTGGGACTGACAATCAGGATCCGCCCTGCGAAATGGAGGCCCCAAAGCTGATTTTCTCCTTCACCAATGGACTCGACTTCGCCGTTTACAAGGATGAGCCGCCCGACAATGGGATCATCCGGTTTGGACAAGGATTCGAGAACACAAATGTCAAGATCACCGACGTTTCCTTTTCGCACCGACAAACAAAGTATCCGAAGCTAAGAAGCCGCCGATCGAGTTCAACCTCAGGTCAACCCAAGAGTTTCCTCCCCGCAAAAGATTCCAATCGAGAGGAGTACTCGTCGTCCGCGGGAGGATCGTTGTTGCTACCCCGCCTGGTCTAGTTGTCTCCGCACCTACCCCGACTTCTGCCAGATTAAAGGGGAAGGAAATCCAGAATTATGGTGAACCTGCTACCGTGGAGGGTACAGACTTTCCTGTGAGACCCTCTATTTTTGAAATCGGGTCCAGCTCAAGAGTTCCATCACTAACACGGACCCAAAGAAGGAACAGAAGTAGGAAGATGGCCAGGAAGGCCAGAGCTGCTGAAGTTGCTTTCCTGGAGGAAATCCCAGAAATCCCTGAGTACACACCACTACTCGAATACATACCATTGCCCGAAGATACACCCTTTTGGAAGGAAGTAGATTCCATCCCCTTCCGCCGCGGCTGACGAGGAAAATGTCCGCAGAATTGTTTCTACATTACCTCGACCAGCATACTACAACGACAGCAGAAAGAAAAGAGCTAGGATCACGCCATTTGCCCGACTACAGACTGTGATCGAGAAGCTAGCAAAGAAAGAGAAATGCCCCGTATCAGAGATTCTAAGAAGGATAGGGCGGGTGCCAGACAAATCTCGTCTTGGGCCACAAGTAGAACCTGCCATCGTTACAGAAAAGCCAAATAAAAGGATGAAGGCTAGTCCGCCTATCGTTGTTTCAGGGTTGCAGATTAGGGAGGATACCACCTTCCAACGATCTGGCCGACGGACCATCCGGTCCTAGACCTTCTGCTGCTAGAAGGATGGTATGGCGTCCCACTACTGGATAGTTAAGATTGAAACCACAGTCTGAGAAGGAAAGTATCATCAGGAGACTTGAATCTGAAGAAAGCACCACAGCAGTAAAGGGGACTCGTGAGAAGGGAACCCGGCAGCTATCACACGACAACTGCGAAGATGCATAGAAAAGACCGCTAGAGGACGCTATGGAAAAGTTGAGGACTGATATTCGATGACTAGCAAAAGAAAGAGAAGAGAAATTCGGAGACGAGATTGATTCATCGGAATTCATGGACGATGAGTATGCGAGAAATCAACATGGTCGAAACACGAGCTTCGTCGACTTCACAAGGTGCTCTGCGACAGACGAGAAGAGAGGAGCCGAAGTGATGAGAAGACGACTCAAGAGAAAGACGATACGATCGCCCAAATGGCGAAGAGAATGGAAGAGATGGCTGTAGCCCTAGCCACTCTCCATAGTCAAGTACAACCCCAAGGAGAGACGCCCCCAGAGGTCATTCACATTGTAGACGGAGGAAAGGAGATTACATCTGTCAATGGGGATGATCAGCTAAAGAAAGATACAACACAAAGCATGATTCCAGAAAAAGATATCAAGAGCTTGGTGGAACAGCAGGTGCGAGAAGCCTTAGCACAATCAAAGAGTGGGACATCCATTCGGACGGGTAGACCTTACCCGGAAGAATTCGACGATGTCCAATACCCGGAAGGCTTCGTACCACCTCTGTTCAAAACCTTTGATGGAACCGAGAACCCCCGACCACATGTTACACACTTTCGTGCCAGTTGTTGCAATGTCGGCGGGAGCGATGCATTACTCTTCCGACAGTTCGTCAGCAGCCTGTCAGGGATCACCTTTGATTGGTATGCAGAATTACCAAATGGTTCGGTGAAGACGTTCTCAGAACTAGAAAACCTTTTCATCAAGCGATTCGCCGGAGCTCAGCACCACATCACTATAGGTGATTTAGTGGTAGAGAAGCGAAGCCGAACGAAACTTTGGTGGATTACATACTTCGATGGAGGAACTTAAGCATGAAGTGTGAACCACAATTACAAGAACAACATGCAATCAGCATCTTATTTAAAAGCATTCACGGCCCGATAGCACTTCTCCTCAAAGGATTCACTATTAAGACTTTCGAGAAGTTGTTAAGCAAGGCCGGGAGCTTGCAAGAGGAGGCGAAGCAATTAAGTTTCGCCGACAAGACGTACAAGCAAAAGCCCGTGAAGACTTTTGAAAAGAAATCCGAGATCGTTGCAGCGAGTCGACAAAGGCAAGCAACCGATACAAATATCGTCCGAATCGCCGCAACGAACCTCAACGGACATTACCGGCAACCACGACCCAGCCTATCGGTCATCTCCACAGTATGAACAACCTCCTCGTCCGCAACGTACATTAAGGGAGCTTCTAAGCAGGGAATATCCATTCAAGAATGAAGCAGTGCCGAAAATGTTCTGTAGCCTGATGAAGACTCCAGATTTTCAGCTGCCAGAGCCTAAGAGACCAGAAGAAGTCAACAAGAAAGGTGATCCCAACTTTTGCCCTTATCACCGGATGCTTGGACACAAGATAGAAGATTGCATTACCTTCAAAAGTTCGCTCAATGACAACCTTCGGAAAGGGAATATAACAATCCCGAAGGAGTACATGAAGGAACCCCAGAAAGGAGGTTCCGTCAATGTTATCTCAACGGATCTCATCGTTTTCGATACAAATGACAATTCGCAAATCATCGATTTCTAACGATTATTTGTTGACCTCAATTTGTTGACCTCATTTTTGATGAGGTCTTCTCTTCTTCTTTTTAGTACTTAGGATCTAGCCTTAGGCTTTTCCTTTGACTATCTTAGAGGACTAGAATTGGGACCCACCTTTTAGAAATTCAAACCACTTCTTAACTCCTCGCAAACTCCACAAACTCGATCGTAGACCCCTAATCACCTAGAGGGTTTAAATCAAATGTGGAAGTTTAAAGGATGAGTTCCTATAGGACTCTTTGGCCTAAGGACTACCCTGGGTGGCCTGGTCTGGTGAAGGGGCTGACTTACACACACACTAAACCTATACACTACACTTTCACACACCTATACCTAACTTGACCTCCTGACCCATGTAGGTGATTCACATGGATGGTCCTTAACCCCTAAGCCCTTGGCTAAGAAGGTTAGGAACAGCATAGTGGATGCCTCAAATGAGTCCCTTCATGGCTCATGTGGGCTTGATATGGCTTCATGGCTCAACCAAAATGATTTCATTCCACTTACATTCACCCAATCTTCAATTTCCTAAATTTTCAATTTTTGACCCCCGGGACCCTACACCCGCCTAGCCTACTCCAAACTCTTGAAATCCTCCAAAATTTTCAAATCACCCAAAATTTCTCAAAACCAATTCCTAAACATTTCTCATCACTCAAATTGATCATTCATAGCCAAAAATACCAAAAATTCCAAAAATACCCCCCAATACCCTCCAAATACCCAAAATACCCCTCTTGACCCAAAAATCCAAAAATTCAGAAAATTCCCAAAAAATTCTAGAAAATCCCAAATATTCCCAATTTCATTTTGTTCAACTACAACATGGGCCAATTTTGTCAATTTACCCTACTTTTGTCAAAACCCCCAATTTGACCCATTTTAACCCAAAGTGAACCCAATGTCAAACCAAACCTACCCAATTAACCCAAATTCTGGTCCAATTCAATTCTAAACTTCAATTCAACATTCCAAACACCAATCTAGACCAAATCCAAGTTCAATTTGATTGACATTTGGATCCAATTCCACTTTTGGCCTTAAGGCCCAATTTGGACCCATGACCTAAACCTAACCCAAACTCACCCAATTCAACTCCAATTAACCCCAAATCTTTTCTAAAATTTCCTTAACATCCCTACAAACAAAAAACTAACATGATTTTCCCAACATTTAGACCCAAACCCCACTTAAATTCAACCTAAAACCAATAAGCCCAATTTTGACCTAAACCCAAACCTAACCCAAATAAGCCCAAACCCCAAAATCAAAGCCCAACCAAAGTCAAAACCTCTTTGAAACACTCCCATAAACATTTTCCAACATTAATTTTACATCAATTTCAACCCTAGCCCAACATTGGCCCAAGTTAGCCCACTTTGACCTATATTGGCCCATTCACCAAAGGTGCCCAAATTCAACCCAATTCAAATCCAAATCACTCCCAATTTGCTCCAAGCCATCTATGAGCTAAACCCAACAATTATTTGGCCCAAGCCTTTACCAAAATTTCATCCTAAAGTCCATTTTAAAATTCAAAAAGCCCACTTCCCTTAAACCTTCCTAAAAGCCCACTTCCTTCAAATTCAAAAGCCCAAATTCATCCAAAGCCCACATGACATTTCCATTTGCCATCCACTTAATCAAAGCCATTCCCTAAGTTCTAATCCCATCAATTAAACAATTCCAAATCAAGCCCCATAACAATTTCCATTAGAATGCCAAAATCCACAAAATCCCTTTTTTATGAAATTGGCCCAATCTTTTCCCAAGCCACATGGAGCCATGAAGCCACATGCAAGCCATTGGCAAGCCATGAGGATCTCTAAGTTGTCAACTCTCCTTAAATGGCAAAAGGAGGAGGTCCTTTAAGCACCTCCTAAAAGTCATTAACCTTATGCATGTTTCACCTTAACTCCAAATTTAATCCAAATATATTTGGATAAAGACTTCTCCATGCCAAACCAACTCGATCCTTTTGACTCCCCACAACACCCAAAGCCACCTTCAAGGGTGAACCAAGCCCAAAATGATGGGTTGACACAAACCTAGCCAAAATGGCCTCTTCCCCATTCCATTCCAAGCCATCCCCTTTACACATGGCAAGGCCCAATTGACTGCACTAAACCCCAGCCCTGACCCACCTGGACCTGAGGGTGACCCATGCCTGCCGGCCAGCCGCCTGGGTCGCCGGAAAACTCCATGGCGGAGACATGGGGAGGAGCCAAACTTTGGAATTCCACCTTGTTGAGCTGCCCCATCCCCAGTGGACATTGTAGCTGTTCTTCTCTTGCCAAGAGCAGCTGATCCCAAGCCCTAACTCTCCCTGGGAGGCCCTCCACCCTCTCCTTTTTAAACACCACCCCCTCTCGGCCATGAGAGGTGCTGAACCAGACCTTACTGAAACTCTACCAAAATTGCTCCAGATCACTCTCCATACATAGAGCATTTGATCCCCACTAAATTCCATCCCCAATTCCCTCCAGCTGAGCTCAATTTTGAGCTCAAACTTTAGCCCAAAAACAAGGACACTACTTCACAGTGGAGAAATCTTCAAATTGACTGGTCCTACACCTTCACCAGACCAAGAGGAGAAGTTTCCCACTGAAAGCCCCATCCCCAGGCCACCCAGTTGCTCCAGCCTCTAAGCTTTATGATCGGCTGTGGTCGAAATCATACCTAGATGATTCACCAGACAAGGAGACTTCTTCTGGAGCTTGCTGGGATCCAATCGAATGTGACACAACCCTCAGATTGAAGCCACACTTCTCTGAGCAAAGGTATGAGCTAATTCTTCATCCCGAGCTTCTGGAGATTCTCCATTTCAAATGCTTTAATTTCAATGCATGATCACCGTATAGATGTGTTCGTCTCTTCAAGACGAATCCATAGAGTATAAGAACACGAAAATCCATTGAGTATCGAGTGAGATATTAGGAATTTAGTGTGGACGGCTCTCGGGTGAGGACGCTTGGGGACGATGAACGGATGCCGTCCATTTAATACACGCGCAGACGGACGGCTCAGATTAGGTCGGATCAACGGATGATACGCGAAAGGCGGGACCCGGGCTACTGACTCAAGTGGCGGGGTCGAATGAGAGCGCGCCACGCGGCACTTCGGAGATGCTAAGGTTGACGCGGTGTCGACTCGGATAAATAGAAAATTAGGGATTTTCTGATTTATTTAATTCCCTAAACTTCAAAAATGCATAACTTTGTGTAGAAAAATTAGAAAAATAAAATAAAAATACCCTCTTGCTCAGTGAATAGAGGAGAATAATGTGGAAAAGAAATCATTTAATTTAATCAAGTATTTTATTTTTAATGATTTATTTCCCTTCTGCATTATTTTAATTCTCCATGCATATAGGAAATTCACCATGGCATGAGACCATAGGGCTTTTGAAGCCTCTGAATTTGGGAACATTCCCTGAATTTTCCAAAGTCAGAGGCCATCCCTATGAGAAGTTATTGATTTTTCAAATTCATGTTACTATTTTAAGTATTTTAATTCCAATAATTAGAATGTTGTGAAATAAATTCTAGGATAATTTGGTGATGTCTCTTATGACCAGAGGACCCTAGGAAAAATAGGTTTTGAGTTAACTCATTTAAAATAACCATAATTGGCTTAAACACCCAAAATAGATCCCTAATTAATTAGAGCTAATAATACATCAAATTGACTTGAAATCAATTCTCCACTGACCTTTAGGATCAAAGGAACCCACCATAAAAATTTGAAGTCAATTGGACTTGGTTAGCCTTACTAAATGGGTTGATTAAGCCATTTAGCCATTTTAAACTTAAAAAATTCATAACTTTCAAAATACCTTTCAAAAAGTCACCAAATTTGTTTTGGAGCCTCTCTGATATTAGGGGAATTTAAGAAAATTAAAATTTCAATTTTTTAAAAAAGTTGATTTTTTAATATTATTTTAATATTTTAATAATAAAAAAATAATAAGAATCATAAAAATAATAAAATTCACCAAAATGTCACATTTTGACTCTTAATCACTTGGGAACAAATCCCATATTTTTATTAGGTCTATTTAGGGAGATATTAAATTTTAAAGCCCTATGGTAATTTTAAAATTAAAAAAATGTATTTTATAGTATTTCCACTAAAATAATTATGATAAATCAAAGGAAAATCAGAAAATTACAAAAATTAATTCTCTGATTTCCTTGATATCAGAGAGATTTTTGAAAAAAATAAATTTCATTTTTCAACCTTTATTTTATTTTTAAATTAATTAACACTCCAAAATTTAAAATAATTATAATAAAAATAATATAATTCAAATAATCACCAAAATTGGTCCAAGTGGTCCTCTGGTCATTAGGAATGTCCCATAATTTTCTTAAGGACAGAAACTTTCCCTTGGTCATATTATTAAATTTTCCTTGGAAATCCCTATTTTCCACTAAAAATAATTATATAAATAAATTAAATATAGAAAAATCACATTTTCTCCTCTCATATCTTTATTGACATATGAGTGAAGTCACATAAAAATTTCAAGTTCATTTAAGCTCAATTTAGTGAGTTATGAAATTATTAAGCTTGAAGGGTAAAATGGTAATTAAAAAATTTTAACCCTTAATTAAAACTTTAGGTTTAATAAAATTAACAAGTAAAATATTTGATCTTAATCTGATTTGGATGATTGAAATTTAAATAATTAAAGGGTAGAAACCTACTAAACAATTTAAAATAATTAAAATAAACCTTAATCAAATAATTGATTAAATTTGGAAGAATAATAAAATTGGAATTATTAAAATAGGGATATTATTAGGAAGAGATTTATTCTTTAATTTAAAAATCCCTAAATTAATCATCTCATTAATATTTAATTCCTGATTAAAAATGATAATTCAAATTTAAGTTTTAAAATGTTAAAGGACTTAATCATTAAATTAAATTTAAAAAAAAATAAAAAGTTAAATTATTAAACTTTTTTTAAATTTTTAATTAAATTAAAATTAAAAATAAAATTAAATTAAAGATTAAATTAAATTAAATTAAATAAACAAATTAAATTAAATTAAATTAAATTAAAATTAAATCAAATTAAATTAAATTAAACCAAATCAAACTAAATTGAATTAAATTAAACTAAATTGAATTAAATTAAATTAAATTAAAATTAAATTAAATTGAATTAAATAACATCACCTAAGACATGAAAAAAGAAATTAAATATAAAGTAACTTGAACACTATTCCAAATTTAAACCCATTAACTTAAATTAAATCATTTGAACACCAATTTGCCCTCGAAAGCTTTGATTATTATAACTCCTAAACAGAACATTAAATGAAATGTTACTCCACTTATAGGATATTCAAATGTCCTAGTTCACTGAGCAAGATAACAACAAAAATTGAATTCTCGGACGATTAATTCATTTGATTAATTAAATCCATTTGGACTTAAAACAATCCTATCAGTATTGAAAAGATGTTTAAGATTCTTCTTAAGCACTTCCTCAATATGATAGGATACTTACAAGAATAATTGAACTTAATTATTCTTTGATGAAGAAAATCGTCCTCAAACCAAAACACAAGGACCTAGACATCATAGGAAATGACTAGCTATAGGATTAGGAATTTGGTAGAAAACCATAACCCTTCCCTTAGCTTTACCTAGGAAAATGCTTAAATATTCTAATTGTGTTTTAAGTGCAGCTTGGGATGACGGGAAGACCCTCCAGGAACGCTTTTATTTTATTGCAATTTACATTATTGCAATTTCTTTAATTGCATCGCACTTACTTTTTCTTGCATGATAAACAACTGTTGCATGAAAACCCACACCTTTAGGATAGTCGCTAAAACTGAAACCAAAACTAAGTTAAAAGTCATTGCAAGATAAAATTCACCGCCACAACATTTCAAAATATAAAACAACTCAAAATTTAATCACAAACAGAACACAAAACTACAATTACAACTAAATTAAAACGTCCCGTTGGATGATCGGGAAAACCTCGGATGATGTAACCTACGTGTTGCTAACGGGATTTCCCACGGTCTAAATGAAAGTGTGGAACTCATTCGATTGAGTTTAGCAAATTCATCCGGACTAAGTGAATCCGATAAAAATAACGATGTCGGAAGGATGGAGCCGTGGGATCTTAACCGGTGTCGTTATAATCAACTTTAAGATTTGTTTTAATTAAAACACAAAAAACACTTGGAAATTAAGATTTTCTCTAAACCAAAACACTTTTCTCATCTCCTGATTTATGACTTCTATAACTAAACCTCCGCAACAACAAGGAGCTTGGAGCATGGTGGGCAAGCACGGCCATCGTCGTCAGCAAAACTTGAATCTACATCAGCAAAACTTTCCTAGAATTAAACAACAAAGCCATAGGATTTTGAGGTAGTTTGTCTAGTGCAACATAAATCCTCAACCTCTTCGTTAGGAATTTGCATTGCCAATTAAGCCCTAACCAGACTTAGGATTCCGAGGTAGTCGTCCGATACGACATAAACCCTGATATCTTCCAGGCTATTTGTATGATTCTATCATATAAATATAAGTCCTAATTAATTAAAATTGGCAAGATCAAAAAATTAAATAGATATTAGGATCTTCCTAAATTCAAGCCAAACAATAGGATAGTCGGGAAATTACCTAAGTTCTCTTCGAATCTGTGATTTCTCCTACCTTTATTCCTTTGAATTCCCAAAACAAAATGTTCCAAACTCGATCCATTCCCTATTGAAATTCCAAAATTCAATCCTCGAAAACTTAAACTTTGAAATTCCCGAGAGCAGAATTATTGATTATTATCGAGAGTTTTCTTAGGTGATTCCCGTCACTTAAGATGTAATTAACTATAGGGGCTTGCCCTTATAGGGAATTTTAAAGAACCCAGGTAATATAAACCCTGTTTAATGCATTCATATTAGGCAGGGGAATTTGTCGGCTTATGAAATTGGTTCGCAGACCAAACGGATGTCACAAATCTTCTAGTTTATTTAATCGAGCCCCACCTTCGAGCAGTGTGTCTATCCTTAGGATAGATATACGGTTTGTGGTACGGTGCTCGTTTATATAAACTATTTTGGATGTGAGATCGGTTTGATTTCATATCTTAAAATCTTCAAATTTAAAATTATTTTCAAAAATCAAACAATACTTTTCAAATTATTTATTTAAATTAAATTAAAAATTCGCCGCACAATTTCTGTAGGCAACCCCTTTTCAAAATACAACACAACCTAAAAATATGCAGACACTAATTCCTTTAATATTTGCTAAGGTCCAACCAAAAGCTTTCTTATACTTCTTTAATGTGTCTAAAAGCTTTTGTTCTTGTAATTTGTTTAATTCTGCCGATATAATAACTGGTAAAGTTAAAGAATTTCCCAAAAAATAAATACTTCAAATGAGTAGGTAAAATTTTTAACTCAAGTTCAGGAGGTTTTATAATCGATGGAACTATATTCTTTTCAGCATTTTCTATAACATCGAGCATCTCAAATCTTTCTTGTACATAATCTAATTCTTCATTTTTTGCTTTTTCAAATAATTCTACATTTTCTATTTCTTGTTTATTTTCAAAATATTCTTTAAAATGTTCATTTCGTAGATGTTCAAGAATTTCCATTCGAAAACATTCATCCTCTTTTTCAATAACAGGGTATTTCATTTATTTTGCAATGTTAAAAGTTACTTCTTGATCATTTACTCTCATATTTAATTCTCCTTTTTGAACATCAATCATGGCTCTTCCAGTAGCTAAGAAGGGTCTCCCTAAAATTATACGTATTTCTTTATCTTCCTCCATATATAAAACAATAAAATCCACAGGAAAGATAAATTTATCCACTTTTATTAACACATCTTTGATAACTCCTTTAGGATAAGTCACTGAACGATCAACTAGCTGAAGAGTTACAGAAGTAGGTAAGACTTCTCCCAATCCTAATCTTTTAAAAATTGATAGAGGCATAAGATTAATGTTGGCTCCCAAGTCACATAAAGCTTTTTCATAAAATTTTTCTCTAATAGCACCAAGTATAGTGAAACTACCAGGATCTTTTAATTTCTCAGGAAGCTTTTTCTGAATAATTGCACTACACTCTTCGCTAAGTGCAACAATTTCATTGTCTTTGAACTTTCTCTTCTTGTTTAAAATATCTTTCATAAATTTCACATAATTGGACATTTGTTTTATTGCTTCTACAAAGGGAATATTCACCATTAATTTCTTCAGGATTTCATTGAATTTAGAATATTTTTTATCCTTTTTATGTTGCTTTAATCACTGAGGAAATGGTGGTGGTGGTTTTTCTACAGTAATCTTCATTGGTATTAGTGGATATTCTAAATCATGATCTTGCTGATCCTTTTCTTTTTTAGTTTCCACTTTCTCTTTTTTAATTTCCGTTTCTTTTTGTACTCTAGTTTCTAATTCTTTTTCACTTCATAACTGTATCACTTTTATTTGTTCTTTTCCTTGGTCTTTAGGATTAATTTTTACATTACTAGGAAAAGTTCCAGGAATTCTGTTATTAAGTGATGTAGCAATATGCCCAAGTTGAGTTTCAATATTTTTAATAGCAGTTCCTTGATTTTATAATTGGTTTCCTTGAATTTGTAACTGATTTCCTTGATTCTGCAAATGTTGACGCATATTTAATATCAATTCTTCCATAAATAACATTGTTTTCCTTAAATTGAGTGTTATTATTAAATCCAGGTGGATAAGAAGGTTTATAATTAGGATTTCCTTGGTTAGATGAATTTCCTAATGGGTTTACTGGGTTGTTTGCCCATTATTGATTGGTAGAATTGTTATTCCAATTAAAATTAGGATGATTCTTCTAACCATGATTGTAATAATTTGAATAAGGATTATTGGGTCTATTATTAATAGCATTTAAAGTTTCATAAGAAGGTTGAACATCCAAAAATTGCCCAGATGAATTCTCTTCCATTATAGTAGGAGAATAATTCATTCCATAATGATCTAATTTCTTAGATATAGCAAGAATCTGAGAAGCTAACATAGATATTGCATCATAATCATGGATACTAGCTATTTTTTTAGGATTTAGCCTTTCAGAAGGCCATTGAAAATTTTTGGTAGCCATTTCTTCAATTAATGAATAAGCCACATCAAATGGTTTTCACATTAATGAACCACCAGCGGCAGCATCAATAATAGATCTAAGAGATCCTACTAATCCATTATAAAAAGTTTGAATAATTAACTAATATGGTAACGCATGATGTGGGTATTTCCTAAGAAGATCTTTAAATCTCTCCCAAGCTTGGTATATCGATTCTCCATCAAACTGACTAAAAGAAGTTATATCATTTCTAAGCTTAGTAGTTTTTGAAGGAGGAAAATATTTGGATAGAAATTTTTGTGATAATTCTCCCCAAGTTCTAATAGATCCAAGTGCTAACTAATTTAACCACATCTTAGTCTTATCCCTTAAAGAAAAAGTAAAAAGCCTAAGTCTAACTGCATCATTATAGACTCCGTCACATTTAAAAGTAGCAAAAAGTTTTAAAAAACTAGCGAGATGTAAATTAGGATCTTCTTTTGGTGAACAACTAAATTGATTATTTTGTACCATTTAGATAATTTCAGGTTTAAGCTCAAATGAATTAGCTGCTACATCAGGGTTTTGGATAGTTAAGTGAATTTCATCTAATGTAGGGTTAGCGTAATCTCTAAAGGTCTCGACTGATTTTCAATTTCAATTACTGGATTATTTGCCATTTGATTTAAATCTATAACTTCTATTTTCTGTTTTCTAATTTTTTTAATAGTACGCTCTAATTCCGAATCGTAAGGTATTAAATTTTTCATTCTAAATTTGCGTATACGCAATCGAAATTAAAACTTATGTAATTTAAAATAGTCCATTACTCTAATAATTTCCTTAATAATTATCCCACTAATTACTTTAATAATTTCTCTATTTCCCCGGCAACGGTACCAAAAACTTGACAGCGGGATGCGTTACTTTATAAGTGTTAACAAGTGTAAAAAAAAAAATTCAATAATAGCAAAGTTACCTCTTATCAACGCAAGTATACGTATTAATGGAGTCCTAGATATCGAGCCCACAGGGAAGTTTAGGGATTACAAACTAATCACAATCGTTGAATTAATTATCTAGTAAACGTAAATAAAGAACAATTATACTAAATTCTACTACTAATGTTGAATGGAAAGTTACAATATAGAAAAGTATCTTCTCCTTGTTAAGAAAATTAAGTGAACGAATAATTAAATTAGTTAGAATTATATATTGCCAAGTAGGAGCATTCATATTCTTTACCCTTTGGTCCAGGCATAAAGAACATTGACTAATCCTATGCTTGGTTACTGAATCTGCGGCTAGGCTAGGAGGATATCGGCTCTCACTTCGAAGCTCCCATGTTCCCCTCGCTTGAGGGCTAACATCTACACTTCAGCACCCAAACGATAGGACCGAATTGAGGATTTCAGTCTTTCAAAATCAATGTAAAATCGGTATGAATTTCTCAATATGGAAATGATGTGTCAATTTATTATGGAGAATTTGTGATGATCTTTTCACTTAGAACTTCATTTTCTTTTTGATATGGCCAATTGAATTGTTAAAACTTGTTGGGAAATATATGTTCCAAAAGTTTTATGAATTTCACAACAAAAGTGAAGGTCACATTTAATGTCCATGAATTAGAGACCTATTTTATGGTGGTTGAGTGCAAATAAATAGGAAATATACTTTGATGGGTGTAGAATTGGAGATTTTAGAGACACGGGCTGAAATATCCAATTTAATCCTAAGATTTGGAAACCAAAGCGAGAGTTAGCATTCAGGGGAAGGGAAGTGGGAGCTCTGGAGTGAGAGCAGTATCCTCCCAGCCTAACCATAAATTTAGGGACTAAAGTTAGGATTAACCAATGTTCTTTATACGCTAAAAAAGGGTAAAGAATAGTAATGCTCCTATTTGGCACAATACATTTGCATCATTGATCTATGTCTCAATAATCATCATATTATAATTGGAGATGAGGAAGACTCTTTCTTACAACTGAAACTAGTTATAAATATAGTCTTGTGTTAGTTTAACTCGTTGGAATGTGCTTAAGTAGAAGTAGTAAGTACAACTGTTAGTCTTTATATTAAGAATCGAAATTACTTGCAATTGTGCTGTGATTCGAGAAGTGATTTCTATGCTACGCCATAAAATTAATTGCCTCCCAGTGGGATCGATATCCAGGACTCCACTAGAGCCCTGTATTATTTGACCAATACGTATACTTGCGTTTAATTGTGTGACTCATTGGAAAAATAAATTAATATATATATATATATATATATATATATATATATATATATATATATGAGTTCGAAGTTTTGGCAAATAAAAAAAGTCGCACCGAGCAGCTGGCCATCTTCATTAGACAAATTCTTTAGAAATAAAAAACGGGCCATAGGACTTCGAGGTTGCTTGCCTAGTGCAGCATAAATCCTCACTTTATCCCTTTAGGCCTTTGCATCTTGTGCAATATAATCTCTAACTCGTATTAGGTTTTGAGATGGTCATCCAATATGACATAAATCCTCCTATCTTCAAGGCTATTCACATGATCGGTATCAAGTGAATGTAAGCCCTAAAAAATAAAATTTGTGGGATTAAACATTAAATAAGTATCTCAAATTGAAGCCAAATAATAGAGTATTTTGTGAAATCACTGAGATTCTTCTCAGATCTGTGTTTCCCCTGGCTCTCTTTTCCTTTGGATTCATATAGTAACTGTTCTAAACTTCAGTCACTCACCTATTGGATTCATATTACCACATTTTATTGAAGATCCTACCTTTTGGAAGTCACGAGTACAATATTTCTTGATCTAGATCAAGAGTTTTCTTAGGTAACATTTGTTATCTAAGACATAATTAACTTTATGGGCATGCACTTATAGGAAACTTAAAGACCCCAGATTAATATAAACCCTATCTAGTTTCTTCATATTAGATAGAGGAAGTTTTCGATCAATATAAATGGTTCACAGACCAAACGGATGTCATAAGTCCTTATTTTATTGATCAAGCCTCACCACCAAGCAATATATCTATTCTTTGGGATAGATATATAACTTGTAGTGCAAAACTTGATTATTTAAACTATTGCATATATGAGATCAGTTTGATTTCATATTATCGAAAATAAAAATGATATTTTTGAATATATATATATATCTATATATATATATATATATATATATATATATATATATATATATATATATATGCTGCTCGCTAGGGTTTCTAGCATGACCCTACCGGCGGCGGCTTGGAGGGTGGTGGTGCAGTAAGCTTGGTGTGTGCCGGTCCGGAGGTGAAGTGTTCTCGGGCTCCTTGGTCGCTCTTTCCTGCAGCTTTTTGTTGTTCCCGGTTCTTTGTTTTTCAAATTTTTACCGTTCCATTGTGCTCTTTTGGGGTGGTTTTTCTTGCTCTTTGGTCCGTGGGTGTACCCACTCGTGGTTGTGCTCACTTTTGGTTGATTATCGGCTCCTCGCTCTTGGTCCGTGTGCATTTCTTCCTTTTTCCCATCCGTTCTGGGTACACTGTTCCATTGGTGGCCTCGTTGGTGGTGTTGGGTGGTCCGATGGCTCACCCCATCGATCTTACCACCAACATCGAGTGGGCAAAAGCCACCTATGCTCGGTGTTGTAGGATCCGCCCCTTCCATCACAGATCCTTCGAGATTATTTTTCCCACAGAGATTGCATGATGCAAGCAACTGGAAGAATTTCTTGCCCATTTATCGACCTCCGGAAGAAAAGGATGGCCATCCCGCCGTGATTTTCACCGATCAGTGAATTGGTCGTGCTCGATGATGAAGTGAAACTCACTTTGATTGGGAAATTTAGTTTGGGACATCCCAAGATGGAGCTAGTGAGGAAATACTTTGAATCACCGAATTTTCAAGGGAATTGGAAGCTAGGATCGCTGGATGGAAGACACCTTCTTATCAACTTCACTGTTGAAGAGGATTATGCTATGTTATTTGCTAAACATTTGGTGACTATTGCTGGAGTGGAGATGAAAATAATCAAATGGACAGCAGATTTTGATCCTAGCAAGGACCCTCCAATTGTGCCAATCTGGTTTAAACTACCCAATCTTCCATACAGATTTTTTAATCAGATGCTCTTTTCCAAATTGGGAGGTCTATTGGAACTCCTTTAAGACCGGATGCTGCTACAATTAATAAAGCTAAACCTAAAATGGCTAGGATCCAGATTGAGAGGGATATTTCACTGCCTGAGGTAAAAAAAATTTGGATTGGATCAGCTAAGGAAGGACAATGGCAAGAAGTTATAATGCAACAAAAACCTTATTATTGCTCTCATTGCAAAATGTTTGGACATACAATTGAAAAATGCTACAGAATTCATCCCCCATCTAGAAGATCCATAACAAAGGAAACTCAACACAAGCAACCGTTGATACTGTTTTAGTGCAACAGGGCTCAGAGAAAGGAGAGACTTTGTGAACTCAGCCTCTCAAACTTGCTTTACCCCTCCAAACTGAGGTGGGGAGAACACCGCTTATCAAATCCCCCTTCGTTGGGGAGATGATTGAACCCACAATCAATGTGGATAATTGCACCCCTCTAGTTCACTCGGAGTTATCGAAATGTTTCGATGATATTTCGAGTCTCGCTTTGGGGGAAGATCCCCACATAGTTACGAAGGGAGGAAGAGGAAGTCGAATAGTCACACCAACTCAATCTATTGAACGACAAGTGGATACCCGCTTCCCTCCAATGCCGGAATCAGTAGTTATGCAGAAGAGATGGAAGGCAAATGGCACACCCAAACCTCCAGGAAAAAGAAGAAGAATAATCTCGATGAAGTACAAAAACTTGGAACTCCTCTTTCCGTGGGGGAGTTAGCCGGAATTTCGTTACTGTGGGGAGATCTAGATCTAGATCTCAATCCTCTTTTAATTCCCATCCCATTTAATGATAAATTTCCTCTCGTTGGAATATTAGGGGTATTGCTAATCCCCTATCTTTTAAAAGACTGCTACATTTAAACAAAAAATATAAATTATGGTGCATTACCATCCCGGAACCTTTGGTTAATAAATATCCTCGTAAAATCATCAAGCAAGCTACAAGGCTACAACCACTATGCTAATCGCAATAATAAAATTTGGATTTTTTGTAGAAAAGAGGTGAACCGGTCTATCCTTATCGACAACAAGCAATTTATACATTCTTCCTTTCGGATTAATGGCAGTGGATGGTTTAATAACCTTTGTTTATGCCGGATGTAAAAAGGAAGATAAAGTTATCATGTGGAGTCGCCTACAGGACATCGTTGTCCAAGTACACTCACCCCGGATTGTTGGGGGTGATTTTAACAAAGGTGGGGTCTTCAAATGAAAAAATTGGGGGTAGACCTCCCAAGCTCTCTCGATACGACCATTTTCAATGATAATATTCATGCAGCCAATCTTTATGACCTTGGATTTAGAGGACCCGCTTTTACATGGAAGAGAGGGATTATCCGGGAGAGGCTTGATAGATGTTGTTTAACAACCTTTGGCTCTCTAATTGGCTTCTTACTTATGTTACTCACCCGAGTCTTGCCGGTTCCGATCATAGACCTCTCCTTATATCTATTACCTCCCCCACCTCGCTCTAATACTCCCCTCCTTTCGCATATCCGAACGTTTGGTCCTCCTATGTTGAGTTCCACAAGATTGTTCGAGAAAACCGGCACCGTATCGATCACCCGTACCCTCTCATCGATTAAGCGTACTACGTATAACTCTCGCAAAGCTCTTAGGAAATGGAATTGGAACTTTATAGGAAACCTCCATGAAGCCGTCCAAGTGGCCGAGAAAGAGCTCAATCAAATCGAGTCTAAAATCCAAGCCGGCACTCGCTACGTATGAACATTACTTCACCGCACAAAATAATTTATCGTTAGCTACCGATAAGCCGGAGCAATATCTAAAACAAAAAGTCGCTTTGAACCATTTTATTCATGGGGATAGGAACACTCGCCTTTACCATGCCCGTATAAAATATAGAAGGAAATGTAATACTATTCACTCTATCCACACAAACTCGATGGCAGGAAACTCATGGAGGACACCGAGATTGGTTTGGATGCTATTACACATTTTGACAGTGCTACTTAATCCTCCTCCCGCAACCGCATTGCCTATCGATAGATCTCTTTTCCAGACAACTTGCATTACACCAATGTACTTCGAGTTAACTACCATCCCAACCGAGCAAGAAATCTAGAATGCTATAAAATCAATTGATAGTTCTAAAACTACAGACCGTATGGTTACACAGCAGATTTCTATCGAAGGAGTGGAATTTGGTTGGTGGTGATGTGGTGGCACTTATCCAAAGTTTCTTCCTTGGAAATGATCTTCCCAGCTTATTTTTGTGCTTCAAACATTGTGTTGATTCCCAAAAATAATCTTATGCATAACCGGGATCATTTTAGACCCATCTCTTTGGCATCCGTAATCAGCAAGGTTATCAAGCAAAATAATTGTGGGGAGACTTCAACCTCATCTTGATAGGTTAATATGCATGAATCAATCAGCCTTTTGTGAAGGGCAGTGTCAATCTCCGATAATGTGCTACTTGCCCAGAACTTTTGCTTGATTTGGATAAAGTTCATAGGGAGGTAATCTCATATACAAGTTGGATATACAAAAAGCCTATGATACCATTAGTCGGGAGTTTATCGAAGATGTTTTGATTGCTAGAGGTTTCAAAGAATAGCTTCGCAATCTCATCTCCAGTGGCTTCATTCAAATGAACACTCTATCTTATTGAATGGGACCGCTGCAGGCAAATTCCATGCCACCAGAGGATTAAAGCAGGGAGATCCACTTTCTCCTCTCATCTTCATATTAGCTGCTGATTATTTCTCAAGGATGGTTAATCAGACCATTCTGAATAAAAGCTATGCCAGGTACCATCATAAGTCAAACATTGTTATTTCTCACCTCCTTTATGCAGATGACATCATGGTTTTCTCCAGTGCACACAAAACTGCTCGTGAAAAAGTTAAAACACCGTTTAGACTCCTTCCAACAACAATCCGGAATGCTTTTCAATCCCGAGAAGTGTCAATTGGTATTCTCCAAGCCGACACCTATTCAGATCAAGCAATGGATTCCGGAGTACACCGGATTTAAATGCAGCACTCCTCCTTTTAAATATCTCGGTGTCCTTCTCACTTTGGCGTAACCAAACAAATTCAATTCGAGGAGATTCTCACCAAAGTTAGCTCTCAATCGAGCCGCTCGGACTAATTCTTTCTTATCAAATGGTGGTAGAATCACACTCCTTAAAAGTATCCTCACAACCTTCCCCTCCTATCTTCTTCAAATGATTGCTATGAAGAAAAGCACCCAATTACAGCTTGGAAAGGGCTTTTAATAGATTTTTATGGGCTGGTCGAGAACCCAAAAGCATTGGACTTCTTGGCAAAAGGTCACAAAACCAGTGGCCGTTGGTGGCCTTGGATTCAAAAGCTTTCCTCAAATTCAACAGGTTAATATGTGCAAATTATGGATTAACTTCGCAGCCCAAAACTCACCGTGGGCTAAATTTATGATGGGTAAATATCGCAGGTTCTCCCATCCCACTCAAGTGGTCGGAAATTAGGTGACTCTAGAATCTGGGTCAATCTACTTAAGGTGAGAAGTTCTCGCTGAAAATCTTTTTATCCGGGAGTCGGGGAGGGGTGAAGTGAATTTTTGGTCGGATAACCGGTGTCCCAAGGATTGGTTAGTTGCTAAAGATAATCTTACTAATTCAACTACAAAGGTTTGTGAGTTTTGGGATGGGAGCAATTGGTCTCTTCCACAACTCAAAGCCATTTTACAGATCATTCAAGCAAGGCAGCATTTCTACCATCAATTTTGATCAAAATAGTCCGTATAAAGTTTTTTGGAGTAATCACCACAATCAAAATATAACTAAAACTATTTACAGGAGTCTTTTCAACTCGGCCTTCTGTTCCCTGGGAAACTCCATTTGGAATAAATTTTTGTCCCCTTCCATGTCCTTTCTCGTGCCGGAGAACCTTCCATGGCATCATCCCAACCGATGATATTCTTAAACCGAAAGGTCTTAGGGGCCCTCTAAATGTGTTCTCTCGCCATCAACATGATGAATCCATCCCTCATCTATATTTTAATCGCTCCTTTTCCGTAACCGTATGGCCGCAACTAACCAATGGCCGGAAGAACCAAACTTATTGCCGGGAAGATCTTCATACACTTTGGATGAATAAGGAAAATCGAAGGTTAATACTCTACACTCGCATTGTGATGTGGTTTCTGTGGATGGCCGTAAACAATGCCAAATTTGATGGGATAGCTGCTACTCGTGGACAAAGTAGCCAATAACCGTAAAATATATCTACACAAAATCATTAAACACAAGGGTTTCACCAATCCGTTGCACACCGAGCTCCTACCTACCGTTGGTAAAAGTTAAGCTCGGTTAGATGGCTTCCCCTTCTAACCCAACCATCAAAATTAATACCGATGGCAGCTTCTCTAAGGATAATGCAAGAGTGGGAGGAATTTTCGTAAACTCTTATGGTAACTCGCCTACTTTTCTTTTATGCACCCGTGAAAGCTAGAGATGCACCGGAGACCGAATTTATTGCTGTGGAGTATGCTATGCATATTGCCAAAATTGCTAACCGGTCGAATATTTGGCTAGAAGTTGATTCCACTATTCTACTTAACATTCTTCAACAAAACCGGTCTACAACTCCGGATGCAAGACTATTGGAGAAAACAAATTAATCAAGCTAAACCCACCCATTTTACCTCTTCTTCAATTCCTAGGGAGGGTAACAAAGTGGCTCATTGGTTAGCAGCTAGGGGGGCCGTGATCCCAGCAGGTTTTAGTTGCCTCAACCCCCCTTTTGATCTCAAAATTTTAATTAATGGAGATAAGCTTCACCTCCCACATATCGATCGGAGACACCCCCCGTGTTCCGATGGAATTTCTTGGGTGCCGTGGGGTTTTTTTGCACCAAACCACTTTTTAAACTTACTTTATATTTATACATATTTACATATGTATACATATATATTCACTCACCCAATCTTTTAGTTTTCTTGTTTTGTGGTCTTTAGTGGAATGGTCTCCATTAGGTTTTTTGTTAGTCGGGAGCATTTCCATCAATGATTTTGTACTCTCCTTTTATTAGTAACATGTAGGGAGCCCTCCGTGTTGCTCCTTTTTTTAAATATATATATATATATATATATATATATATACTTAAATTAAAACTACCAATGCATTTGGTGACCGACACTCAGTCAAACCCTTATCCGTATATGAGATAAACTCTAATGGTGCAACTTTAACCCAATTAGAAACTATTCTCAAGACTTCTTTGACTTGGAGTTAACAACTACAAATGCAATTGTAAAAATTTTATTTTTCTCAAGTATGACATTTAATGAAAAACAACACCCCCAAGTATTTCGATTTTTAAGTGAAATGCATCAAGGCTGGCAAGATGCTTGCAGCAAGCTAGAAACTCATCAATGCACACCATAAGACTAACATACACTCTCTCAAATGACTGATCAACACCATTGTACTTAATAGTAATATGAGAATTTTGATTCATTTTAATAAACTTCGTGTATAGCATATAAACCAACTTATAAACATCATAAACTAATCCAAATATTTAGTCCCACGACAATTTTTTGTATCTTCAAACTTTCATATACAAAAATGAGAAGACATACTTTCTAGGTGTGAGTTAATTTGATTTAGAGTCATATTTAGAAACACATTTTCTATATCTCATTTTCATTAGCCACCCAATTAGACATTGCATATTTGTCACCAATTATATTTACACTCTGGCAAATATTTAAAGTTTCAATTTTACTTCAATTTTTTATTCATTAGCAAAGTTTGAAACTCTCACTCTCCTTAGGCAGCCACTATAATTAAAAATGGCAATAACTCTCTTTCTATCTTCATTCCAAAATTCTTAGTAATGGCCAATGTATAAAGAAATTACATCAAACTTTTCAAATCTTTAAACTTAGAGCCAACTTTGAAAGTTATATCATTATTCATTTTACGCATTAGTTGTCCATCCATATATTCATCAAGTTTATACGTGCATCTGTTACAATTATCAGAGCTTAATTTATAGAATCAAATATTTAACCACATTAAAAACTTTAAATTATCTACACCAACATAGCCAAATATAATTACGAAAATGTTAAAGTAGTTTTATATAATCACATGAAAAAAAATTACTAACCTAATTAAAGTGGATGAACTTAAATTCACACAAGTACAAGGAAATATTAGAGATAAATATGAGTGAGGGGAAGATAAACCAACATACATATTACACACCCAATAATAATACCACATCATCCAACACTTTCCAAAGACACCCAACAATAATACCTCATTATCCAAAAGAATTCATGACCCAAAAGTCTTAATATTATTACTCTCAAAAGATCTACCTTTTTTAGTACCTCCTTTTGTACTTCTATTAATATGAACTCAAATTTTAAATGAAGATCATAAAATGACTTTTTGAAGTTCTAGCTGCACAAGCACTGAGAAGCCTGATTGCCTTTCTGAAATCAATAAGTTACCTAAAGTTTTATAAAGATTAAGATTGTAGGTATATGAATACATGGATATTCAATGGTATGTATGTACTATTTGGAAAAACTTTTCTTGTAGTTCTATTTAAATGAAATCAAGCTTCGAACAAAGCTTGTAAAATGCCTTTCCAATAATTCAGCTTCACAAGAGTATTAAGGTATTAGCTTTGTAAATGAATATATATTCAATGATAAGAAGGTTTGGAATACACTCAAAATATTTGGTATCTTTATAATACCTTCTCTTCTAGGTATTATTTTGTGATGAACTAAATACAATTAGATTTATTCCTTAAAGAGGAAAGATGGAAGTTGCTTAGAGTCCTAATCACGTGTTCTTGGAGTGCCTTTGATATTCCTTTCTTTTGCATCGTTTTTCTAGTTTTTGTGTTTGATTTTCTGAGACAATGGTGCAGTTTCTTAATCGACCATCTTTCCTTGAGGCGGTAAAGAGTAACATGGAGGTCTCTAGTTCTTTTTCTGATGCGCATTTATTTCTTGTTGCTTTTAGGGAGCAATTTTGTGAAGATGGTTATGATAGTCTATTAAAGAGAGCCACTAAGAATAATGGGAAATCGGCTCTAATCTTTAATGAAGAAGAAACATCTCTTCTTGTTCAACCTTTGAAATATACTTTAATACGTAAATTTTCTTTTGCTCATCTGAAGATGGAGATCATTCGCAGGTATTTTTCTGATTTAAAATTAATGGAGAAATGGAATGTTGGTTTAATCGATGGTAGAAATTAAATCATTAAATTAGATAATGAAGAAGGTTATACCTTGTTATTTGCAAAAAAGGTTGTTCAGATTGATAAGATTCATATGAAGCTTTTAAAGAGGACTGTGGATTTCAGTCCTAGGGAAGAACCACCGATTGTTCCTATATGGTTCAGCTTTCCAGGTTTAAAATTGCAATTTTATAACATGAAAGTTTTGTATTTGATAGATAAGATTTTTGGCTCTCCTATGAAAATTGATATGTTTTCAGTTAATTATAACCATCCTTCGAATGCTCGATGTTACATTACCTTCTTATGACTCTGTTTGGCTTGAAAACTAGTTATGGTTACTGGCAATCAGTTGAAGTGGAATATATTCCTCCTTATTGCAAAAAGTGTCGTATGTTTGGACACTGACTTTCTAATTGTTTTGTGGCCCATCCTCATTTAAAAAATTTGCAGTCAAAATCTGTGTCTACCTTTGTTATGGTTGATAAAGGTAAGGCTATGGATAAGAATCCTTTTATGACACATGGGAATAAGGATCCTTCAAGATCACTCAATCTTGTTGATCCTAATGTGTGTGCAGTTCTTGTTAAGGATTTAATTGAGGATGTAGATAAAAATTCTTCAAGATTTTTCAATCTTGAAGAAACAAATTTGGAGACCAATACGGGTAAGGATATGGTTGTGGATGTTGTTTCAAATTTGTTTTCTACTCATGGAGTAAATGATTTAAATGCTTGTCATTCTAACATAGTTTTGGATCCTATTATTGACACAACCATTGAAAATATTGATAACTCTCTTATTCATCCTTGTATGGATACTCTTGTTACTAATTGTTCTAATAATATTAGAGTAGATTGTTATACTTTGAACAGATCTGAATTAGAGGAGGACTAGCTAATTCAAAAAGCTTCTCGAAGAAGAAAATTCAAAGGGAGTCTTGAGCTCAATTATCTAAATCATGTGGCTCTAAATGATAATTTGATGGGTAAGACTATGGATATGACTAATTTAGCTTTAACCTCTAGATTCACTAGAGGTAGAAAAGATCATGATGATGAAGTTTAATACTTTATTTTTGAATGTTAGAGGTACTACTAAGGTTAATGCCTCTAATAAACTTAAGAATTTAATTCATATTTATCATCCTTCTTTTTTTGGGATTCTTGAGCCTCTTGTGCATTCTTGCAAAAATGATAAATATGATAGGATGATTGAATTTTAATTATGTTGCCAATATTTATAATAAAATATGATTTCTTTGGAAAGATTTTATTAAAGTGGATATTATTATTAATCAAAATTAATTATTCAATGTTAATATTAGTTTGCATAATATTAGTTTGCGGGGTGTTCCAAGCATGACAGGATGGTTTTTTGGAATTTGATTAATTCCATTGTCCCCTTGAATGATCCTTGGTTTGTTGGGGGGAACTTTAACATTATTTCTTTTGTCACTAAGAAGAGAGGGGGGTCTCTAGCATAATCTTCATTTGATTTCTGCTTTTAATGATGTGCTTTGGATGTTAGTATTTTTCATTTGGGTTTTCTTGATAATCCTTTTACCTAGCATCGTGGAAATGTTTTTGAGAGGTTTCATAGATTTATAGCTAATTTGGTTTAGAGTACTGATACACCTAAAATATCTAGTATTTTTATGCACATTTTTATACCTATTTTTAATGATATTGCACTTTAATGGAAGGTATTTTGTGTTTTTCTTGCAGGTATGATGAAAATGGATGGTCAAGATGAAAGGAGCAAAATTGGATCAAATTTGGAGCAAAAAAATGAAAAATAAAAAATTTGACACTGGCGGCTAAGCGCCGCTGGACCGGCGCTTAGCCGCCACAGTTAAAAATCGAGATTCAAATGGATTTGGCGCCAATTTCAAAGGGGATGGGATGCAACTCTTGGTGTTAACGTCCATAACTTCCTTTGGGCGGCAAGTTTGAATGTAGGGGTGCGTTCCTTGGTAGAAACATCAAATCTGGACACATTTTGAAGAGACACCAAGGCACCTTTTGGTTTACTATTTAAAGAGAGTCTTAGGAAAGATTATGGGACTCTTCCTCTGCATTTTGAAGGGTTCTTTCTTTCTTTCTTTTGTTCTTTCACTGCATTTTTAAGAGTTGTTTTTAGAGTAGGAGTAGAGAGTAGAAAAGAGAAAAGGGTCAGAGTGAAGTATTATTCTTCCCACCTCTTTTCTTTCTTTTAGTTTAGTTTTTATTGAAGTCTGAAGTCTATATTCTGAGTCATCAGAGTTGGGAGACTTGCTCTAAGGAGTAGTTTAGCGAAGACTCAAAGTTTCAGAGGAACTTCCTTAGTCTTGTGGAGAGGATTTTCAGATAAGTGTTTACTTTTATTTAGTTTATTAATACTTTCTTTCGTTTATTATTTTTCTTATTATTATTTTTAATTTCAAATCAATATGTTTTTATATTTTCTCAATGCATTCTGAGTAGTTTACTTTATCTTTTTTTTTCTTAAATGAAGAAGTAATTAATTTAAAAAGAATTGTTGTGGAAAGTATAATTTTTTAAAAGTTGGAAGAAGTTCTGAAGATTGATTCTAAAAACTTTGTTTACTTCTTAATTTGGCCTGTTAAGTTGTAAAATTTCTTAAGTTTATGTAAGATCCAATGTGGTATTGTCTCATAAAAGTTAGTAAGAATGACATGAAATTATATGGTTGAGAACTGTAGCCCATATAATTGAATGTAATATTAGAAGATATTTTTATAAAAGGGAGTAAAATTAAAGGATTTTAGAGTGACAGGCTAAAACCCCCTAATTTAGTTTGAAGTTTTGAGTTTTGTTATGAGAAGTTAGCCCCCTGGTGGTGGGAATCGAGGGAACTATAGAGTGATAGACTGGTATCTTCCCTGCCTAACCATGTTCAAAAAAATATAAATTTCAAATTAACCTATTTTCTTTATAGAACCAAGTAAGGGTAAAGAACACATTTACTTCTATCTGTCACAACAAAAATTTGAATACTTCCACAACAACACTTTAAGAATTATTACTACTTCATGAAAGGAAAAAGGTATTCAAGTTAATAGTATTTTACATCCAGTGTTATTAGTTATTGTAATTTTAATTTTTTTGTTTAGCATTTTAATAAGAAAATTTCAAAAGACATATCAACCTTCAAAACTTTTCAAAATCAAGGCATACTTTTTCGAAAATAATCAAAGAAAGTAAAAAAGATAATTTCTCTGATTCCTTTAAAGATTTTACATTTTCCCTGTGGGTTCGATATCTCAAGGCTTAATCAGAAAGTCCTATATTACTTAATAAATGATATGTATACTTGTGTAGTATCCCATATTATAAAATCATAATTTTCATATCTAAATCACATATATTTGGTGTGGAGTCAATTTTTTGTCACACATACATATATCTACCGGACGAGACCAAGTTTTTGGCGCTGTTGCCAATTTTCATATCATATTTGTAAGAACATATATTTATCGAGGATCAAGTTTTTGGACGATCCGTTGCCCATGGAAAATTAAATTAAATTGCATTTTAAAGAGAATTAAGAAATTATAAATTTTTACTTTTCTTTATTTTTTTTAGTGTGTTGTATTTTATTTTGTATTATTATTGTATGCGTAGTTCAGATTCTGAAGGACTTGTGCCTTACGATTCTGAATTAGAAAGAACTATAATAAAAATCAAAAAAATTAAAATATAGAAAAAGAAAAAAATATTCAAGAAATGGCAAATCATCAAAATCAAAATGTTGGCATCCATCAAGAATTAAGACCTTTAAGAGATTATGTTAACCCTACAAGTAGACGAACTTCGTGGTAGTATTCAAAACCCCGTCGTAGCTGCTAATTCTTTTGAGCTTAAACCTGCTATTATCCAAATGGTGTCAAATAATCAGTTTGGGGGAGCAACAACTGAAGATCCTAAATTGCAACTTGCTAATTTTCTAGAGTTGTGTGCTACTTTTAAATATGATGGTGCTTCGGATGACGCTATTAGACTTAGACTTTTTTCCTTTCTCACTAAGGGATAAAGCTAAAATGTGGTTACATTCGTTAGCACCTGGATCAATTAGAACTTGGGGTGAACTATCACAAAAATTCCTTGCTAAATATTTTCCACCATCTAAGACTGCTAAGTTGAGAAATGATATAATATCTTTTTGTCAGTTTGAAGGAGAATCAATATATGAAGCATAGGAAAGATTTAAAGATATCCTCAGGAAATGTCCACATCATACGATACCATATTGATTAATAATTCAAACTTTTTATAATGGATTAGTCGGATCTCTTAGATCAATCATCGATGCTGCTGCTGGTGGATCATTAATGTCTAAACCACTTTCTGATGCTTATGCTTTAATTGAAGAAATGGCTATTAATAATTTTCATTGGCCTTCTGAAAGGTTAAATCCTAGAAAGGTAGCCAGTGATAATGAAAATGATGCTTTTATAATGTTAGCAAATCAAGTTACTGCTGTATCATGAAAGATAGACCAATTTGGGATGAATTTTTCTCAGCCAAATCTCATGATTGAAGAAAATTCATTAGGCCAAATGGTTGACTCTTATTCTTCACCAAAAATTGTGAAAGTTATAATCAAACCTAACAACCCATATTCTAATTATTATAACCCAGGTTGGAAGAATCATCCAAATTTTAACTGGAATAACAATAATCAGGGTGGTGTTAATCAACAATGGGGGAACACCCAAGTAAACCCATTGGCGAAATGGAACAACGAAGGTAATAATAATAGATTAACTTATCCTTCAGGTTATAACAATGCTTTACAAAATAAGGAGAAGAAGTTGTCTATGGAAGAAGTAGTATCACATATGGGAAATCAAATACAAATTCAAGGAGCAACCATTAGAAATATTGAAAATCAATTGGGACAAATTGCAAATGCCTTAAGTAATAGATCCCAAGGAATTCTTCCAAGCAATATTGAAGTGAATCCAAGAGAAAAGAATAAAGAACAAGTGAAAGCAATTCAACTGAGAAGTGGAAAAGAATTGGAAGGTAGAGTTCAAAAAGAAACTGAAGTAGAGAAAGAAGAGATTGAAAGACCTAAAGAGGATGCTCCAAAAGGTTTTGAATGACCTATTTCTCCGCCTAAGGTTGATTTAGAAAACCATCACCTCCATTTCCTCAGAGACTTCGTCAACAAAAGTAGGATAAGCAATTTTCAAAATTTTTAGAGATATTAAAGAAGCTTACCATTAATATTCCAGTTGTTGAAGCCACAAAACAAATGTCAAGCTATGCAAAATTTATAAAGGATATTATTAATAAAAAGAGGAAGATTGAAGAAAGTGAGACTGTTGCACTTAGTGATGAGTGCAGTGTGATAATTCAGAAAAAGCTTCCTAAAAAACTTAAAGATCCTAGTAGTTTCACAATTCCATGTGCAATCAGAGAAAGATTCTGTGGAAAAGCTTTATGTGATTTGGGTGCAAGAATTAATCTTATGCCTCTATCAATATTCAAAAGATTGGGACTAGGAGAAATAACCCCGACTACTGTAACTCTACAATTAGCAGATCGTTCGATCACATATCTTAAAGGAGTTATAGAAGATGTTTTGGTAAAAGTGGATCAATTTATTTTTCTTGTGGATTTCATTGTGTTAGATATGGAGGAAGATAAAGAGATACCCATAATTTTGGGGAGACCTTTTCTAGCTACAGCCAGAGCCATGATAGATGTACAAAAATGGGAATTAACAATGAGGGTTAATGATCAGACTGTTACATTTAATATTTCAAAATTGATGAAATATCCTGCAAGAGGTAAAGAAGAAGAGTGTTTTAGGATGGATGTTATCGAATATTTAAGTGAATGTCATTTTAAATCAACTTATGAAGAGAAAGCTAAAAGATAAGAATTTGAAATTAAGCAAGAAGAGGAGTTATTTGATTCAGAAGATTTTCAAGAAGAAGATTTAAATTATGCTCATGAAAGTTTTGAATTATTGGATATGGCTGAAAAAGATAAATCTTATGGTCCATCAATTGAAAAACCTCCTGAACTTGAGTTAAAAATGCTTCCTGATCATTTGAAGTATGTTTTTCTAGGTGAATCCTCAACCTTGCCTGTTATAATTTCCTCTCAATTAACTGAAAAAGAAGAAGAGAGTTTGCTTGAAATTCTAAAGAAGCACAAGAAAGCCTTTGGATGGACAATTGCTGATATTAAAGGAATCAGTCCTTCAATTTGTATGCACAGAATTTTAATAGAAGATAATAGCAAACCGCGGGCTGATCCCCAAAGGAGATTAAATCCTATCCTGAAAGAAGTTGTTAAGAAAGAAATTTTAAAGTTGTTGGATGATGGAATTATCTACCCTATTTTAAAAGTGCGTGGGTTAGTCCTTTTCATTGTGTTCCTAAGAAAGGAGGAGTAACTGTGATTGTTAATGAAAAGAATGAAATGATACCAACAAGACAAGTTACAGGGTGGCGAATATGCATTGATTACAGAAAATTAAACCTTGCCACAAGGAAAAATCTTTTTCCACTCCCTTTTCTAGATCAAATGTTGGATAGACTGGCTGGGCTTTTTGTTTTCTGGATGGATATACTGGTTACCACCAAATTCAAATTGCTTCTGAGGATCAAGACAAAACTACATTTACCAGTCCTTATGGTACATTTGCTTTTAGGAGAATGCCCTTTGGTTTATGTAAAGACCTTGCTACATTTCAGAGATGTATGATGGCTATTTTTTGTGATTTAATTGAAAAAGGGATTGAAGTTTTTATGGATGACTTTTCAGTGTTTGGAATTTCATTTAAATGAAGTTTAGAACATCTATCTAAAGTTTTAAAATTTTGTGAAGAAACTAATTTGGTACTTAATTGGGAAAAATGCCAATTTATGGTAGCAGGAGGAATTGTTTTGGGACATCGGATTTCAGAAAAAGGTTTGGAGGTAGATCCTGCTAAAATTAAAGTTATATCTAATTTACCTTGCCCAACCAATGTAAGGGGAATTAGAAGTTTTTTAGGACATGCTGGATTCTACAAGCGTTACATCAAAGATTTTTCAAAGATTACAAAACCTTTATGTCGTTTACTGGAAAAGGATGCAATTTTTAATTTTAATGATGATTTCCATAAAGCCTTTGAAACATTAAAAGAAAAATTAATCACTGCACCTGTAATAATTTCACCAAATTGGGAAAAACCATTTGAATTAATGTGTGATGCTAGTGATTATGCTATTGGTGCTATTTTGGGTCAAAAATATGATAAAATTTTCAAAGTAATATATTATGCTAGTAAAACTCTTAATGAAGCTCAAATTAGTTATACCACTACTGAGAAAGAGGTATTTGACTTTGATAAATTTCGATCATATTTAATTGGAACTAAATGTGTTGTGCATACTAATCATTCTGCTATCAAATACTTAATGAAGAAAAATGATGTAAAACTGTTGACCTCATTTTTGATGAGGTCTTCTCTTCTTCTTTATAGTGCTTAGGATCTAGCCTTAGGCTTTTCCTTTGACTATCTTAGAGGACTAGAATTGGGAAACAATCCCGAAGGAGTACATGAAGGAACCACGAGAAGGAGGTTGGGTCGTGTTATCTCGGCCGATCCGTCATTCCGATAGATCCTGTACGGCGACGATGGATGGACTGCACTGGACGAGATCTTCGAAGAAGATTTTGACATCCGAACCGCTTCGGTGCGAGCTTCAATTCGGAGTTCGAGACTGTTAAGCCGGTCTTATCACTTGCGATGGAGGAACCACCTCGACGGGAGAAAATCGAAGAAGAAGAAAATTGACGAAGAAGAGGGGACCGAGATTCTAAAGAAATTTGCGTGAGAGTGCAGCATCTAGGATAGTTGTTTAGATTCGGGGGGAGAAATCCCTCGAACCTACGATTTTGTATGATTATCTGCTCACTTCGGTGGGATCGTATAATGATAAGGGTGATGGCGTTGGCTACGTTTTGAGCATTTCTAACGATTACGTAACTAGCGACAATCGGGCGTCGATTTCGATACCAACAACAATTCTCGAATCATACATGATCTCGACGATCAAAATGACGAAGAAGGCATCCATCGAGGAGGCTACGAGAGTTCGACGAAGCAACGGATCTATGCGCGGGTTTCGAGGAGCTCCCGGGTTACAATAGAGTTAGAGCCGGATTTGGAAGATGTCAGGAAGAGCCGGTCATTCGATTCGGGGAGGAACAGGCAAGCTAAATCTTAGATTCGAAGAAATTACGAAGTCGACTTTAGAAGTGGAAAAGTTCTACCTCATGAATGGGTCCCGAAAGACGAAGGAAAGCGGTGGTTGTTGAAGAACCAACCCAGGCGAGAAGACATACCCATTCGAGAAGGCGAGGACACGGGGAGGAGGCAAAGTGGACCTGACGTCTTGCTTCATCTTAGGAAACTACGGGACCCAAGGCGGGGCATTTACGATGCTCCTGCGTCTTATCGAGGAGATGAGGAAGCTGCGATCGAGGCCTTACTTGATCGGAAATTTGCTTAGCTCGAATGGTCGGAGATTCCTTGGATGAGGTTTGCTCGTTAAAGGAACGACGAGGTGTCGCCGCCATGAGACAATGACTACTACTTGGAGCTGTTGAGATCCTGACCCAGGCCGTTGTACATTTCGGTTACAATTGGGAAGTTTACGCTCTCACGAGAGTATTGGTGGATCCGGGGCATCGATCGATATAATGAGTCTTCGAACACTAGCATACTTGGAAATTGATGCTCGTGAGCTCGAGCCCGACAAAATGTTATTAAGAGGATTGACGAGAAGGAGAAAGAGCCCTCGGGTCAATAGCAGCTGCGTGAAGACCGGTGATTTAGCAAAGACAACCGCAAAATTTCATATAATCGATTCGAAAACGTCGTTCGACGCTCTGCGGGCCGACCCTTGGATACATGAAAACGGGATGGTACCATCGTCTCTACATCGGTGCATCGAGTATTACGATGGAGGAGGAACGGTGCATCAAGGAACTTACAAACCATTCTCCGTACATGAAATTGGAATCACGAAGATGCGGCTTATTATGCACGCGAAAACAATCTTCTCCAGAGACACCGTAACAAATAAAGCAAAGAAAGTTCGGGACAACGAAGAACACGAAGTTCTAGTCACGACGATCGCTCGCGCTCCTTCGGCGAGATGGTGAAGGTTTCTACGCGGCTCGCATCGAGGTCGGCGGGGGACGAGGCCGTGGTAGAGACACTAGGACGATTGGACGAAGAAACCAACCATCAATGTTGATTGGGAAGATAGTTACGAAGAGGAAAAAGAAATCGAGCAGAGCGACGACAATGAAACCGAAAAGCCGCCATGCAGAATCTCCCTCGAAGATGAAAAGAACGAAAGAATACGAATCCGTGTACGAGAAGATTAACCACTACGTACATACTATGACCCTAACGCCGATCCATTTAATAAGATCGAGGGTATGGAGGTCGAAAGGGTACGTAGTGACGGTCTGCTTCGTCCGAATTCTACCGTGGTGCTTCTTCCTCCAAAGCGAAAATAATGTACAATTCGAAGATGTCACTTCATCGGAATTAATGGAATTACCTTTTGAGTGGTACTCTCACGTATTCGAAAATTTAATTCAACGTGGTTTCTTACCTCGACAATGGACAAAAGGCCAATCACAACATTTTGAAAAGTTATGGAATAACTCGGCCGTCCTCGATTAGTATGGACTCGGATTCGGCACGGTAGGGTCGGTTGACGATGCGGAATTTTGCTTGGTTGTCACTTGCAAGTCCGATGAAAAGCTGCATGGAAACTACGGACGAACTCGAAGATTTACAAATTGGAGACGCTCACGGAAATTCGAAGAAGAAATTAAATGCAAATAGATGAGTTAACGGGGCGGCCCAGCAGATGCCCAGCAAAAGAGCACAGACCTACCTTTGTTAGCTCCTTACTCGATAAAGAAGACTGCGAAGAAATAATCGAGTTATTAATGGAATTTAAAGGCTGTTTTGCTTGGAGCTACGATGAAATGAAGTTGGCTAGGAGAGGATTTGCGAGTCCATAAGCTAGGAGTGGATCCTGCCACCATTGGGTCGGACAAGGTCCCGAGAAGAATGCGTGCGATGAACAACAAATCATGGCAAGAAGTTAAAGCTTTAATGAGCCCAGTAGAATTTGTCAGTGAAGAACAATACCCGACACGGCTAGCCAACGTAGTGCCGATGAGAAGAATGGTCGGATCGGGAATTTGTGTGGACTTCGGAGATTTAAGCAAGGCGTATCCGAATGAATTCTACCGATTCCGCGGGGCCGATGATCGATATTGTGACACATGATATTCTCATTCATGGATGGATCTTCGGGATACGACCGGATAAAAATGACTCCGGAAGATGAAAACACGGCATTCGGAACGCGCGATCGGAGTATTTTCTTTACACGGTGATGCCATTCGGACCGAAGAACGCGGGAAGCGAAGCTTACCGAAACAATGACAGAGAATTTTTGATGATCTAAATCCTGATACGAGTCGAGTCTTTACGTGGACGATGTCGTCATCGAAAACGAAATAGAAGGCTCACACAACTGATTTGAGAATTGTTTTCGAACGATTAAGACAATTTAACCTTAAGATGAATCCTTAAAATGCGCCTTCGGCGTCACCTCCGGGAAATTCTTAGGATTCGTTGTCCGACATCGTGGAATTGAAATCGACCGGAGAAGATTAAAGCCATCTTAGAAATGCCGTATACGAAACCTTAAAACAGCTACGATCTTTTGAGGAAGTGGCATATCTTCGACGCTTTATCTCGACTTTGTCGGTGGGTATCGACCTTTCTCGGCACTAGTTAAAAAGGGCCTTGAGAATTTATTTGGGAAGAGAAATGCCGAAGGCCTTCGAAGACATTAAACCATTTGGCTTCCTCTTTGTCTTAGCGACCCAGGTCTCGGGTAGGCCCAGCGTGCTACACAGCGGCTCACAGACGACTCCCTCGGAGCCACAAGCGAATTCGATGATGAGGGTAAAAATGTACTACTCGCAAGCCGTGGTTGCCAGAGCGGAGTAGATCCCGCAATTGAAAAGCATTGTTTGGCCACGATCTTCGCAACAAAGCTGAACGTGGCAACTTCTTGGTGTTTGATCTCGAAGTTTAATCCATTGTACCCGGTATTCCGTCCAACACTTTTGGGCGGACTTTGCCGGATAGTCGATGATATTATTGCGATTCGATGCTTTGTTCTGCGTGCCGTAAAGTTGATGCCCATGGAACTTCCTCGCGGCACACCCTTTGCGGCCGAATCTCCTCTGTGTGATGCAGGATGAACCGTGTGAGCCTAGGAGCCGATCGACGTTGGGAATTGTATTTGGCGGAGCATCTTGACACAGACGAGCGTGGCAGTGGTGCCGGTAGGCGGGAATCGGGCTAATCTTTATAACACGGACGGGGGATGTTGCCGTGCTCATACCACTTGTGAGCCGTCATCTGATATGACGAATACGAAGGCCATAACGGTTCAGATTAACTGATGAAATGGAATGCGGTATAACTTATCTCCGGATTCACGGTTAATCATTCGACGATCGCGGACAATCTGAGAATTTTTAAACGAGACTCGAGCAGTTTTTCGGTATGCCAATGCAGTGTTGGAGCAGTTCCAGATGTGACGATCTGAAAATTCCTAGAAAAGAGAATGCTTTAGCGGATGCTTTAGCCGTCTGCAAAAATTTTGTTTGCCAAGATGAATCGGTGAGTAACAGTTGCGGACGATCGATCCTGTCCCATGACTCGACATAGACACGGTACACAAATCGGCAAAGAAAAAGAATCGTTGATGGCAGGCGCGGAAACGAGAAGATTGGCGACGGCCATTGATGGAGTCACACACGGCAGGCTACCGAACGATGAGTCAGTAGCCACCATCGAGATCGAAAGAACTGTCTTACGCCAACAACAACACATTATACGAAGGTCTTTTTGATCGAATGTGGCTAGGTGCACAGCGGGTACGAGGCAGGTAAGTGAGGTGCATTACGGGACTCTGTGGCGCTCACGGTCGAATCCCAGATGAAAATGAAAATTAAAAGACTAGGGCTCTGCGGCCCTCGATGATGACGGGGCCCCATGAAAATCGCCGGGGCGTACGATGCAGTGCGCCGGGTGGTTCTGCATCGACCTCCAAATGTGCTACCTGCAGGCAATTGCGTCGTGGCCATTTGAATGTTGGGGAACAGGGATATAGTGGGTCCGATAGAACCACCATCTTCAAAAGGACATCGTTTCATTCTTGCGGCTACGGATTACTTTTCCAAGTGGGCAGAACGGTTCCACTTAGAGAAGTGAAAGCACACCACGTCTTGCAGGTTTTCGAGCAAGAGTTGTCAGTTTCGGAGGTCGCGCGGATCATCTCGGATAATGGAGTGCCGGCATTCGAAGCACAAATCGACAATTTTGTCGGGAGACACGGAATCGTGGCGATACTCGGCAATTTACTACCACGAGAGCAAACGGCCTCGGCGAAACTTAATAAAACTCTCGTTCAAATCTTAAAGAAAACCTTGGACGATAATAAGAAAATTGGCACGAGAAATTGTTAGAAGCCTTGTAATTTGCGGACAACCTTCGAACCCACTATGACACACCTTAAAACAAATTTGGCATGGTCGAGACGTGTTAACTAGAGTTGTTCTTCACTGGAGTGCGAGTTCTCGAGAATAAGATCGCGACGAGAAGAAAACGCCGGTGCACGACTCGAAGAATTAGAAAGCTTGGAAAGAACTTGCGGCGCAACGGAGATTTAGAACTATACCGGCTAAGATGGTTCGGCAACGACAATGAGTCGTAAGAACCTTGAAAGTTGGTGATTTAGTTCTCGTTCTCAAGAGACTATTCTTGCACACCGCGAATGGAGAAAATTTGAACCCCGCAGGAAGGACCGTTTGTGGTTGACGGTATCTCGGGAGGTTCCTACCGGCCTAGTGAGTGCCGGGAGAACGACATGTCGCCCGTCAACGGACGATACTTGAAAAAATATTACGGCGATGTTTCGAAGGAATGAATTCTTCATCCACTAAGAAGCAGGTAATGTTGCTGTGATTGGGTCCGGGCAAAAAAAAAAAAAAAAAAAAAAAATAATAAAATGTGCTAAGATAAATAAAATCATGATAATTAAGTTTTCCTTGTTTCCTTTTCAAATCAGATCTCTTCCGGCGGATCTTATCTTGCGCCATTCTGTTAAATTTCAAAATATAAGAATAATAAAAAATGTATCTTTAATAAACATTTTCTTAATGTTCTTGTTCTTAGTACGGCCCACGATCCTTTTCCTTGTCTTTTCGCGGGGAAATGTCGAACGGGCGGTTGGTCTTGAACTTTAAGAGTGGCGTAAGCCTTGCACTCGATGAAAAGAGGGTGAAAGATGGAGCGATAATCGAGATTGACTCGGATTGCTTTGGCCAGGCCTACGGTACGAGGGAAAATGGGCGGGTCCCGAGTTAGCCGAGAAGAAGCCTCGGGCGACAGGTGATGAAAGTGGGTGACGAGCCACCAATCCAACAACGAAAAGAAAAGCAAACACCGAAGAAGACAAGAAAATGAAGTCGTAGTCACTACGGCGGAGCGAGGGCTTGTCGGCGCCGCGCCGCGAGATGCGAAGTTCGGAGGGGAGCCCACTCTGCGGCCACGCGAAGAAATAAGTCGCCGCATCGAAGTAAAATGTTAACAAAACTGTTGCGGACCAGCGCGATGAGGCAATTTGCTAATGCGAGCACATACATTTCGGGACGCGCGGTTCCCCGAGGCCCACGAAAAAAGGAGGCCGGCTCTAGAGATAACGAAAGAACGGGGAAATCTCCGGAAGATCGGAGAAGAAGAAGGCCACCAACGCCACCCGGATAGAACCACCAGCGGTGCATGACCTTGTGCGGAAGCAACCCCCGGGGGATGTCCGACGAACCATCATCACGAGAGCGGGGTATGCGAGGGGAACGTGAAGGGATTGAACCATATATCCCACAATACGTCGCAAGGCCTCGCCATGCGGATCATTCCGGAATACGAGGCTGGAGAAGGATGCGGAATGTTGAAAGAAAACTTTCGAATACTTCGAGAGAATTAAAGGAAGAAGAATCAACGTACTAGAAGGCCTCGAGGAAGGCACACACCTTGCGTATTCTCGGAAGTATGAACAACGGCAAATCGTGTAGACTGTGTCCGGGATACGAAAAGAATGGGCCGAGCGAGGCCGCACGAGGGAAAACACATACTCGGAACCCCCCGGAGATGGATGCCGGGGGAAGGAATCACAATACAATGCGGATCTTTGCTACGGCTTTCTTTGAAGACGGGGAAGGGAAACCCTTTAGGGGATACTTCGTCGTAGGCGAGTAGATCCGATGCCATTGATGGTCCATCGAAGAATGGTGAAAAGATTGATAACATGGAGGAGTCTTTGCCCGACGGTGCATACCCAATAGCTGCATTATCAACATCTACAAACGGGGTGTTGCATACCCCCACATATTGATCACCACGACTTCGTCGAACCTTTGCGGAATCTTTCTTGAATGAGTGCAACATGTTCGGATCGACCTCGGATAAACGGGCCGGGTGAGTTCCGAGGGCCGGTAAAGTCCCTGCCCCGGTGGTTCGTCCGCCAATCTTTGCGAGTAACGGGCTTGAATGTCGCAAGCATTCTCCGGGGTGCCGAGTGGAGCGAATCTCAGTTACTGGGGAGGATGGACGACGAGCGAAATACCTTACCATTTCCCGACGAGATCCGAGGAGCTGAGAGACCTCCGGCCTTACGAGTGAGTTACATGGGAAATATCACACCTCACGTGTACGTGCGTGGCTTGTCTTACCCGAGATGGCTTAGGTGATGTTATTGACCATGTACCTCCATGACTTCGGACATGGATTTTTGACGGATGCTTCTTTTGATGGATCAGCAGATAAATACACGGTCAGTTTGAGTCTACATGGATTGTATGAAATATATTCAGATCGAGTTGTACGACGTATTTTATTGCCAGTTAGAATGAAAGTGACCATGTCGTTTTGGCCTTCACCTCTTTTGTGCAAATTGATTGGGAAAGCATGAACAAAAGTTAAATAAACTTCGAACGAAGAACGAGAAAAGAAAAAAAAAGAGAATAAAAGAAAACTTTCTAAAAAAAAATGTGAAAAATGACAAACACCAAGTTCACATGAACATTAAATAAACAACAAAATAAAATTTGAACCATTAAGAATAAACGAAATCAACACAAATCTAGAATTCCATCCTTCGAACTTCAAAATCAAATTCCATCCTTCCAAATTCCAAATCAAATTTCATCTTCAAATTCCAAATCAAATCCTCAATCAAATTCCAAATCCAATCTGAGTAGAGTTTCAAACTTGATCTTCCAAACCAAATCAAATCTTAAATCAAATTTCAGTCGGTTCAAACTCATCCTTCGAATTAAATTCAATCTTACAGTTTAAATCTGCTCAAATCTCGAATCCAGTCTTCTAGATCTCAAATCGAATCTCAATTCAAAAGAGATTGAATTCAACCTTTTGCGGTGAGGATTTTCATCAGCTGCCTTTGCTTTTAAGGATCCTTTTTCTATTGCGAAATCATCACATCAGCCTTTTGATCGAAGGTTTTACGTCGAAATTTAACATTGCTTTAGGATCCTTTTCTGTTACCTTTGAAGCCATAAAATCGAACCTTTTGAGTCGAGGATTTTTACATCCATTGCCTTTGGGATCCTTTTCTGTTACCTTTGAAATACATCGAAACTCAAAACTCTTGAGGTCGAGGATTTTACATCCCAAGGCACAACATTGCTTTAAGGATCCTTTTCTGTGCCTTTGAAATACATCAAAATCAAACCTTTTGAGTCAGGATTTTTGTTGAGGCTGCTGCTGGGATCTTTCTGTTATGTGAAATACATCGAAATCAAACCTTTTGAGTCGAGGATTTTGCATCAGGCTGTCTTTAGGATCCTTTTCTATTGCTGTGAAATACATCGAAATCAAACCTTTTGAGTGGTTGTCGAGGCTTTTACTAACTGGATCCTTTTCATTGCCTTAAAAATACATCAAAACTCAAAACTCTTGAGGTCGAGGGATTTTACATCCAAAGGCTATGGCTGCTTTGGGATCTTTTCTGTGCACTGGCTATAAAAGAGCTAAAGACCTTTTGAGTCGAAGTTTTACATCAGTACCTTCTTTAGGATCCTTTTCTGTGCAGCGAAATACATGAAAATTCAAACTCTTGAGGTCGAGGATTTTACATCCAAGGCTTGCCTTTGCTTTAGGATCCTTTTCCTGTGCCTTTGAAATACATCAAAATCAAACCTTTTGAGTCGAGGATTTCCATCGAGACTGCCTTTGCTTTAGGATCCTTTTCTGTGCAGCGAATACATCCAAAACTGAAACTCTTGAGGTCGAGGATTTTACGTCAGAGCACCTTTGCTAGGATCAGCACTACTGTGCCTTTGAAATACATCAAAATTCAAACTCTTTTGAGTCAAAGGATTTACATCCCAGTATATACTTTAGGATTCTCTTCCTTCTGTGAAATGTGAAACTCGAAACTCTTGAGGTCGAGGATTTTACGTAGAAATTTCGCGGCTATTTTAGGATCCTTTTCTGTTATAGCGAAATACATCGAAATTCAGACTTTTGGTGGGGATTTTACATCTCCATTGCCTTTGCTTTAGGATTCTTTCCACTGTGCACTGAAATACATCGAATCGAAATTCAACCTTTGGGTCGAGGATTTTACATTCGAAATTTGCATTGCTTTAGGATCTTTTCCCCATCGCAATGAAATACATCGCATCAAAATCAAACTCTTGGGTTAAGGATTCACATCCAACACCACTTTGCTACGAGATATCTTCTCATTGCAACGCGTTCAATCTAATCAATTCGATTTTCTTTCGAGGTTGGAGATGTTACATCTAAAACCTCAAAAATCTATTTCTTCAAAATCAAATCCTAAAATTAATTTTAATGAAAACTTGATCAATTGAAACTCCAAACTAAAATTTAAACTCACACATCAAAACATATAAATTGAAACAAAATAAAATCTAAATCGAAATTCCCACACCGGATCATGTGATTTGGGATTCACCTCCTTTTCCTTTCCTCGGCGAGAGTTCGAAATCTTAGGTTCGAGAGATATGCCAGCCTCCACCGTGACTCTTCTGTGTCCTAAGTTCGTCACTTGGAACATGCAGTATTTGGTTCGTTGGTGGCTTCGGTCAACACCAATGCGCGCGGTGTGCTTTCCGTCGGCTCACCACACCTATTGAGAGTCCATTGTTGACCTCATTTTTGATGAGGTCTTCCTTCTTCTTTTGGTGCCAGGATCTGGCCTTAGGCTTTTCCTTTGACTATCTTGAGGGCTAAATTGGGACCCGCCTTTTAGAAGTCAGAACACTAAACTCTTTGCAAACTCCTGAGAACTTGACACGCCAGACCCTAATCACTGAGGTTGAAATGAAATCTTGGAAGTTTAAGGATAGTTCTATGAGACTCTTGGCCTTAGGGCCCTTGCACAGGTGGCAGTGGGTGAAGGGGCTGACTTACACTACACTTACACACTACATTTCCACACACTTCCTAAAACCACACCCATACCCAACTTAACCTCCTGAGCTCATGTGAGTGATTCACATGGATGGTCCTTAACACTGCTTCGCTTGTGAAGATTCGGAGGCTGTACTGATAGATACCTGGTATCAGGTCTCTCATAATATATGGGCTTGAAATGGCTTCATGAAAACAAACAAAAATGATTTCTTTCCCCTAAATTCACCGAGCTCTTCAATTTCCCAAATTTTCAATTTTTGACCCACGAGGCCTCACTACCCAAACCACCGAAAACCGCTTGAAATTACCCACGAAATTTTTGCAAAATTTCAGAATTACCTAAAATTTTCCAAAATCAATCCCAAACACCTCCACATCACTCAAATTGATCATCCATACCCAAAAATACCAAAAAATTCCAAGAAAACCCCCAATACCACTGAAATACAAAATACTTACATGCTTGGCTAAAATCCAAAAATTCAGAAAATTCCCAGAAAATTCCAGAGAAATCTTGAAATATTCGATTTCAATTTGTCCAACTACACCATGGGCCAATTTTGTCGAGATTTACCCTACTTTTGTCAAACACAGGTGGCCATTTAACTTGAAAGTGGACCCGTGTCGGAGCCAAGCGTACCCAGTTGACTTTTTAATTTTGGTCCGATTCAATTCTAAACTTCAATTGACATTCCCGATACGAATTTAGACCAAATCCAGAGTCAATTTGATTGACATTTGGATCGATTTCACTTTGGGCCTTAAAAGCCCAATTTGGACCCATGACTGAGCTTATTTAAACTAACCCAATTAAATAAATTGACAACCCCAAATCTTTCTAAACCTTCCTTAACATCTCTCAACAAAACACTAACATGATTTGCCCAGATTTTGACCCGAGCCACTTTCGAATTCAACTGTCAGCCAATTTTGACCTAAACTGAATCTAGCAGTATTTGAAACCCAAAGTCGGCTTGACAAAATAAAACGCTTTTGAAACACTCATAAACATTTCTTAATATTTATTTTACATCGTTCAACCCTAGCCAACATTGGCCCAAGTTAGCCCAATTTGACTGCACATTGGCCCATTCACCGAAAAGAATTGAATCCACGACCCAATTCAGTCCAAACTACCCCAATTTGCTTAGTCACTCATGACACATCCATGAGCTAAACCAATAATTATTTTGGCCCAACCTCTTTACAAAATTTCATCCCAAAATCCATTTTAAAATTCGAGAGCCCACTTTCCTAATCCATCTTAAAAACTGTCTAAAACCCTTTCGAAAAAAAAGCCCAAAATTCTTCCAAGGCCACTTGACATTTCCTAATCATAATTTCGATTTAAAATCATCCTGATGCAATTAAATATCAAATAATTCCAAATCAAGCCTCATGCCAAATCGCCCTAAATACGAAATTTTCCTTAAATCCATTTCCATGAAATTGACTTTACTTTCCCGAAGCCAAATGGAGCCATGGAGCCGGCCATAAGCCATATGCGAGCCATGAGGAGCCTCTTTACATGTCACCATGCCATTTTGGGCAAAAGGAGGAGGCTCTTTCCTTAACTCCTAAAGGTGGTTAACCACTTACATGATTCATTTAAACCGTACTTGGCCACAATTGTACTTGGATTGTGACTTGACCCCACTAATGTTGATCCAAATCCACTTTCTCCTCGGCCCAAACCAGGCCTTGGGTGGTGCACCTAGCCCGAATGGGTGGGTTGACCCATTTAGGTCCAAATCCCCAGCCATGCCCCATTCCACTTTGGATCAAGCCTTTACACATGTCCGTAGCGATTGATTGCACAAACCTCAAATACGACGCTTTTTGACCTTGAGGGTGACCCGTGCACAGTAGGCCGGCCACGGAGCCCGGCCAGGAAAACACCATGGCCCGAGAGCTCGCATGTGAGCCAACATTGAAATTCTCACTTGCTGAGCTGCCCCAAGCATCCACTAGTGGTCACCATGGGCGATCTTCTCCTCGCACGGAAGCGAGTGATCCCAGTACCACTCTCTGGGAGGCCCCGGCCCGGCTATTTAATGCGCCCCTCTCGGCCATGAAGGGAGCGAGCACAAACCTTGCCGAAACTACGCGAGAATTGTTTCGACCCTTCACCATCACGAGAAGCGGTTGATCTCGGTGTCGATTTGCCTGTCCCACCAACGGAGACGATTTCTCGAAGTGAAATTCCACACGAGAACGGGACACTTTGCCACGGTAGACGATCACCAGGTGGGCGGTCCTACACCTTCTTGGACCAAGAGGAGAAGTTTCCCCTTCTGAAAGCCCCATCTCCGGGCCACCCGAGTTGCTCCGACCTCGAAGCTTTGTGATCGAGTGTGGTCACTTTCATGGTAGGCGATTCAGGACAGGAGACTTCATACGGAGCTTGCGGGACCCCGATCGAAGGTGCAACAACTCTCGGATTTGAAGCCACACTTCTCTCTGAGCTAAGGTATGTGAGTTAACTATTCATCCCGACTTCTGGAGATTCTCCATTTCAAATGCCTTAGTTTGATGCATGTTAGCGTATAGATGTGTTCGTCTTTCTTGAGACGAATCCATGCAGAAGCACAAACATCAGAAAATCCATTCGAGAATCGAGTGAGATCTTGAGATTCGATGTGGACGGCTCTCGGGTGAGAACACTTGGGAAGGAGCGATGAACGGATGCGCGTCCATTCGATACACGCGCGCACGGACGTGGGGTGCGTCGGACCGGGAGACGGTGCGGGAGCCGCGGGGCCCGGGGCTCGGCTCGGATGGCGGCGTCGAATGGGAGCGACACGCGGCGTTTCGGAGGCTGCCGAGGTTGGCACGCGCGTGGATAAATAGAAAATTAGGGTATTTTTTCTATTTATTTAATTCCACTAAGCAAAAAATTCATATCTGCGTGTAGAAAAATCACGAAAATAAAATAAAAATACGCAACTGGCTCGGTGAACGAGAGGAGAATAATGTGGAAAAGAAATCATTTAATTTAATTAAGTATTTTATTTTTTATGATTTATTTACTCTCTGCATACATTTAATTCTCCGTACATGTATACGGTCGCGCGTGGCATGAGGCCATAGGGCTTTTGAAGCACTCTGAACTTGGGAACATTCCCTGAATTTTCCCGAGTCGATAATCTGTGAAAAGTTATTTATTTTTCAAATGCGTATTTCTTGTTTTGAGTATTTTAATTCCAAGACAATTGCGTCGTAGTCATTTGAGTGTTGGGGCACAGATATAGTGGGTCCGATAGAATCGCCTTCTTCAAGAGGACATCGCTTCATCCTTGTAGCTATAGACTACTTTTCTAAATGGGCAGAAGATATACCACTTAGGGAAGTGAAGGCACACCACGTGTCACAGTTTTTCAAGAACCAAGTCGTCTACCATTTTGGGGTACCGCGCAGGATCATTTCAGATAATGGGTCAGCATTCAAAGTACAAAGATCAACAATTTTGTCAGAAGACACGAGATCTATTGGCGATACTCAACGATCTACTACCCAAGAGCAAACAGCTTGGCCGAGGCTTTTAATAAAACTCTCGTTCAAATTCTAAAGAAAACTTTAGATGACAACAAGAGAAATTGGCACGAGAAGTTGTTGGAAGCCTTATGGTCCTACAGGATGACTTTTAGGACTCCTACTCAGTCTACGCCCTACGCTTTAGTGTACGGGTCCGAGGCAGTTCTACCCTTGGAAGTTCAGCTCCCATCACTCAGAATTGCAGTTGTGAACAAAATCACTACGAAGGAAAATGCCAGAGTACGACTAGAAGAATTGGAAAGCTTGGAAGGGAAAAGACTTTCTGCGCAACAGAATTTGGAACTGTATCAAGCTAAGATGATCCAGGCCCATGATAAACTAGTCCGCCCCAGGACATTTAAAGTCGGTGACTTGGTTTTGGTTCTCAGGAGACCTATTCTTGCACATCGCTAGATAGGTGGTAAATTTGAACCGACATGGGAAGGGCCGTTTGTGGTCGAGACAGTTTACTCTAGAGGTTCATACAAACTTTTCCAATGCCAAGGAGAACGACAAATTCTTCCAATCAACGGACGATATTTGAAGAAGTATTACGCAACCTGATGTTTCGAAGGAATGAAATCTCATCGCTAGAAACACGAGTGAAGTAACCACTTGTGACTGGGTCCGAAGCAAAAAAAAAAACATAAAAATGGATGACAAAAAAAAATAATTAACAAAAAAATATGTGCTAAAAATAAAATATGTGAAATCATAATAATAAAGTTTTACCCTTCCGTTCAAATCAAATCTTGTTCCTGATCTTTCTTCATCTTTTCCTACTTTCCTTAAAAAATTAAAATAAGTGAATAAAAATCTTCAGTGATGAATATTTTGTTAATGTTCTTGTTCTTAGTACAGCCCCTGATCCTTTCCCTGTCTTTTGCGCAGGGAAATGTCTAACGGGCGGTTGGTCCTAAACTTTAGAAATGGCGTGACTCTCGCACTCGAAGAAAAGAGGGTGAAGGACAGAGCAGTGATAGAAATTGATTCTGACTTCACACCAGCCAGCCTACAGTACGAAGAAAATGAATGGGTCCCAGTTGACCGAAAAGAGCTTCACAGCCAGACAGTGATGAAGATGGGTGGCCCAAGCCACCAATCCAGCAGTAAGAAAAGAAAGACAAACATCGAGGAAAGCAAGAAAATCAAGTCAGTAGTTGCCACGGCAGAGGGCAGGCTAGTCAGCGCCGCGCCTGCAGAAATTCAAGGGGTAAGGAGAGCTACTCTCACTGCTACCCAAAGAAGGAATAAGAATCGCCGAATTCGCAAGATTTTGACTAAACTAGCAGCAGATCAACATGAGGAAACAACCGCTTTTGTCGGAACACATATTTCAAAGATACCGTTTTGTCAGGAACCAGAAAGAAGAAAGTCAACGCCAAGAAAATCAGAACAAATCGAAGAAGTGCCAAGAAGAACAGAAATAGAGTTAGTGCCTCGACGCTGGATAGAGATACCAGATCTGAAGAACCTTGTCGCAGAAGCAACCTCGGAGGATGCCCCGACAGAGACAATCCCCGAGGAGTCAAGGTATGCAAGAGAACGTGACAGGATTGAGCTATACATCCCGCAATACGTTACTAGGCCTCGTCACTTGCAGAACATCCCAGAATATGAATTAGAAAGAATGCAAAATGTTGAGAAGAAGACTTTCAAATACTTTGAAAGGATTAGAGGCAAGAGAATCAACATTTTGGAAGGCCTCGAGTTACACACAGATGTATTCTCAGAGTACGAGCAGCAACAGATTGTGGACTGCATCTTAGAGCTTCAGAAGATGGGCCGAGCAGGCCGTCTGAGGGAAAAAACTTATTTAGAAGCACAGAGATAGATGCCAGGGAAAGGAAGAGTCACAATACAATGCAGATGTTGCTATAACTTCGCAGAGGACAGAAAAGGAAATCCACCAGGCATACTCCGTCGCAGTGAGGTAGATCCAATGCCGAGGATAATTAAAAGAATGATGAAAAGAATGATAACGTGGAGGGTACTATCAGCAGACTGCATACCCAACAGTTGCATCATCAACATTTACCAGAAGGGCGACTGCATACCTCCACACATACACCACCACGACTTTATCAGACCTTTTTGTACAGTTTTATTCGTCAACCAGTGAAATATCATGTTCGGATCTAACCTCCAGATAGCAGGCCCGGGTAAGTTCCGAGGGCCGGTGGAGATACCACTTCCGGTAGGTTCCGTCATGATATTAAAAGGAGATGGAGCAGACCTCGCAAAACATTGTATACCGGGAGTGCCAGTGGAGCGGATCTCTGTCACTTTTAGAAGGATGGACGACAGAAAGGTGCCTTACCACTTCTAGCCTGATCCAGAATTGGAGAGTCTCCGGCCCTACGAGCTGTGAGTTACATGGGAAATAACAAACCTCCAATGCACATCTATGCGGCATTCCTACCAAGGGTGGCTTGGAAGGTGATGTTATTACCCATGTTTCTTACTATTCAGACATGGATTTTTGACAGACGCTTTTGGATGTATCAACAAGAAGTTTACACAGTCTGTTTTGGATTTACATGGATTGTACGAGACATTAAATTTCTGAGGAAAATGTCATCATGACTAGACCAAGTTGTATGATGTACTTTCAGCAAGTTGGAATGAAAATGACTACGTCATATTTTGCCTTCACCTCTTTTTGTGCAAATTGACTGGGAAACACCATTAGAGTTAAATGAACTTTGAACGAAGAACAAAAAAAAAAAGAAAATAAATGAGAACTTTTCCTAAAAATCTAAATAGTAAAATGAACTTCAAATTCACATGAACACTAAATAAACAACACATAAAAATAAAAAAAAATCAAATCGTTAAAGGACAAACAAAATGAATCTGAATCTCAAATTGAATTTTAGTCTAAAACCATCTTTTCAAATCCTCCAATGCTTCTTCAAATCAAGATCTACTTCAGACCTCCTTTGAAACCCTCTCTTGGGATGATTTCAGAACCACGAAAAATTTTCGATTTGGTTCTGAAGGCATGGATTCATACCCTTCGCCAAAAAAAAACTTTGATTGATTTTTGTGGGATGTGGAACACTTTCATATCTCATTTCGATCTCCCGCTAAATCCAAATCTCCACAGAACATTTCAATTCAAAATTTTCGAGACTGGTACCTACATTCAAGTTCTCATTTTGAGATCGATACCTACATTTCGATTCTCATTCGAATTGATACCTACATTTCAATTCAAAATTTCTGAGACTGGTACCTACATTCCAGTTCTCATTTAGAGATCGATTCCTACATTTCAATTCTTGTCTGAATTGATACCTACATTTCAATTCACAATTTCTGAGACTGGTACCTACATTCCAGTTCTCATTTCGAGATCGATACCTACATTTCGATTCTCATCCGAATTGATACCTACATTTCAATTCAAAATTTCCGAGACCGGTACCTACATTCCAGTTCTCTTTCGAGATCAGTACCTAAATTCTGATTCTCATCCTTTTCAATCGACACTTAACCTCGGATGCTTACTCCGAGGCAGCTACCTAAAATCCAATTTTCTTCACAATCCCGAGGATGAAACTCAGGTTTCAATTCTCATTTCAAATCCAAATTTCCTCAAATTGATTTTAAATCAAACCTCAATATAAATTAAAACTCCAAATCTAAACTCACACATCAAAACTTGAACATAAAATGAAACGAAATCTAAATAGAAATTCTCCAAATCTTGTGATTTGGAATTCACCTCCTTTTCCTTTCCCCACCGAGAGTTCAAGAACCTCCAGTCTTGGAGATATACTTGATACTACACAGCGAAAATTTTTCTACTCTGTCCTAAGTTTGTCACTTGGACATCTGTGTTGGTTTTTTTGATCTCTTCGGTCAACGCCAATACGCGCGGTGTGCTTGGTTAACACACCACACCTACTGGGGGTCCATTTGTTGACCTCATTTTTGATGAGGTCTTCTCTTCTCTCTTTAGTACTTAGGATCTAGCCTTAGGCTTTTCCTTTGACTATCTTAGAGGACTAGAGATGGAACCTACCCCTTTAGAAACTCAACCACTTCTTAACTCCCTGCAAATCCCACAAGCTTGATTGCAAACCCCTAATCACTTAGAGGGTTGAGATCAAATGTAAAGGTTTAAAGGATGAGTTCCCTATAGGACTCTTTCGGCCTTAGGATCACCCCAGGTGGCTCGGTCCGGTGAGGGTTCACCTGCACACATTACACTTTCACACACATTCCAAATCCTAAAACTATTCATGCCTAGCTTGACTTCCTGACTCATGTAAACAATTCATATGGATGGACCTTAACCCCTAGGCCCTTGGCTAAGAGGGTTAGGAACAACAGTGTGAATGCCTCAAATGAGTCCTCTCATGGATCCTATGAGCTTAATATGGCTTCATGGCTCAACCAAAATGATTCCATTTCACTCACACTTGCTCAATTTTCATTTTTCCAAAATTTCAATTTTTGACCCCCGGGGCCCCACGCGCACCAAACCTTCTAAAAGCCCTTGAAACTACCCAAAACCACCAAAATTTCCAAATCACCCAAAAACTTTCCAAAATTAACCTTGAACATTTCCCCACCAATCAAATTAATCATTTACAGACAAAAATACCAAATTTTCAAAAATACCCCCAAAACCCTCCAAATTACCAAAATGCCCCTCTTGACCCAAAAATCCAAAAATTCAGAAAATTCCCAGAAAATTCAAGAAACTCCCAAATATTCCAAATTTCATTTTGTTCAATTACAGAATGGGCCAATTTTGCCAATTTACCCAACTTTTACCAAAACCCCCAATTTAGCCCATTTTAAACTCAAATGAACCCAATGTCAAACCAAATCACCCCAATTGACCTCAATTTTGGTCCAATTCAATTCCAAACTTCAATTCAATATCCCCAATACTAATCTAGACCAAATCAAAGCCCAATTTGATTGACATTTGAATTTAATTTCATTTTTAAGCTTAAAGCCCAATTTTGACCCATAACCCAAACTTAGCCCAAACCAACCCAATTCAACTCCAATTGACCCAAAATCTTTTCTAAACCTTCCCTAACATCTCCATAAATAAAACACGAACATAATTTGCCCAAAACTTGAACCCCAAACTCACTTAAATTCAATCCAAACCCAAAATCCCTTAAATTAACCTAAACCCAAACCTAACCCAAATAGGCCCAAATCCCAAGATTGAACCCCAACCAAAGTTGAAAACTCTTCATAACATTCCTCTAAGTGTTTCTCAACATCAATTTTACATCAATTTCAACATTATCCCAACCCTAGCCTAAGTTAGCCAAATTTGGCCCACCTTAGCCCCTTTACCAAATAAACCCAAATCCAATCCAATTCAATCTCAAATCACTCCAAATTTGTTTTAAATCACTCATGAAATATCCTTAAACTAAACCCAACATTTATTTGGCATGGACCTTTACAAATTTTTTTGATCTAAAAGCCCATTTTGAAACATGAAAAACCATTCCCCTAATACCATTTTAAAAGCCCACCTTTACCAAATTTTAAAAGCCCAAACTTCATGCTAAAGCCCATATGACACTCTATCCATCATTTCATTAATTAAAATCATCACTAAATTCTAAATTAACAATCAAACTTTTCTAAACTAAGCCATATGATAAACCATCCAAATTTCACACCAAAATACCAAAATTCCTAAAACCTACTTCCATGAAACCAAGCCAACTTTTCCCAAGCCATATAAGAGCCATGGAGCCATCCTTAAGCCCCATGTGGAGCCATAAAAGGTTTGACATGTGACCATACCTCATTGGACAAATGGAGGAAGCTCTTTCTAGATTCCCTTACAGTCATTAGCCTTAACTATGATTACCCTTAACCCAAAATTAATCCAAATATGTTTGGATGTGGACTTCACCACACACGTGAGCCTAACCCACCTGACCTCCTCAGCCCAAAATCAGGCCATGGGGAGGTGAACCAAGCCCAAATACATGGGTTGACCTAAACTAAGCCAAAATCACCTCTTCCCCTTTCCATTTCAATTCATCCTCTTTACACATGGAATTTGATAATTGAACTCACAAACCTCAAGCACTGATCCTCCTGATCACAACAGTGACCTGACCTTGGCCGGCTAGCCACCATAGTAGCCAGAAAACACCAAGCCGAGAGGTCCAAATCAACTAAAAATTGCAATTCCCCATAGCTGAGCTGCCCCACTCCAAATGGCCAGTGTAGCTGTTCTTTTTCTCACCAGAGCAGCTGATCCCAACTCCTAACTCCCCCTGAGAGGCCATGGCCATGGCTATTTATGCCAGCCAACCCCTCTCGGCCAAAAGGTTGGCTGAAATTGACCTTCACAAAATCCCTTCAAACTCCTCACAAAGCTTCCCCTAGCCAAGAGCATTTGATCCCCACTGTCCTCCTGCCCTAATTCCCACTGATTGAGCTCAATTATGGAGCTCAATTCTCAGGCAAGAACAGGAAACTTTCAAATCCTCCCCCAAAATCAAATTAAACTCTCCCAAATCCTGCACAAGACCAAGAGAAGGAGTTCCCCAGTGAAAGCCACCTCTCCAGGCCACCCATTTGTTCTAGCCTCCAAAGGTTGAAATCGAGTCAGGTAGAAATCAGGTCTAGGCAATTCCACAGGGCCAGAGACTTCATCTGGAGCTTGCTTCGACTCAATCGAAGGTGACACAACTCTCTGATCGAAGCTTCACTTCTCTGAGCAATGGTATGAGCTCTCTCTTCTTCCCGAGCTTCTAAACATTCTCTATTTTGATTGGGTTAATTTCATGCCACATAAATTGTCTCTTCAACATGAATCCATAGAGTATAAGAACATAAAAATCCATTGAGAATCGAGTGAGATCTTAGGGTTTTAGTGTGGACGGTCACGGGTGCACACCAGTCGTAGACGATGACCAGGAGCCGTTGGATCACACGTGTATCGAGCGGACGGTCGAGATCAAGCCGGACAGCGCAATGGTACATGAACCGCGACCCCTGGAGCTCTGAGTCGGATGACGGTGTCGAATAGGAATGCACCGCGTGGTCTTTCGGAGTTGCCAAGGATTGCGTGGCGCCGCGTGGATAAGTAGGAAAATAGGGTATTTTTCTATTTATTTAATTATCAGAACTTCAAAAATTCATAACTTTGTGTAGAAAAATCATAAAAATAAAGTAAAAATACCCTCTTACTCAGAGAAAAGAGGAGAATAATGGAAAAGAAATCAAGTAATTTCATTGAGTATTTTATTTTTAATGATTTATTTACTCTCTGCATTATTTTAATTCTCTATTTGCATAGGCAATTCACCATGGCATGAGACCATGAGGCTTTTGAAGCCTTTAAACTTGGGAATATTCCCCAAATTTTCCAAGGTCAGAGGCCATCCCTATGAGAAGTTATTGATTTTTCAATTGCATGTTACTTTTTTGAGTATTTTAATTCCAATAATTAGCATGTTGATAAATAAATTTTAGGAAAATTTGGTGATGTTTCCTATAACCAGAGGAACCTAGGAAAAATAGTTCTTAAGTTAATTCACATGGAACAACCCTAATTGGCCTAAACACCCAAAATTGAACTTTAATTAATTAGGGTTAACTACACATTAAATTAACTTGAAAATAATTCTTCACTGATCTTGAGGATCAGAGGAACATCACATAAAAATTTGAGGTCAATTAGATTTGATTAACCTCACCAAATGGGTTGATTAAGCCTCTTAAGCTAAATGGATAAAATTAAACTTTAAAAATTCATAACTCACAATATAATTTTAAAAAATTCACAAAAATGGTTATCGAGCTTCTCTGATATCTGAAGAACTTAGAAAAATTAAAATTGAAATTTTCTAAAAAAGTTGATTTTTATCATTATTTTAATATTTTTAATAATTAAAAAATAGTAAAAATCATAAAAATATTAAAAATCACAAAAATATTACATTTTGAATTCTAATCACTTAAAAACAAACCAAATATTTTTCCTAAGTCTCTAGGGTAAGATATTGAATTTTAAAGGTCTAAAACAATTTTCGAATGAAAATAATGATTTTCTTTAACATTTCCACTAACTTAATTCTAATAAATCAAAGAAAAATTAAAAAAATATAAAATTTTGTTTTCTGACTTCCCTAATATTAGAGAGATTTTTGAAAAATATAAAATTTATTTCTCAACTTTAATTTTATTTTAAAATTAATTAATACCTCAAAACTCAAAATAATTCTAATAAATAAAATATAATTCAAAAGATCACCAAAATTGGTCCAAATAGTCTTCTGGTTATTAGGAACATCCCATAATTTTCTTAAGGATAGAAAAATTTCCTTGATCATGTTATTGAATTTTCCTTGAAAACTCCTATTTTCCATTAAAAATAATTACATAAATAAATTAATTAAATACAGAAAAATCACATTTTCTCCTCTTCTTAATTGACATGTGAGGGAGGTTACATAAAAGTTTCAATTTGAGTTTAGTGAGTTATAGAATTATTAAGCTTGAAGGGCAAAAGGGTAATAAAAAATTTCAACCCTTAATTAAAATTTTAGGATTAATAAAAAAGGGGAGGGTAAAATATTTGATTTTAAACTGATTTTGGATGATTAAAACTTCAATGATTGAGCATAGAAACCTACTAACCATTTCAAATATAATTAAAATAAAACTTTATTTAATTAATTAATTGAAATTTTGGAAGAATAATAGAAATTGGAATTATTAAAGTAGGGATATTATTAAGAGGATATTTATTCTTTAATTTAAAAATCCCTAAATAAATCACTTCAATAATACTTAATTCTTAATTAAAAAATTAAAATAATAATCCAAATTAATAATTAAAACTAAAATTAAACTAAAATTAAGTTAAAATTAAATTAAAATTAAATTAAAATTAAAATTAAATTAAATTAAAAATAAAATTAAGATTAAAATTAAATTAAATTAAATTAAATTAAAATTAAATTAAATTAAAATGAAACTAAACTATATTAAAGTAAAATTAAATTAAATTAAAATTAAATTAAATTTAAATTAAATTACATAAAATTAAATTACAAATTAAATTAAAATTAAAATTAAATTAAAATTAAAATTAAAATTAAATTAAATTAAATTAAACCAAATTAAATTAAAATTAAAATCAAATCAAATTAAATTAAAATTAAAATTATATAAATTAAAATTAAATTGAATTAAATTAAATCAAAATCATTTAACAACAAACCTAAATAAAATCATTAAGAATTAAATCTAAAATAACTTGAACACTATTCCAAACTTAAACTAACTTTTATAATTAAGTCAAAATTGAAATTAAACCATTATGTTTAAATCATTAAAATACCTAATAAATTGATTTGCCCTTTTAACGCTCTTATTACTATAACTCTTAAATGAAGTATCAAGTGAAGTGTTACCTCACTTATACGACATTCAAATGTCCTAGCTCACTGAGCAAGAGAACAAAACTTAAACCCCTGGATGATTAATTCACCTGTTCAACTAAATTTACATAGACTCAAAATAATCCCAGAAATATTGAAAAGATGTTTAGGACTCGTCCTAAACACTTCCTCAATATGACGGGATGTTTTAGAAGAACAATTGAATCTAGTTGTTCTTTGATGAAAAAAATCATCCTTAAACCAAACCAAGAACCTATACGTCATAGGAGATGACTAGTTATAGGATTAGGGATTTGGTAAACAACCAAAACCCTTCCCTTAGCTTTACCTAGGTATCTGTTGAAATATTTAAATGCCTTAACATGTATTTTAAGTGCAGCTTGGGATGATGGGAAGACCCTTCAGGTACGCTTTTACTTTATTGCAATTTACTTACATGCACTGTACTTCACTTTTTCTTGCATGAAAAATAAAACTGTTACATGAAAACCAAAACCTTTAGGTTAGTCCCTAAACTGAAACCAAAAGTAAGTTAAAAGTCATTGCAAGATAAAAATCACCGCCACAATATTTCAAAATATAAAACAACTCAAAATTTAATCACAAACAGAACAACGAAACTACAATTGCAACTAAATTAAAACGACTCGTTGAATGATCGGAAATACCTCGGATGATGTAACCCACGTGTTGCTAATGGGATTTCCCACGGTCTAAATGAAAGTGTGGAACTCATTCAGTTGAGTTTAGCAAATTCATCTGGACTATGTGAATTCAATGAAAATAACGGTGCCGAGATGACGGAACCGTGGGATCTTAATCAGTTCTGTTAAAATAACTTTAAGATTTGTTTTAATTAAAACACTAAAGACACTTGAATTTTAAGCTTTTCTCTAAACCAAAACACTTCTCTCATCTCCTGATTTACGACTTCTAAAACAAAACATCTGCAACAAAAAGAAGCTTGGAGCATGGTGGGCAGCACGACCATCGTCATCATCAAAACTTGTGTCTACATCAGCAAAACATTCCTTAGAATTAAATAACCAAGCCGTAGGACTTTGAGGTAGTTTGCCTAGTGCAACATAAATCCTCAACCTTTTTGTTAGGCATGCATGATCATGTCATGTAAATTAAGCCCTAACCGGTGTTAGGATTCTGAGGTAGTCGTTCGGTACGACATAAACCCTCACATCTTCGAGGAAATGTATGATCATGTCATGCAAATATAAGTCCTAATTAAGTAAAATTGGCAGGATTGCAACATTAAACAAACTCCCAAATGGAAACCAAATAATAGTATGGTCGGGAAGTTGCCAAGATTCCTCTTGGATCCTCAACTTCCCCTACTCCTCTTCCTTTGGACTCTTAAAATAAGTTGTTCCAAATTTGATCCATTCCCTATTGAAATTTCCAAAACTCAAATCTTTTGAAACCTTAAACTTTGAAATTCTTGAGAGCAAAACCACTGATCATTATTGAGAGTTTTCTTAAGTGATTCCCGTCACTTAGGATATAATTAACTACAGGGGCTTGCCCTTATAGGGAACTTTAAGAACCCAGGTAATATAAACCCTACTTAATTCCATTGTATTAAGCAGGGGAACTTGTTGGCTTATAAAATTGGTTTGCAGACCAAACGGATGTCAGAAATCTTCTAGTTTACTTAATCGAGCCCCATCGTCAAGCAGTGTGTCTATTCTTCAGGATAGATACAAGATTTGTGATGCGGTGCTCGTTTATATAAACTATTTGAGATGTGAGATCTGTTTGATATTTCATATCTTAAAAATTTCAAACTCAAAATTATTTTCAAAATCAAATACTACTTTCTAAATTATATATATATTTAAATTAAATTTAAAAATCTAAAATTCACCGAGAATTTGTGTTAGGCGACCCCTTTTTCTAAAATGCAACACATAACCTAAAAATATGCCGACATGCGGCGATTCTTGTTCCTCTGTTGGGTGGCAGTGAGAGTAGCTCTCCTTACCCCTAGGACTTTTGCGAGCATGGCGCTGACAAGCCCGCCCTCTGTTGTAGCAACAACGGACTTAATTTCTTATCTTCTCTTGTTGCATGAGTGGCATTTGCTTTTCTATTCTTGCTGGCAGATTGCTGACTTGGGCCACAAACTTTTATCACTGTCTGGCTATGGAACTCTTCCTGATCAATCGGGGTCCAATCATATTTTTTCATATTGTAGCCTGGTTGGTGTGAAGTCAGAGTCAATCTCGATCACGGCTCCATCCCTCACCCTGTTTTCATCAAGTGCTAGACTCACGCCATTTCTAAAGTTCAGAACCAACCGCCCATTTGACATTTCCCTGTGAAAAAACAAGGAAAGGATCAGGTGCTGTACTAAGAACAAGAACAATAAGAAAGACATTTATTAATGAAATATCTTATTTATCTCTTTTAATGTTTAAATAATGTCGGAAGAGATGAGGGAAAGATCAGGAATGAATTGATTTAAAAGGAAAGAATGACATTTTATTATTACAATGTCACACGTTCTTTTTTCTTTTTAACACATTTTTTATTTATGATTTTTTTATCATCCATTTTTTTTTATGTTTTGGGTTCGGACCCAGTCGCAAATGATTACTCTACCCGTGCTTCTAGGAATGAGACATCATTTTTAAAGTTCATCCTTTGAAACATCATGTTGTGTAATATTTCTTCAAAAATTGTCCGTTGATTGGAAGCATAGGTCGTTCTCCACGGCAATTCACTAGTTGGTAGGAACCTTCTGAGTAGACTGTCTCGACCACGAATCGCCCTTCCCATGTTGGTTCAAAATTACCTCCTATCTTACGATGTGCAAGAATAAGTCTTTTGATTCTAGAATATGACTTACGATGTGCAACATCCTTCTGATAAACTTTTCACTCCCACTGGCATTGCAGCAACTAGCACGAAAATGTGCGACATGTTGCCCAGGGTTTCCCGTTCCATCAAAAGTCTTAAACAAAGGTGGTACGAAGCCTTTCAGGTATTGGACTGCATCGAAATCTTCAGGGTAAGGTCTACCCGTACGAATAGATGCTCCGCTCTTAGATTGTGCTAAGGCTTCTCGCACCTGCTGTTCTACCATGTTTTTAATGTCATTTTCGGGAATCATATTCTATGTAGAATCCTTCTTTGGTGAATCATCTCCATTGACAGATGTGATATCTTTTCCTCCATCTACAATATGGATGATCTCTGGGGGTGTTTCTTTCTGAGGTTGTACCTGACTCTGGAGAGTGGCTAAAGCAGCAGCCATCTCTTCCATCCTCTTTGCCATCTGGGAAACTGTGTCATCTCTTTCCCGAAGCTGTACTCTCATCTCTTCCAATTCATCTCTTTTCGCAGCTGCCGGAGCACCTTGCGAAGCTGATGATGCTTGTGTCTCAACCATATTGATCTCGGCAAACTCCTCATCCATGAACTCTGATGAATCAACTTTATTTTCCAACTTTTCTCCTCTTTCTTTCGCCAGCCATCGGATATCCATCCTTAGCTTTCCTATAGCTTCCTCGAGGGGTCTCTTCCAGATGGTCTCGCGACTGTGGTGTGATGGCTGTTGAATTCCTTTTTCGGGAGTTTCTTTTATTGCAGTAGCACTTTCTTCTAATTCGGGCTCTTTGACTAGGCTTTTCTTCTCAAGACGTTGTGTCGGTCTCGGATCGGTAATAATAAGTCGCCACACCATCCTTCTTGTAGCAGAAGGCCTAGGACCGGACGGTTACGTCGGCTATTTGTAGTTAGGTGGTGTCCTCCCTAATATGATGGCCCGATACAACAACAGGTGAACTAGCTCTCATTTTCTTCCTTAGTTTCTCTATGGCAGTGACAGGCTCTACTCGCGGTCCGAGGCGAGATCTAGCTGGCACTCGTCCCATTCTTCTTAGGATTTCTGACATGGGGCATCTTTCTTTCTTTGCCAATTTTTCTATCACAGCTTGTAGCCGAGCAAATTGCGTAGTCTTAACCCTTTTTCTTTTGTAGTTACTATAGTATGCGGGTCGGGGTGCGCAGCGGCAATCCTTCGGACGTCTTCTTCATCTGATGCAGCAGAGAGGGGGTGAAACCTACTTCCTTCCAATAGAGGTGTATACTCAGGCAGTTAAGGGATCTCTTCCAGAAAAGCAACTTCAGCGGCCTTGGCTTTCTCATTCCTGGCTATCTTTCTGCTTCTATTTCTCCTTTGAGTACAAGTTAGGGGTGCAACTCTTGAACTGGACCGAATCTCGAAAACAGATGGTATTGTAGCAAAATCTGTACCCTCCTTGGTGATAGGCTCATCACAGACTTGGATTTCCTTCCCCTTCAGTTTGGCAGAAGCCGGGGTAGGTGCAGAGATGACTAGACTGGTGGGAGTAGAGACAACAGTCCTCCTACAAATAGCAGTACTTCTTTCAGCTGGAACCCTTTGTAATGGAAGGAATTCTTGAGTCGACTTCAGGTTGAACACAACCACGGGTTTCTCAGTTTCTGGCACTTTGTTCATTAGTGCGAAGAGAGTGACGTCAACGAATTTGATATCTGTATTACCGAATCCTTGTTCGAAACGGATGATCCCATTGTCAGGTAGCTCTTCCTTGTAGACAGCCAAGTCAAGTCCGTTGGTGAAGTAGAAGATTAACTTTGGGGCAGTCATTTTCTGCAGGGCAGATTCCGAACGTCAGTCCCAAATTATGCTTCCCTTTGTCTCAAAACTTAGGACGAAAAAGAAAGCGTCCGAACACATTTTCGTTTATCTTAGTGCATTTATGATTTTTTAAAAGAGTTTGCTTATTAAAATGTTATTTATTAGAGGATTTGTTTGTTAGGAACAAAATGATTAATAGAGGAAGGTTAAAGGAAAGGTAAAGGATTCGATTCAGAATTTGAAAGGAAGAGAATGTCTCCCAAAACTTCTCAACCCGAGGGACCGCTCCTAAGCTAACACCTATTGGGGGTCCACCCCACCTCAGAAAAGAGGTAAAAAAGGATTTCAGAACCTCTCTATTTAGGGGTGTCTAACCAGTGGCTCCTAAATTCGAGAGAAGTTGGCTATACACGTTCAAGATAGAAATGAACGTGGTATGCCAACGGAAAGAATGGTAGTTTGCTCCACTAGGGACATGGATACACTACCAATTTATGAAAGTAAAATCATCTGATCAAAATGGAGAGAGAAACCAGTCCTGAGCAGAGTCGCCAGAAGTATGTCGGCATATTTTTAGGTTTGTGTTGTATTTTAAAAAGGGGTCACCTACAGAAATTGTTGGCGAATTTTAGATTTTAAGTTTAATTTAAATATATATATAATTTGAAAAGTAGCATTTGATTTTTGAAAATAATTTTTAAGTTTGAAAATTTTAAGATATGAAATCAAATCGATCTCACATCCCAAATAGTTTATATAAATGAGCACCACACCACAAACTGTGTATCTAACCCAAGGAATAGACACACTGCTTGGTGATGGGACTTGATTAAATAAAATAGAAGATTTGTGACATCCGTTTGGTCTGCGAACCAATTTTATAAGCCGACAAGTTCCCCTGCTTAATATAAAGGTATTAAGCAGGTTTATATTACCTGGGTTCTTAAAGTTTCCTATAAGTGCAAGCCCCTATAGTTAATTACATCTTAAATGACGAGAATCATTTAAGAAAACTCTCGATAATGATCGGTGGTTTTTCTCTCAATAATTTCAAAGTTTAAGGTTTCAAATGAATTGGATTTTGGAAATTTTAATAGGGAATAACTCAAATTTGGAACATTTGTTTTGACAATCCAATGGAAAGAAATGTAGGAGAAGTTGAGGATCCAACAGGAATCTTGGCAACTTCGAAAACTATTATATTGTTTGGCTTCAATTTGGGAGTTTATTTAATGTTATAATCTCGTCAATTTTAATTAATTAGGACTTATATTCGTACGACATGATCATATAAATAGCTTGGAAGATGTGAGGGTTTGTGTCGTACTAAACGACTACTTCGGAGTCCTAAGACCGATTAGGGCTTAATTTGCATAACATGATTATGCAAATGCCTAACAAAAAGGTTGAGGATTTATGTTGCACTAGGCAAACTACCTCGAAATCCTATGGCTTGGTTATTTAATTCTAAGGAAAGTTTTGCTGAAGTAGACTCAGGTTTTGCTCAAGACGATGGTCGTGCTGCCCACTATACTCTAAGCTCCTTTTTGTTGCAGTGTGACCCGAGCCGCGCTTAACACAGTAATGTTTGATTCCAAAAGATAGCCAAAAACTTTGACTTAATTTATAAATAGCGGCTAGTGTATAAAATTAATATTATATAATTTAGTAAATATTTTTACACACTAGGGGTACTACGCAAGTATACGTATCGTTTCAAGTAATATAGGGTTTTTAAGAAAAGACCACAGTATCGATCCCACGAGGAAGATTTATAGAAATAAATTTTCTATGAACTGAAAGTGAAATAAAATAGTAAAAATATTTTTATTTTATCTTTTTATTTGATTATAAATTACTATGAATTTACTAGATGCAATAAAGAAAACAATAATAAGATTTTATGAATTCTATATAAAATAAACAACTTTCTTTCCTTCAATTAATCTAAGATTTTTGAGATAACGTTGGTGAATTTGATTTATGGTATTATGCCAAATAGAAGCATTCCTATTCTTTACCCTTTGATCCAGGCGCAAACAACATTGACTAATCTACAAAATGGGTGCGGATGTATTGTTAGTAGAATGGGTTAATCTTGGCTCACACTTCTAGATGTCCAAGGGTGGCTATGGTCGGCCCTACTAGTGACCCTTTCCTAGTCTATAAATCAAATTATAAGAATTTAGTCTGTCACTATAAAAACTTATCAATTCTACGCCACTTTAAATATTATCTTCCTATTTATTTGCACTTCACCATGAATAGCCCGCACATGGCCTTCGACTACCCAAGGATTCGTGTGCATTTACAAGTTAAGAGTTCTTCTCCTTCAAGGTCTCAAAACTCTTCAACAGGTCTTAACAATTCAAACGGCCAATTTAAAAAGTAAAGTAAGATCAGGTATTAATGTCATCACAATATTTTGAAAATATTTTGAATTTTAATTCTCCATCGAATCTTTATATTATCTTATCTATCTCTTTATAATTGAAGTAAGAAAGTAACTAACACCAGAGCGGGGCATGTTAAGATACTCCTACCACTTAACAAAGCCGTGTTCAAACAACGAGGCAGAATACGAAGCCCTCATAACAGGACTAGAACTAACCATTCAAATGGGAATAACGGACATCAACATCTATGGAGATTCTCAGTTGATCATTCAAAAGGTCGCTGGACAATACAAAATTTTAAAGCCAAGATTCGAGCAGTACTTTCAGTATGCCATGAAACTGTTGGAACATATTCTGAATGTAACGATCTACAAGATCCCCAGAAAAGAAAATGCTCTCGCGGATGCGCTAGCTCGCCTTGCGAAAAAATTTGCCTGCTTACAAGATGAGTCAGTTGAAGTGTCAGTTCAGGGACGACAGGTCCTATCACAGCTCGACATGGATATGATATAAAAATCAGAAAAAGCAAAGGAATCAGTTGCAGCAATAACAGAAAACACAGAAGATTGGCGTCAACCGCTAATAGACTACCTGCAAACAGGGAAATTACCTGAAGATAAGTCGCTAGCCCATCAGATCAAGAAAAGAACTTTGTCTTATGCATTAATAAACAATACGTTATACAGAAGGTCTTTTGATCAAATGTGGCTGAGATGCCTGAGCGAGTCCGAAGCTCTTGAAATTGTCAAAGAGGTACACTCAAGACTCTGTGGCGCTCATCAGTCGGGTCCAAAGATGAATATGAAGATTAAGATATTAGGGTACTACTGGCCCTCAATGATGACCGACCGTATGAAGATGGCCAAGAGCTGTCACCAATGCCAAGTGCATGGAGTGGTTCTACATCAACCTCCAAATGTGCTACATCCGACAATTGCGTCGTAGCCATTTGAGTGTTGGGGCACAGATATAGTGGGTCCGATAGAATCGCCTTCTTCAAGAGGACATCGCTTCATCCTTGCAGCTATAGACTACTTTTCTAAATGGGCAGAAGCTATACCACTCAGGGAAGTGAAGGCACACCACGTGTCACAGTTTTTCAAGAACCAAGTCGTCTACCGTTTTGGGGTACCGCGCAGGATCATTTCAGATAATGGGTCAGAATTCAAAAGTACAAAGATCAACAATTTTGTCAGAAGACACGGGATCGATTGGCGATACTCAACGATCTACTACCCAAGAGCAAAGAGCTTGGCCGAGGCTTTTAATAAAACTCTCGTTCAAATTATAAAGAAAACTTTAGATGACAATAAGAGAAATTGGCACGAGAAGTTGTTGGAAGCCTTATGGGCCTACAGGATGACATTTAGGACTCCTACTCAGTCTACACCATACGCTTTAGTGTACGGGTCCGAGGCAGTTCTACCCTTGGAAGTTCAGCTCCCATAACTCAGAATTGCAGTTGTGAACAAAATCACTATGAAGGAAAATGCCAGAGAACGACTAGAATAATTGGAAAGCTTGGAAGGGAAAAGACTTTCCACGCAACAGAATTTGGAACTGTATCAAGCTAAGATGATTCAAGCCCATGATAAACTAGTCCACCCCAGGACATTCAAAGTCGGTGACTTGGTTTTGGTTCTCAGGAGACCTATTCTTGCGCATCGCTAGATAGGTGGTAAATTTGAACCGACTTGGGAAGGGCCGTTTGTGGTCGAGACAGTTTACTCTAGAGGTTCATATGAACTTGTGAATTGCCAAGGAGAACGACAAATTCTTCCAATCAACGGACGATATTTGAAGAAGTATTACATAACCTGATGTTTCTAAGGAATGAATTCTCATCCCTAGAAACACGAGTGAAGTAACCACTTGTGACTGGGTCCGAAACAAAAAAAAAACATAAAAATGGATGGCAAAAAAAAAATCATTAACAAAAAAATATGTGCTAAAAATAAAATATGTGAAATCATAATAATAAAGTTTTACCCTTCCGTTCAAATCAAATCCTGTTCCTAATCTTTCTTCATCCTTTCCTACTTTCCTTAAAAAATTAAAATAAGTGAATAAAAATCTTCAGTGATAAACATTTTCTTAATGTTCTTGTTCTTAGTACAACCCCTGATCCTTTCCTTGTCTTTTGCGCAGGGAAATGTCGAACGGGCGGTTGGTCCTAAACTTTAGAAATGGCGTGACTCTCGCACTTGAAGAAAAGAGGGTGAAGGACGGAGTAGTGATAGAAATTGATTCTGACTTCACACTAGCCAGCCTACAGTAGGAAGAAAATGATTGGGTCCCAGTTGACCGAGAAGAGCTTCACAGCGAGACAGTGATGAAGATGGGTGGCCCAAGCCACCAATCCAGCAACAAGAAAAGAAAGACAAACATCGAGGAAAGCAAGAAAATCAAGTCAGTAGATGCCACGGCAGAGGGCAGGCTAGTCAGCGCCGCGCCTGCAGAAATTCAAGGGGTAAGGAGAGCTACTCTCACTGCTACCCAAAGAAGGAATAAGAATCGCCGAATCCGCAAGATGTTGACTAAACTAGCAGCAGATCAACATGAGGAAACAACCGCTTTTGTCGGCACACATATTTCAAAGATACCGATTTGTCAGGAACCAAAAAGAAGAAAGTCAACGCCAAGAAAATCAGAACAAATCGAAAAAGTGCCAAGAAGAACAGAAATAGAGTTAGTGCCTCGACGCCGGACAAAGATACCAGATCTGAAGAACCTTATCACAGAAGCAACCCCGGAGGATTTCCTGACAGAGACAATCCCCGATAAGCCAAGGTATGCAAGAGAACATGACAGGATTGAGCCATACATCCCACAATACGTTACTAGGCCTCGTCACTTGCAGATCATCCCAGAATATGAATTAGAAAGAATGCAAAATGTTGAGAAGAAGACTTTCAAATACTTTGAAAGGATTAGAGGCAAGAGAATCAACATTTTGGAAGGCCTCGAGTTACACACAAATGTATTCTCAGAGTACGAGCAAGACGAGATTGTGGATCGCATCTTAGAGCTTCAGAAGATGGGCCGAGCAGGCCGTCTGAGGGAAAAGACTAATTCAGAACCCCAGAGATGGATTCCAGGGAAAGGAAGAGTCGCAATACAATGTAGATGTTGCTATAACTTCGCAGAGGACAAAAAAGAAAATCCACCAGGGATACACTGTCGCAGTGAGGTAGATCCAATGCCGAGGATAATTAAAAGAATGGTGAAAAGAATGATAACGTGGAGGGTACTGTAAGCAGACTGCATACCCAACAGTTGCATCATCAACATTTACCAGAAGGGCGACTGCATACCTCCAAACATACACCACCATGACTTTGTCAGACCTTTTTGTACAGTTTTATTCGTCAACCAGTGAAATATCATCTTCGGATCTAACCTCTAGATAGCAGGCCCGAGTAAGTTCCGAGGGCCTGTGGAGATACCACTTCCGGTAGGTTCCGTCATGATATTAAAAGGAAATGGAGCAGACCTCGCAAAACATTGTATACCGGGAGTGCCAATGGAGCGGATCTCTGTCACTTTTAGAAGGATGGACGACAGAAAGGTGCCTTACCACTTCTAGCCAGATCCAGAATTGGAGAGTCTCCGGCCCTACGAGCTGTGAGTTACATGGGAAATAACACACCTCCAATGCACATCTATGCGGCATTCCTGCCAAGGGTGGCTTGGAAGGTGATGTTATTACCCATGTTTCTTACTATTAAGACAAGGATTTTTGACATACGCTTTTGGATGTATCAACAAGAAGTTTACGCAGTCCGTTTTGGATTTACATGGATTGTACGAGACATTAAATTTCTGAGAAAAATGTCATCATGACTAGACCAAGTTGTATGATGTACTTTCAGCAAGTTGGAATGAAAATGACTACGTCATATTTGCCTTCACCTCTTTTTGTGCAAATTGATTGGGAAACGCCATTAGAGTTAAATGAAATTTGAACGAAGAACAGAAAAGAAAAGAAAATAAATGAGAACTTTTCCTAAATATCTAAATAGTAAAATGAACTTCAAATTCACATGAACACTAAATAAACAACAAATAAAAATAAAAAAAATTAGATCGTTAAAGGACAAACAAAACGAATCTAAATCTCAAATTGAATTCTAGTCTAAAACCATCTTTTCAAATCCTCCAATGCTTCTTCAAATCAAGATCTACTTCAGACCTCCTTTGAAACCCACTCTCGGGATGATTTCAGAACCACGAAAAATTTTCGATTTGGTTCTGAAGGCATGGATTCATACCCTTCCCCCAAAAAAAAAACTTTGATTGATTCTCGTGGGATGTGGAACACTTTCATATCTCATTTCGATCTCCCGCTAAATCCAAATCTCCAGAGAACATTTCAATTCAAAATTTCGGAGACTGGTACCTACATTCCAGTTCTCATTTTGAGATCGATACCCACATTTCGATTCTCATTCGAATTGATACCTACATTTCAATTCAAATTTTCTGAGACTGGTACCTACATTCCAGTTCTCATTTCGAGATCGATACCTACATTTCAATTCTCGTCCGAATTGATACCTACATTTCAATTCAAAATTTCCGAGACTGGTACCTACATTCCAGTTCTCATTTCGAGATCGATACCTACATTTCGATTCTCATCTGAATTGATACCTACATTTCAATTCAAATTTTCCGAGACTGGTACCTACATTACAGTTCTCTTTCGAGATCAGTACTTAAATTCTGATTCTCATCCTTTTCAATCGACACTTAAGCTCGGATGCTTACTCCGAGGCAGCTACCTAAAATCTAGTTTTCTTCACAATCCCGAGGTTGAAACTCGGGTTTCAATTCTCATTTCAAATCCAAATTTCCTCAAATTGATTTTAAATCAAACCTCAATCTAAATTAAAACTCCAAATCTAAACTCACATATCAAAACTTGAACATAAAATGAAACGAAATCTAAATAGAAATTCTCCAAATCTTGTGATTTGGAATTCACCTCCTTTTCCTTTCCCCAGCGAGAGTTCAAGAACCTCCAGTCTTGGAGATATACTTGATACTACACAGCGGAAATTTTTCTACTCTGTCCTAAGTTTGTCACTTGGACATCTGTGTTGGTTTTGTTGATCTCTTCAGTCAACGCCAAGACGTGCGGTGCGCTTGGTTAACACACCACACCTATTGGGGGTCCATTTGTTGACCTCATTTTTGATGAGGTCTTCTCTTCTCTCTTTAGTACTTAGGATCTAGCCTTAGGCTTTTCCTTTGACTATCTTAGAGGACTAGAGATGGAACCTACCCATTTAGAAACTCAACCACTTCTTAACTCTCTGCAAACCCCACAAGCTTGATTGTAAACCCCTAATCACTTAGAGGGTTGAGATCAAATGTAGAGGTTTAAAGGATGAGTTCCCTGTAGGACTCTTTGGCCTTAGGATCACCCTGGGTGGCCTAGTTGGGTGAGGGTTCACCTGCACCCATTACACTTTCCCACACATTCCAAATCCTAAAATTATTCATGCCTAGCTTAACTTCCTGACTCATGTAGATAATTCATATGGATGGACCTTAACCCCTAGGCCCTTGGCTAAGAGGGTTAGGAACAACATTGTGAATGCCTCAAATGAGTCCTCTCATGGCTCCTATGAGCATAATATGGCTTCATGGCTCAACCAAAATGATTCCATTTCACTCACACTTGCTCAATTATCATTTTTCCAAAATTTCAATTTTTGACCCCCGGGGCCCTAGGCCCACCAAACTTACTAAAAGCCCTTGAAACTACCCAAAACCACCAAAATTTCCAAATCACCCAAAAACTTTCCAAAATTAACCTTGAAAATTTCCCCACCATTTAAATTGATCATTTACAGACAAAAATAACAAAATTTCCAAAAATACCCCCCAATACCCTCCAAATTACCAAAATGCCCCTCTTGACCCAAAAATCCAAAAATTCAGAAAATTCCTAGAAAATTCGAGAAACTCCCAAATATTCCCAATTTCATTTTGTTCAATTACACCATGGGCCAATTTTGCCAATTTACCACACTTTTTCCAAAACCCCCAATTTAGCCCATTTTAAACCCAATTGAACCTAATGTCAAACCAAATCACCCCAATTGACCTCAATTTTGGTCCAATTCAATTCCAAACTTCAATTCAATATCCCCAATACCAATCTAGACCAAATCAAAGCCCAATTTGATTGATATTTGAATTCAATTTCATTTTTAAGCTTAAAGCCCAATTTTGACCCATAACCCAAACTTAGCCCAAACCAACCCAATTCAACTCCAATTGACCCCAAATCTTTTCTAAACCTTCCCTAACATCTCCATAAATAAAACACTAACATAATTTGCCCAAAACATGAACCCCAACCTCACTTAAATTCAACCCAAACACAAAACCTTAAATTAACCTAAACCCAAACCTAAACCAAATAGGCCCAAATCCCAAGATTGAACCCCAACCAAATTTGAAAACTCTTCATAACATTCCCCTAAATGTTTCTAAACATGAATTTTACATCAATTTCAACATTATCCCAACCCTAGCCTAAGTTAGCCCAATTTGGCCCACCTTAGCCCCTTTACCAAATAAACCCAAATCCAATCCAATTCAATCTCAAATCACTCAAAATTTGTTTTAAATCACTCATGAAATATCCTTAAACTAAACCCAACATTTATTTGGCATGGACCTACACAAATTTTTTTGATCTAAAAGCCCATTTTGAAACATGAAAAACCATTCCCCTAGTACCATTTTAAAAGCCCACATTTACCAAATTTTAAAAGCCCAAACTTCATGCTAAAGCCCATATGACACTCTATCCATCATTTCATTAATTAAAATCATCCCTAAATTCTAAATTAACAATCAAACTTTTCTAAACTAAGCCATATGATAAACCATCCAAATTTCACACCAAATTACAAAAATTCCTAAAACCTACTTCCATGAAACCAAGCCAACTTTTCCCAAGCCATATAAGAGCCATGGAGCCATCCTTAAGCCCCATGTGGAGCCATAAAAGGTTTGAAATGTGACCATACCACATTGGACAAATGGAGGAAGCTCTTTCTAGATTCCCTTAAAGCCATTAGCCTTAACCATGATTACCCTTAACCCAAAATTAATCCAAATATGTTTGGATGTGGACTTCACCACACATGTGAGCCTGACCCACCTGACTTCCTCAGCCCAAAATCAGGCCATGGGGAGGTGAACCAAGCCCAAATACATGGGTTGACCTAAACTAAGCCAAAATCACCTCTTCCCCTTTCCATTTCAATTCATCCTCTTTACACATGGCATTTGATAATTGAACTAACAAACCTCAAGCACTGATCCTCCTAATCACAACAGTGACCTGACTTTGGCCGGCTAGCCACCACAGTCGCTAGAAAACACCAGGCCGAGAGGTCCAAATCAACCAAAAATTGCAATTCCCCATGGCTGAGCTGCCCCACTCCAAATGGCCAGTGTAGTTGTTCTTCTTCTCACTAGAGCAATTGATCCCAGCCCCTAACTCCCCCTGAGAGGCCATGGCCATGGCTATTTATGCCAGCCAACCCCTCTCGGCCAAAAGGTTGGCCGAAATTGACCTTCACAAAATCCCTTCAAACTCCTCACAAAGCTTCCCCTAGCCAAGAGCATTTGATCCCCACTGTCCTCCTGCCCTAATTCCCACTGATTGAGCTCAATTTTGGAGCTCAATTCTCATGCAAGAACAGTAAACTTTCAAATCCTCCACCAAAATAAAATTAAACTCTCCCACACTTGCACAAGACCAAGAGAAGGAGTTCCCCAGTGAAAGCCACCTCTCCAGGCCACCCATTTGTTCTAGCCTCCAAAGGTTGAAATCGGGTCCGGTAGAAATCAGGTCTAGGCAATTCCACAGGGCCAGAGACTTCATCTGGAGCTTGCTTGGACTCAATCGAAGGTGACACAACTCTCAGATCGAAGCTTCACTTCTCTGAGCAAAGGTATGGGCTCTCTCTTCTTCCCAAGCTTCTGAACATTCTCTATTTTGATTGGGTTAATTTCATGCCACATAAATTGTATGGATATGTTTGTCTCTTCAACACGAATCCATAGAGTATAAGAACATAAAAATCTATTGAGAATCGAGTGAGATCTTAGGGTTTTAGTGTGGACGGTCACGGGTGCACACCAGTCGTAGACGATGACCAGGAGCCGTTGGATCATGCGTGTATAGAGCGGAAGGTCGAGATCAAGCCAGACAGCGCAATGGTACATGAACCGCGGCCCCTGGAGCTCTGACTCGGATGACGGCGTCGAATATGAATGCGCCGCGTGGTCTTTCGGAGCTGCCGAGGATTGCGTGGCGCCGCGTGGATAAGTAGGAAAATAGGGTATTTTTCTATTTATTTAATTATCAGAACTTCAAAAATTCATAACTTTGTGTAGAAAAATCATAAAAATAAAATAAAAATACCCTCTTGCTCAGTGAAAAGAGGAGAATAATGGAAAAGAAATCAAGTAATTTCATTGAGTATTTTATTTTTAATGATTTATTTATTCTCCGCATTGTTTTAATTCTCTATTTGCATAGGTAATTCACCATGGCATGAGACCATGAGGCTTTTGAAGCCTTTAAACTTGGGAATATTCCCTAACTTTTCCAAGGTCAGAGGCCATCCCTATGAGAAGTTATTGATTTTTCAATTGCATGTTACTTTTTTGAGTATTTTAATTCCAATAATTAGCATGTTGATAAATAAATTCTAGGAAAATTTGGTGATGTTTCCTATGACCAGAGGAACCTAGGAAAAATAGGTCTTAAGTTAATTCACATGGAACAACCCTAATTGGCCTAAACACCCAAAATTGAACTTTAATTAATTAGGGTTAACTACACATTAAATTAACATGAAAATAATTCTTCACTGATCTTTAGGATTAGAGGAACATCACATAAAAATTTGAGGTCAATTAGATTTGATTAACCTCACCAAATGGGTTGATTAAGCCTCTAAAGCAAAATGGATAAAATTAAACTTTAAAAATTCATAACTCACAATATAATTTTTAAAAATTCATAAAAATGGTTATGGAGCTTCTCTGATATCAAAAGAACTTAGAAAAATTAAAATTGTAATTTTCTAAAAAAGTTGATTTTTATCATTATTTTAATATTTTTAATAATTAAAAAATAATAAAAATCATAAAAATATTAAAAATCACAAAAATATCACATTTTGAATTCTAATCACTTAAAAACAAACCAAATATTTTTCCTAAGTCTCTAGGGTAAGATATTGAATTTTAAAGGTCTAAAACAATTTTTGAATTAAAATAATGATTTTCTTTAACATTTCCACTAAATTAATTCTAATAAATCAAAGAAAATTTAAAAAAATATAAAATTTTGTTTTCTGACTTCCCTAATATTAGAGAGATTTTTGAAAAATATAAAATTTATTTCTCAACTTTAATTTTATTTTAAAATTAATTAATACCTCAAAACTCAAAATAATTCTAATAAATAAAATATAATTCAAAAGATCACCAAAATTGGTCCAAATGGTCTTCTGGTCATTAGGAACATCCCATAATTTTCTTAAGGATAGAAAAATTTCCTTGATCATGTTATTGAATTTTCCTTGAAAACTCTTATTTTCCATTAAAAATAATTGCATAAATAAATTAATTAAATACAGAAAAATCACATTTTCTCCTCTTCTTAATTGACATGTGAGTGAGGTTACATAAAAGTTTCAATTTGAGTTTAGTGAGTTACAGAATTGTTAAGCTTGAAGGGCAAAAGGGTAATAAAAAATTTCAACCCTTAATTAAAATTTTAGGATTAATAAAAAAGGGGAGGGTAAAATATTTGATTTTAAACTAATTTTGGATGATTGAAACTTAAATGATTGAGCGTAGAAACCTACTAACCATTTCAAATATAATTAAAATAAAACTTTAATTAATTCATTAATTGAAATTTTGGAAGAATAATAGAAATTGGAATTATTAAAGTAGGGATATTATTAAGAGGATATTTATTCTTTAATTTAAAAATCCCTAATAAATCACTTCAATAATACTTAATTCTTAATTAAAAAATTAAAATAATTATCCAAATTAATAATTAAAACTAAAATTAAATTAAAATTAAATTAAAATTAAATTTAAATTAAAATTAAATTCAATTAAAATTAAAATTAAATTAAATTAAATTAAATTAAAATTAAATTAAATTAAAATTAAATTAAAATTAAACTAAACTAAGTTAAAGTAAAATTAAATTAAATTAAAATTAAATTAAAATTAAATTAAATTACATAAAATTAAATTAAAAATTAAATTAAAATTAAAATTAAATTAAAATTAAAATTAAAATTAAATTAAATTAAAAATTAAATTAAATTAAATTAAACCAAATTAAATTAAAATTAAAATCAAATCAAATTAAATTAAAATTAAAATTATATAAATTAAAATTAAATTGAATTAAATTAAATCAAAATCATTTAACAACAAACCTAAATGAAATCATTAAGAATTAAATCTAAAATAACTTGAACACTATTCCAAACTTAAACTAACTTTTATAATTAAGTCAAAATTGAAATTAAATCATTATGATTAAATCATTAAAATACCTAATAAATTGATTTGCCCTTTTAAAGCTCTTATTATTATAACTCTTAAATGAAGTATCAAGTGAAGTGTTACTTCACTTATAGGACATTCAAATGTCCTAGTTCACTGAGCAAGAGAACAAAACTTAAACCCCTGGATGATTAATTCACCTGTTCAACTAAATTTACTTAGACTCAAAATAATCCTAGAAATATTGAAAAGATGTTTAGGACTCGTCCTAAACACTTCCTCAATATGACGGGATGTTTTAGAAGAACAATTGAATCTAGTTGTTCTTTGATGAAAAAAATCATCCTTAAACCAAACCAAGAACCTATACGTCATAGGAGATCCTAGCTATAAGATTAGGAATTTGGTAGACAACCAAAACCCTTCTCTTAGCTTTACCTAGGTATCTGTTGAAATATTTAAATGCCTTAATATGTATTTTAAGTGCAGCTTGGGATGATAGGAAGACCCTTCAGGTACTCTTTTACTTTATTATAATTTACTTACATGCACTGTACTTCACTTTTTCTTGCATGAAAAATAAAACTGTTGCATGAAAACCAAAACCATTATGTTAGTCCGTAAACTGAAACTAAAAGTAAATTAAAAGCCATTGCAAGATAAAAATCACCGCCACAACATTTCAAAATATAAAACAACTCAAAATTTAATCACAAACAGAACAACGAAACTACAGTTGCAACTAAATTAAAACGACTCGTTTAATGATCGGGAATACCTCGGATGATGTAACCCACGTGTTGCTAACGGGATTTCCCACGGTCTAAATGAAAGTGTGGAACTCATTCAGTTGAGTTTAGCAAATTCATCTAGACTATGTGAATTCAATGAAAATAACGGTGCCCGGATGACGGAACCGTGGGATCTTAATCGGTTCTGTTAAAATAACTTTAAGATTTGTTTTAATTAAAACACTAAAGACACTTGAATTTTAAGATTTTCTCTAAACTAAAACACTTCTCTCATCTCCTGATTTACGACTTCTAAAACTAAACATCTGCAACAACAAGAAGCTTGGAGCATGGTGGGTAGCACGGCCATCGGCATCAGCAAGACTTGTGTCTACATCAGCAAAACTTTCCTTAAAATTAAATAACCAAGCCGTAGGACTTCGAGGTTGTTTGCCTAGTGCAACATAAATCCTCAACCTTTTCATTAGGCATTTGCATGATCATGTCATGTAAATTAAGCCCTAACCGGTCTTAGGATTCCGAGGTAGTCGTTCGGTACGACATAAACCCTCACATCTTCGAGGAAATGTATGATCATGTCATGCAAATATAAGTCCTAATTAATTAAAATTGGCAGGATTGCAACATTAAACAAACTCCCAAATGGAAACCAAAAAATAGGATGGTCAGGAAGTTGCCAAGATTCCTCTTGGATCCTTAACTTCCCCTACTCCTCTTCCTTTGGACTCTTAAAATAAGCTGTTCCAAATTTGATCCATTCCCTATTGAAATTTCCAAAACTCAAATCCTTTGAAACCTTAAAATTTGAAATTCTTGAGAGCAAAATCACTGATCATTATCGAGAGTTTTCTTAAGTGATTCCCGTCACTTAGGATGTAATTAACTGTAGGGGCTTTCCCTTATAGGGAACTTTAAGAACCCAGGGAATATAAACCCTGCTTAATTCCATTGTATTAAGTAGGGGAACTTGTTGGTTTATAAAATTGGTTTGCAGACCAAACGGATGTCACAAATCTTCTAGTTTACTTAATCGAGCCCCATCGTCAAGCAGTGTGTCAATTCTTCAGGAAGATACACGATTTGTGATGCGGTGCTCGTTTATATAAACTATTTGAGATGTGAGATCTGTTTGATATTTCATATCTTAAAATTTTCAAACTCAAAATTATTTTCAAAATCAAATAATACTTTCTAAATTATATATATATTTAAATTAAATTTAAAAATCTAAAATTCACCGACAATTTATGTTAGGCGACCCCTTTTTCTCAAATGCAACACATAACCTAAAATATGCCGACATGCGACAATTCTTGTTCCTCCGCTGGGTGGCAGTGAGAGTAGCTCTCCTTACCCCTCAGACTTTTGCGGGCATGGCACTGACAAGCCCGCCCTTTGCTGTAGCAACAACGGACTTAATTTCTTATCTTCTCCTGTTGCATGAGTGGCGTTTGCTTTTCTCTTCTTACTGGCGGATTGCTGACTTGAGCCACACTCTTTTATCACTGTCTGGCTATGGAACTCTTCCTCATCAATCGGGGTCCAATCATTTTTTTTCATATTGTAGCTCGGTTGGTGTGAAGTTAGAGTCAATCTCGATTACAGCTCCATCCCTCACCCTCTTTTCATCAAATGCTAGACTCACGCCACTTCTAAAGTTCAGAACCAACCGCCCATTTGACATTTTCGTGCGAAAAAACAAGGAAAGGATGAGGGGTTGTACTAAGAACAAGAATAATAAGAAAAAAAATTATTAATGAAATATCTTATTTATCTCTTTTAATTTTTAAATAAAGTAGGAAGAGATGAGGGAAAGATCAGGAATGAATTGATTTAAAAGGAAAGAATGACATTTTATTATTACAATTTCACGCGTTCTTTTTTCTTTTTAACACATTTTTTGTTAATGATTTTTTTTATCATCCATTTTTTTTATGTTTTGGGTTCAGACCCAGTCGCAAATGATTACTCTACCTGTGCTTCTAAGAATGAGACATCATTTTTAAAGTTCATCCTTTGAAACATCATGTTGTGTAATACTTCTTCAAAAATTGATCGTTGATTGGAAGCATAGGTCGTTCTCGATCGCAATTCACTAGTTGGTAGGAACCTTCTGAGTAGACTGTCTCGACCACGAATGGCCCTTCCCATGTTGGTTCAAAATTACCTCCTATCTTAAGATGTGCAAGAATAAGTCTTTTGATTCTAGAATAAGTCTTACGATGTGTAACATCCTTCTGATAAACTTTTCACTCCCACTGGCATTGCAGCAACTAGCACGAAAATGTGCGACAAGCTGCCCAGGGTTTCCCGTTCCATCAAAAGTCTTAAACAAAGGTGGTACGAAGCCTTTCAGGTATTGGACTGCATCGAAATCTTCAGGGTAAGGTCTACCCGTACGAATAGATGCTCCGCTCTTAGATTGTGCTAAGGCTTCTCGCACCTGCTGTTCTACCATGTTTTTAATGTCATTTTCGGGAATCATATTCTGTGTAGAATCCTTCTTTGGTGGCTCATCTCCATTGACGGATGTGATAACTTTTCCTCCATCTACAATATGGATGATCTCTGGGGGTGTTTCTTTCTGAGGTTGTACCTGACTCTGGAGAGTGGCTAAAGCAGCAGCCATCTCTTCCATCCTCTTTGTCATCTGGGAAACTGTGTCATCTCTTTCCTGAAGCTGTATTCTCATCTCTTCCGGTTCATCTCTTTTCGCAGCTGCCGGAGCACCTTGCGAAGCTGATGATGCTTGTGTCTCAACCATAATGATCTCAGAATACTCCTCATCCATGAACTCTGATGAATCAACTTCATTTTCTAACTTTTCTCCTCTTTCTTTCGCCAACCATCGGATCTCTGTCCTTAGCTTTCCTATAGCATCCTCGAGGGGTCTCTTCCAGACGGTCTCACGATTGTGGTGTGATGGCTGTTGAATTCCTTTTTTTGGGAGTTTTTTTTATTGCAGTAGCACTTTCTTCTAATTCAGGCTCTTTGACTAGGCTTTTCTTCTCAGGACGTTGTGTCGGTCTCGGATCGGTAATAATAAGTCGCCACACCATCCTTCTTGCAGGAGAAGGCCTAAGACCGGATGGTCTGTCGGCTATTTGTTATTAGGTGGTGTCCTCCCTAATATGACGGCCCGATAGAACAACAGGTGAACTAGCTCTTATTTTCTTCCTTAGTTTCTCTATGGTAGTGACAGGCTCTACTCACGGTCCGAGGCAGGATCTAGCTGGCACTCGTCCCATTCTTCTTAGGATTTCTGACATGGGGCATCTTACTTTCTTTGCCAATTTTTCTATCACAGCTTGTAGCCGAGCAAATGGCGTAGTCTTAACCCTTTTTCTTTTGTAGTTACGATAGTATGCAGGTCGGGGTACTGTAGTGGCAATCCTTCGGATGTCTTCTTCATCCGATGCAGCAGAGAGGGGGTGAAACCTACTTCCTTCCAATAGAGGTGTATACTCAGGCAGTTTAGGGATCTCTTCCAGGAAAGCAACTTCAGCGGCCATGGCTTTCTCAGTCCTGGCGATCTTTCTGCTTCTATTTCTCCTTTGAGTCCAAGTTAGGGGTGAAACTCTTGAACTGGACCGAATCTCAAAAAAAGATGGTATTGTAGCAAAATCTGTACCCTCCATGGTGATAGGCTCATCACAGACTTGGATTTCCTTCCCCTTCAGTTTGGCAGATGCCGGGGTAGGTGCAGAGATGACCAGACCAGTGGGGGTAGAGACAACAGTCCTCCTACAAATAGAAGTACTTCTTTCAGCTGGAACCCTTTGCAATGGAGGGAATTCTTGAGTCGACTTTAGGTTGAACTCAACCAGGGGTTTCTCAGTTTCTGGCACTTTGTCCGTTAGTGCGAAGAGAGTGACGTCATCGAACTTGATATCTGTATTACCGAATCCTTGTTCGAAACAGATGATCCCATTGTCAGGCAGCTCATCCTTGTAGACAGCCAAGTCAAGTCCGTTGGTGAAGTAGAAGATTAACTTTGGGGCAGTCATTTTCTGCAGAGCAGATTCCGAACGTCAGTCCCAAATTATGCTTCCCTTTGTCTCAAAACTTAGGACGAAAATGAAAGAGTCCGAACACATTTTTGTTTATCTTAGTGCATTTATGATTTTTTAAAAGAGTTTGCTTATTAAAATGTTATTTATTAGAGGATTTGTTTGTTAGGAACAAAATGATTAATAGAGGAAGGTTAAAGGAAAGGTAAAGGATTCGATTCAGAATTTGAAAGGAAGAGAATATCTCCCAGAACTTCTCAACCCGAGGGACCGCTCCTAAGCTAACACCTATTGGGGGTCCACCCCACCTCAGAAAAGAGGTAAAAAAGGATTTTAGAACCTCTCTGTTTAGGGGTGTCTAACCAGTGGCTCCTAAATCCGAGAGAAGTTGGCTATACCCGATCAAGATAGAAATGAATGTGGTATGCCAACGGAAAGAATGGTAGTTTGCTCCACTAGGGACATGGATACACTACCAATTTATGAAAGTAAAATCATCTGATCAAAATGGAGAGAGAAACTAGTCCCGAGCAGAGTCTCCAGAAGTATGTCGGCATATTTTTAGGTTTGTGTTGTATTTTAAAAAAGGGGGTCAACTACAGAAATTGTTTGCGAATTTTAGATTTTAAGTTTAATTTAAATATATATATATAATTTGAAAAGTAGCATTTGATTTTTGAAAATAATTTTTAAGTTTGAAAATTTTAAGATATGAAATCAAACCGATCTCACATCCCAAATAGTTTATATAAATGAGCACCACACCACAAACTGTGTATCTATCCCAAGGAATAGACTCACTGCTTGGTGATGGGGCTTGATTAAATAAACTAGAAGATTTGTGACATCCGTTTGGTCTGCGAACCAATTTTATAAGCCGACAAGTTCCCCTACTTATTATAAAGGTATTAAGCAGGGTTTATATTACCTGGGTTCTTAAAGTTCCCTGTAAGTGCAAGCCCCTATAGTTAATTACATCTTAAATGCGGGAATCATTTAAGAAAACTCTCGATAATGATCGGTGGTTTTGCTCTCAATAATTTCAAAGTTTAAGGTTTCAAATGAATTGGATTTTGGAAATTTTAATAGGGAATAGCTCAAATTTGGAACATTTGTTTTGACAATCCAATGGAAAGAAATGTAGGAGAAGCTGAGGATCCAACAGGAATCTTGGCAACTTCGAAAACTATTATATTGTTTGGCTTCAATTTGGGAGTTTATTTAATGTTATAATCCTGTCAATTTTAATTAATTAGGACTTATATTCGTACGACATGATCATATAAATAGCTTGGAAGATGTGAGGGTTTGTGTCGTACTAAACGACTACCTCGGAGTCCTAAGACCGATTAGGGCTTAATTTGCATTACATGATTATGCAAATGCCTAACGAAAAGGTTGAGGATTTATGTTGCACTAGGCAAACTACCTCGAAATCCTATGGCTTGGTTATTTAATTCTAAGGAAAGTTTTGTTGAAGTAGACTCAGGTTTTGCTGATGACGATGGTCGTGCTGCCCACTATACTCTAAGCTCTTTTTTGTTGCAGTGTGACCCGAGCCGCGCTTAACGCAGTAATGTTTGCTTCCAAAAGATAGCCAAAAACTTTGACTTAATTTATAAATAGCGGCTAGTGTATAAAATTAATATTATATAATTTAGTAAATATTTTTACACACTAGGGGTACTACGCAAGTATACGTATCGTTTCAAGTAATATAGGGTTTTTAAGAAAAGACCCCAATATCGATCCCACAGGGAAGATTTATAGAAATAAATTTTCTATGAAGTGAAAGCGAAATAAAATAGTAAAAATATTTTTATTTTATCTTTTTATTTGATTATAAATTACTATTAATTTACTAGATGCAATAAAGAAAACAATAATAAGATTTTATGAATTCTATATAAAATAAACAACTTTCTTTCCTTCAATTAATCTAAGATTTTTGAGATAACGTTGGAGAATTTGTTTTATGGTATTGTGCCAAATAGAAGCATTCCTATTCTTTACCCTTTGATCGAGGCGCAAATAACATTGACTAATCTACAAAATAGGTCCGGATGTATTGTTAGTAGAATGGGTTAATCTAGGCTCACACTTCTAGATGTCCAAGGGTGGCTATGGTTGGCCCTATTAGTGACCCTTTCCTAGTTTATAAATCAAATTATAAGAATTTAGTCTGTCACTCTAAATACTTATCAATTCTACGCCCTTTAAATATTATCTTCCTATTTATTTGCACTTCACCATGAATAGCCCGCACATGGCCTTCGACTACCCAAGGATTCGTGTGCATTTACAAGTTAAGAGTTCTTCTCCTTCAAGGTCTCAAAACTCTTCAACAGGTCTTAACAATTCCAACAGCCTATTTAAAAAGTAAAGTAAGATCAGGTATTAATGTCATCACAATATTTTGAAAATATTTTGAATTTTAATTCTCCATCGAATCTTTATATTATCTTATCTATCTCTTTATAATTGAAGTAAGAAAGTAACTAACTACTCAGAACACATTGAAAATAAATAACAAAACATGATAATTAAGCTTTAAATCAATTATAAAAATATACTTATCTCAAATATTTCTTCTACAGATCTTCTGATTCATATTGACTCCACGGTGTAATGAACTCCAGATGCAATAACTTGAAAATAAACTCACTAAACTAAACAAAAGTGGCCCTAAATTTCTCTCTCTAATTCTCTCTCTAAGGATGAGAGATCCTAAAGTAGATAAGAGAAAGGGGTACAATGGGAGGGGCACGTTTTCTGAAGAAATGGACCTCTATTTATATGCTTCAAGAGTTGCCTTGAGGCACGTCTTCAAAACATGTCCACATTCAATGAATCATCTAGAAGGTAGGTCTGGCACTTAGGCGCCAGATTCCGGCGCCTAGGCGCCAGACACCGCGTCCAGTTCTTCGCAACTCTTCACTTTGGCTTGCACCTCTTCGCGATTAAAAACATTTTGGAGCATCCAAATGCAAAGTATCACATGTCCTATTATCAAGGAACAACTGCCAGCCTTCTAGAATGTTCAATAACTGATCACTCCGTCAAAATAACTGATCAAACATTGTAAAAAACTTGACAGTTTTAGTATCAAGTCTGGCGCGTAGGTGCCGGTTTCTGGCGCCTAGGCGCCAGGCCATATTTTTTTATACTTTTGGTATTTTGCTCCATTTTTGCTCCTTTTTGTTCCTTTTTCCTTATTAGACTTTTTACATTACCTACATCCAAAAACACAAAAAATACCTTTCATTAAAGCATAATATCCTTAGAAATTGATAAGAATTAAGACAAAGAAATAAGTATTTTTTTATAGATCAAAATCCCACAAACTTAAATGTTACTTGTCCTCAAGTAACTCTTTTTACTACATAAAATATAACTTTTGGAAATAAGTGATAAATATTTAAGATTCCTTATAATTTTTGATTTTATAAAGTCTTTAGTAAATTATTAACCCAATTTCACTAACTAGGTTTAATTTTAAGAATTTAAAGAATATTTAACTACCAAATCATAAGATTTCAAACGTTTCATTCACTTTGAAAATAATAGAAGTCTATTATATTAAGCTTTCATAGATTATTTACAAGAAAAAGATCTTGAAAAATCTTTTCCAAATAAATATTTATGTATAAAAATCAAGTAAAATATGTAACTAGGTTTCTTCCTATAAGATAATTCAAGAGAAGCCAATTTTTTATTAGGCATTTCCTCAAGCTTCTCCACTCTATCTATATTTTTTTTTAATATATGGAGAGGATTACTATATCTGGATAGCCTATTAATGGTTTTGAAGTTCACTATCCTTAACTAATATTTTTAAAACTTATACATTTCCACTTAATTATTATAACATAAATAAAAATTCAAAAAGAATTCCAATCTTTTCTTTTTCAAGTGATAATTTTTTATTACTTAATAATTTAAAATTCTATTATTTCTACCATGAATAGAAAAATTCTTTATCTCATTCTTCTTTAAGTTAAATAATTCTATTCTTAAAATCAATCAAAGTTAGTAAAATTTTGGTTAATTTCACTAAATTGTTTATAATTTCAAAAATAAAACTGATCTCAAATAAATTCTTCATTCTTTAAGTTATGTTAAAAAGCTTTTTCTTTTATTTTTATGAAAATATTAGTTCTTTAAGGACAAATAAAATTTAATTTTGAATGGATTTTCCATTCCCCCAAAATTATGTTTTAGTATACTATGATAATTTGAAATTATGAGAGAAAGAAAATCATCGGAATTTTTAATATGTAAAAACAATCTCAAAAAGAAAAATTAACTTCTAATCATGCTTTTATAAATAATTAAGATAAAATTGAAGCATGTATATAGAAGGGTAAGCAGTTAATTGATGATGATATTAAATTTGAAACAGAATTTAAACATAGCAAAATAATTAATTACTAAACATTAAACTAAAACAACATATAAATTAATTCTAAATTCAGTCTCAACACAGCAGAATCCTAACACTAAACAGTCAACATACATCAAATACAAAACTAAGAAACAATCAAAATAAAACAAACTAACAGAGTAGCACATAAAAAAAATCGATAACTACTAATCACTAGCTGTAGCCTCATTATCATCTTCATCACCAAAGGAAAATTCTACGTCATTAGGATCTACAAATGGTGTGAAACTAGGAAAAGTAGGAAAGCTAACATCATGTTCACCCTTCAGAAATCTAACTAGGGCTTCATCATACTCAGCATCATAACTACTGTTCCTCTGGGTATAATTAGATAAATGATCTAGTTTTCTATCAATAGTATCAATCCTGCAGTGAGTTTGAAATAACTCCTGCTGTTGCTCTAAAAACTGATCATGCATTGATTCCCAGAAATCTGATGGTGGCTTAGCAGAAGTAGAGGGTCTAGAAGTAGAAGGTCTACCTGAAGTATGTGCAGAAGTAGGAGCGGTTGATCTCTTCCCTCGAAGACGATCATAGATACTAACACTCTCTTGCCCAATTGGCTTAGTAGACTTCAGCTTCTCCTCAGAAATATCAGCAGTGACTCCATTACTAACACATAGTGAGTAGATCAGAGATGGAAATCCTAATCCAACAGAAGTGCTGGACCTCGCAGTAGACTCCATAGAATCATAAATAATGCTCCCAACATCAATAGGCTTCCTCTCCTGAATGCAGTAATTTAAGATCGCTCGATTTCTAGTCACTTCACTCAAGTGGTTGGAAGGTAACAATCTTGCAGAAATAAAGTAGTGCCATGCTTTAGATACACCATTTAATTTAGAGGATTTGAAGTTTACCCTCTTTCCGTTCCTGATCTTCGAAGATCCAGTACCGTTAGTCAAATAAGCAATAATCATATCCAAATCTCCCTCAGATGGTGATAATCCAGAATAATAGCACTCAATAGTCGGTGGCAGGCCATAAAATATGTTGATTCCTTATGAACTAAATCTTACTCTGATACCTCTGACAAAGACTTCATAATCCTCGGCATCCAGAAAATTTGCATAAAATTCTTGAACAATCGGGATAACAGCAACAGCAGTAAAATAACAAAATCGTTGCCAGTTGTGCGCAACAATAGTGTTTTCGATCATTTCTCCAGGATGGTAGAAACTTCGTTCAGAAATAAACTTTCTGGACATCGCAAATTCATGGAAACAAAAATGCACAGTAGTAGTAGAGAATTTGCTGTTATCAAAGTTATCTCGTGCCTTCCCGCGTTTAGATTTTTGAGCCATCTAAACGTCAAAGAAAACAAGAAAAAAATTAGGAATCAAAGATTTAAACTCTTTTTAAGTTTATAAAACTTAAAATAAGTTTAGAAATCCAAAGAAGTCACTAAAAATTGAATATTTTTTCAAATTTTTGGTTCTTAGCTAAACTTAGGGAAATCTATGGTGAAATTCAAAAATAAATGGTTTAAAGTGAAGATCTGACCTTGAGACGAAGAAATCGAGTGGTTTCGCGCTCAAATCCTTGATGTTTTGACCTCAAAATGGATCTAGAGGACATATTTTTGTGAACTGGCGCTTAGGCGTCAAAAATGGCTTTTGGGGGTTATTTAAGAAATTTTTGGGTACAGGCCAAAATGGCGCTTAGGCGCCGAATTCTGGCATCTATGCGCCAGACTCGCCTTTCACAAAAAAATTTTTTAAAATTTATTTTTCCACCAAAATTCATAAATTCAACTTCCAATTACTCATACCCGAGTAGAGCTTCAGTTTCTAACTTCCATAACATTTTTGAAAAATTTATAAAAATTAAATATTAAATCCACCAATCAAACATAAGGTTTTCAATCAAACTCACTAATTTCCATTTAAAATATTCAATTTTGACTCAATACATTCCAGATAAGTACTACATTTGATTCAATTTCCAAATACACACTCAATCATAACAATTTCAAAGCAAAAACAACACACATTGAACATGAAAGCAAATACACAAACAAACACAATTGATTCTCTAAATCGATACAACGACTCAACAAACCATAATAACTATCTCATTACCAGAATATTCTAATCTTCACAAGAGAAATTGTGTATTCTACCTAGAAAGAATACTAACGCTCTCGGGAAATCTGTAGCCGTCTTTTCATCAATCCACTTGTTCTTCGCATACATTTCAACTTGAGCATCTTGATAAGCTGCAAAATGATCAAATTGAAGTTTCATTTGCTATTCTAGATGTTCAACTTGATGAAACATCTCATGAAGGCGATCTCCAATCCTTTTAAAATCTTCTTCAAGCTTATCTAAACGACTAGAAATTTTCTCTAAGCTTACAGCGATGAAACCATTGAAGTAGGGTTGAGGATCCCTTGAGACCTTTGTTGACCTCATTTTTGATGAGGTCTTCTCTTCTCTCTTTAGTACTTAGTATCTAGCCTTAGGCTTTTCCTTTAACCATCTTAGAGGACTAGAGATGGGACCCACCACTTAGAAATTTCAAACCACTTCTTAACTCCCTGCAAACTCCACAAACTTGACTGTAGACCCCTAATCACCTAGAGGGTTGAAATCAGATGTGGAAGTTTAAAGGATGAGTTCCTATAGGACTCTTTGGCCTTAGGATCGCCCCAGGTGGCCTCGGTCCGGTGAAGGGGCCGGCTTACACTACACTTACACACTACATTTCCACACACTTCCTAAAACCACACCCATACCCAACTTGACCTCCCGACTCATGTAGGTGATTCACATGGATGGTCCTTAACCCCTAAGCCCTCGCGTAAGAGGGTTAGGAACAACATAGTGAATGCCTCAAATGAGTCCTTTCATGGCTCATATGGGCTTGATATGGCTTCATGGCTCAACCAAAATAATTTCTTTCCACTTACATCCACCCAATATTCAATTTCCCAAATTTTCAATTTTTGACCCCCGGGACCCTACACCCGCTTAGCCTACCCAAAACCCTTAAAATTACCCAAATTTCTCAAAAATTTCCAAATTACCCAAAATTTTTCAAAATCAATCCCAAACATCCCCACATCACTCAAATTGATCATTCATACCCAAAAATACCAAAAATTCCAAAAATACCTCCTAATACCCTCCAAATACCCAAAATACCCTTCTTGGCCTAAAAATCCAAAAATTCAGAAAATTCCCAGAAAATTCCAGAAAATCCCAAATATTCCCAATTTCATTTTGTCCAACTACACCATGGGCCAATTTTGTCAATTTACCCTACTTTTGTCAAAACCCCCAATTTGACCCATTTTAACCCAAAGTGAACCCAATGTCAAACCAAACCTACCCAATTGACCCCAATTTTGGTCCAATTCAATTCTAAACTTTATTTAAACATCTCCAATACCAATCTAGACCAAATCTAAGTCCAATTTGATTGACATTTGGATCCAATTTCACTTTTGGCCTTAAAGCCTAATTTGGACCCATGACCCAAACTTAACCTAAACTCACCCAATTCAACTCCAATTAACCCCAAACCTTTTCTAAATCTTCCTTAACATTCCCACAAACAAAACACTAACATGATTTGCCCAAAATTTGAACCCAAACCCCACTCAAACTCAACCCAAAGCTAAAAGGCCCATTTTTGACCTAAACCCAAACCCCAAAATCAAAACCCAACCAAAGTCAAAACCTCTTTGAAACACTCCCATAAACATTTCTCAACATTAATTTTACATCAATTTCAACCCTAGCTCAACATTGGCCCAACTTGGCCCACTTGGACCTATATTGGCCCATTCACCAAAAGAATCCAAATCCAACCCAATTCAAGCCCAAAACTACCCCAAATTTGCTTCAAGTCACTCATGACACATCCATGAGCTAAACCCAACAATTATTTGGCCCAACCTCTTTACAAAATTTCATCCCAAAATCCATTTTAAAATTCAAAAGCCCACTTTCCTAATCCATCTTAAAAGCCCAAAATCCACCCTAAAGCCCACATGACATCTCCATTTACCATTCACTTAATTAAAGCCATCACCTAAGTCCTAAATTCATCATCAAATAATTCCAAATCAAGCCTCATGCCAAATCACCCCTAAATACCAAAATTTTCCTTAAATCCATTTCCATGAAATTGACTTCACTTTTCCCAAGCCAAAGGTGAGCCATGAAGCCATGCATGAGCCACATGGAAGCCATGAGAGCCTCTTTACATGTCACCATGCCATTTTGGGCAAAAGAAGGAGGCTCTTTCCTTAATTCCTAAAGGTGATTAACCACTTCCATGACTCCACTAAACCATGCTTAAGCCTAATTGTACTTGGATTGTGACTTGACCCCACTAATCAAGCTGATCCAAATCACTTTCTCCTCGGCCTAAACCAGGCCTTGGGTGGTGCACCTAGCCCAAATGGGTGGGTTGACCCATTTAGGTCCAAATCTAGCCATGCCCCATTCCACTTTGGATCAAAGACTTTACACATGTCCATGGCCAATTGATTGCACAAACCTCCAGCCACGACCCACCCGACCTTGAGGGTGACCCATGCCCAGCCGGCCGGCCACCGGGCCGCCGGAAAACACCATGGCCGAGAGCTCACATGTGAGCCAACATTGAAATTCTCACTTGCTGAGCTGCCCCATCCCCAGTGGCTACCATAGCTGATCTTCTCCTCACCAGAGCAGCTGATCCCAAGCCCTAACTCCCCCTGGGAGGCCCCCCAGCCAGCTCTATTTAAACTCCACCCCTCTCGGCCATGAGGGAGCAGAAGCACAAACCTTGCCAAAACTCTGCCAAAATTGTTCCAGACCCTCCTCCACCCTTAGAGCACTTGATCCCCAGTGAAATCCCCCTGTCATTTCTCCTCTGTAAGCTCAATTTTAGAGTTGAAATTCCACCCAAAACCAGGACACTTCTCCACGGTGAGCCAATCCCCAAATTGATTGGCTCTACACCTTCACCAGACCAAGGGAAGGTGTCCACCATCAAAAGCCCCATCTCCAGGCCACCCAGTTGCTCCAGCCTCCAAGCTTTGTGATCGGGCTTGGTCGAAATCATATCCGGACGATTCACCGGACTCAGGAGACTTCATCTGGAGCTTGCTGGGATCCAATCGAAGGTGCAACAACTCTCAGATTGAAGCCACACTTCTCTGAGCCAAGGTATGAGCTAATTCTTCATCCCGAGCTTCTGGAGATTCTCCATTTCAAATGCCTTAGATTCAATGCATGTTAACCGTATAGATGTGTTCGTCTCTTCAAGACGAATCCATAGAGTATAAGAACGTAAAAATCCATCGAGAATCGAGTGAGATCTTAGGGATTTAGTGTGGACGGCTCTCGGGTGAGAACACTTGGGGACGATGAACGGATGCCGTCCATTCAATACACGCGCGGACGGACGGCTCGGATGGCGTCGAACCGGGAGACGGTACGAGAACCCGGGGCCCGGGCTGGCTGACTCGAGTGGCGGCGTCGAATGGGAGCGCGCCGCATGGTCTTTCGTAGCCGCCGAGGATGCGCCGGCGCCGACTCGGATAAGTAGAAAATTAGGGATTTTTTGATTTATTTAATTCCCTAAACTTCAAAAATTCATATCTCTGTCTAGAAAAATCAGAAAAATAAAATAAAAATACCCTCTTGCTCAGTGAAGAGAGGAGAATAATGTGGAAAAGAAATCACTTAATTTCATCAAATATTTTATTTTCTAAAATTTATTTACTCTCTGCATTGTTTTAATTCTCCATGAATGCATACAATTCACCATGGCATGAGACCATAGGGCTTTTGAAGCCTCTAAATTTGGGAACATTCCCTGAATTTTCCAAAGTCGAGGCCATCCCTATGAAGAGTTCTTGATTTTTCAAGTTCGAGTTACTCGTTTTGAGTATTTTAATTCCAAGTAAATAGCATGTTGTGAAATAAATTCTAGGAAAATTTGGTGATGTTTCTTATGACCGAGAGAACCCTAGGAAAAATAGGTTTTGACTTAGTTCATTTAAAACAACCCTAATCGGCTTAAACACCCAAAATAGGTCTTTAATTAATTAGACTTAACCAGGCATCAAATTGACTTGAAATCAATTCTCCACTGACCTTTAGGATCGGAGGAACCCACCATAAAAATTTGAGGTCAACTGGACTTGGTTAGCCCTACTAATTGGGTTGATTAAGCTATTTAGCCATTTTAAACTTTAAAAATTCATAACTTTCAAAATATCTTTCAAAAACTCACCAAATTGGTTTTGGAGCCTCTCTGATATCAGGGGAACCTAAGAAAATTAAAATTTCAATTTTCTAAAAAGTTGATTTTTAATAATATTTTAATATTTTTAATAATTAAAAAATAATAAAAATCACAAAAATAATAAAATTCACCAAAATGTCACATTTTGAATTTTAATCACACAGGAACAAATCCCATATTTTTCCTAGGTTTATTTAGTGAGATATTAAATTTTAAAGCTTTAAGGTAATTTTAAAATTAAAAAAATGTATTTTCTAGCATTTTCACCAAAATAATTATAATAAATCATAGAAAAATCAGAAAATTGCAAAATTTGATTCTCTAATTTCCTTGATATTAGAGAGATTTTTGAAAAATATAAAATCCATTTTTCAACATTTATTTTATTTTTAAATTAATTAACACTCCAAAACTTAAAATAGTTATAATAAAAATAATATAATTCAAAAAATCACCAAAAATTGGTCCAAGTGCTTCTCTGGTCATTAGGAATGTCCCCTAATTTTCTTAAGGATAGAAACTTTCCTTTGGTCATGTTATCAAATTTTCCTTGAAAATTTCTATTTTCCACCAAAAATAATTATATAAATAAATTAAATACAGAAAAATCACACTTTCTCCTCTCATGTCTTTATTGACATATGAGTGAAGTCACATAAAAATTTCAAGTTCATTTGAGTTCAATTTAGTAAGTTATGAAATTATTAAGCTTAAGGGGTAAAATGGTAATTAAACTTTTAACCCTTAATTAAAACATTAGGTTTAATAAAAAATTAACAAGTAAAATATTTGATCCTAATCTGATTTGGATGATTGAAATTTAAATAATTAAAGGGTAGAAACCCCTTAAACAATTTTAAAATGATTAAACTTTAATTAAATAATGGATTAAATTTGGAAGAATAATAAATTGGAATTTTTAAAATAAGGGATATTTATTAGGAAGAGATTTATTCTTTAATTTAAAAATCCCTAAACTAATTATCTCATTAATACTCAATTCTTAATTAAAATGATAACTCAAATTTAAAATATTAAAAGACTTAATTAAATTATTAAACTCTTTTAAAATTTCAATTAAAATTAAAAATAAAGTAAATTAAAATTAAATTAAAATTAAATTAAGTTAAACTAAATTAAATTAAATTAAAATTAAATTAAATTAAATTAAATTAAACTAAAAATTAAATTAAATTAAATTAAAACAAATTAAATTAAATTAAACTAAATTAAAGTTAAATAAATTAAATTAAATTAAATAATTAAATTAAATTAAATTAAATTAAATCAAATTAAATTAAATTAAATTAAATTAAATAAATTAAATTAAATTAAATAAATTAAATTAAATTAAATAATTAAATTAAATTAAATTAAATTAAATCAAATTAAATTAAAATTAAATCAAATCAAATTAATTTAACATCAAATCAAACTAAATTGAATTAAATTAAATTAAAACTCAATTAAATTAAATTAATTTAAAGTGAATTGAATTAAATATAACAACACCTAAAACAGAAAGAAACTAAATGTAAAGCAACTTGAACATTATTCCAAATTTAAACCCTTTAACTTAAATCAAATCATTTGAATACTAATTTACCCTTGAAAGCTTTGATTATTATAACTCCTAAATGGAACATTAAATGAAGTGTTACTTCACTCATAGGATATTCAAATGTCCTAGTTCACTGAGCAAGTTAACAAAACTTGAAAACCTCGGACAGTTAATTCATCTGTGTAATTGAATCCATTTGGACTTAAAGCAATCCTAGAAATATTGAAAAGATGTTTAAGATTTGTCTTAAGCACTTCCTCGATACGATAGGATGCTTATAAGAACAATTGGACTTAATTGTTCTTTGATGAAGAAAATCGTCCTCAAACAAAAACACAAAGAACCTAGACGTCATAGGAGATGACTAGCTATAGGATTAGGAATTTGGTAGAAAACCATGACCCTTACCTTAGCTTTACCTAGGAACTTGCTTAAATATTCTAATTGTGTTTTAAGTGCAGCTTGGGATGACGGGAAGACCCTCCGAGTACGCTTTTATTTTATTGCAATTTACTTTCTTGCAATTTACCTTCTTGCAATTTACTTTATTGCAAATGAACTTTACTTTTCTTGCATGATAAGACAACTGTTGCATGAAAACCCACACCTTTAGGATAGCCCCTAAAACTGAAACCAAAAATAATTTAAAAGTCATTGCAAGATAAAGTTCACCGCCACAACATTTCAAAATATAAAACAACTCAAAATTTAATCACAAACAGAACACAAAACTACAATTACAACTAAATTAAAACGTCCCGTTGGATGATCGGGAATACCTCGGATGATGTAACCTACGTGTTGCTAACGGGATTTCCCATGGTCTAAATGAAAGTGTGGAACTCGTTCGGTTGAGTTTAGCAAATTCATCCGGACTAAGTGAATCCGATAAAAATAATGATGCCGGAAGGATGGAACCGTGGGATCTTAACCGGTGTCGTTATAATCAACTTTAAGATTTGTTTTAATCAAAATACAAAAACACTTGGAAATTAAGACTTCTCTAAACCAAAACACTTTTCTCATCCCCTGATTTATGATTTCTAAAACTAAACAAATCCAACAACAAGGAGCTCGGAGCATGGTGGGCAGCACGGCCATCGTCGTCAGCAAAACTTGAATCTACTTCAGCAAAACCTTCTTAGAATTAAATAACAAAGTCATAGGACTTCGAGGTAGCTTGCCTAGTGCAACATAAATCCTCAACTCTTCGTTAGGCATTTGCATTGCAAATTAAGCCCTAACCGGACTTAGGATTCCGAGGTAGTCGTCCGATACGACATAAACCCTCATATCTTCTAAAGCTATTTGTATGATTTTATCATACAAATATAAGCCCTAATTAATTAAAATTGGCAAGATTGAAATACTAAATAAACATTAGGACTTTCCTAAACTCGAGCCAAACAATAGGATAGTCGGGAAGTTACTGAAGTTCGCTTCGAATCTGTGATTTCTCCTACTTTTCTTCCCTTGAATTCCCAAAATAAAATGTTCCAAACTTGATCCATTCCCTATTGAAATTCCAAAATTCAATCTTTGAAAACCTTAAACTTTGAAATTCTTGAGAGCAGAATTATTGATTATTATCGAGAGTTTTCTTAGGTGATTCCCGTCACTTAAGATGTAATTAACTATAGGGGCTTGCCCTTATAGGGAATTTTAAAGAACCTGTGTAATATAAACCCCGTTTAATACTTTCATATTAAGCAGGGGAATTTGTCGGCTTATAAATTGGTTCGCAGACCAAACGGATGTCACAAATCTTCTAGTTTATTTAATCGAGCCCCACCATCAAGCAGTGTGTCTATCCTTAGGGATAGATACACGGTTTGTGGTGTGGTGTTCGTTTATATAAACTATTTGGGATGTGAGATCGGTTTCATCTCATATTTTAAAATCTTCAAATTTAAAATTATTTTCAAAATCAAATACTACTTTTCAAATTATTTATTTAAATTAAATTAAAAATTCGCCGACAACTTCTGTTAGGCGACCCCCTTTTCAAAATAAAACACACAACCTAAAATATGCCGACAACTTCTGGCGACTCCGCTGGGGACAATTCCTCTCTCCATTATAATCAAATAATTCTGCTTTCAAAAATCGGAAGTGTATCCATGTCGCTTGTGGATCAAACTACCCTTCTTTCCGTTGGAATACTATGTTCATTTCTATCTTGAATGAGTATAGCCAACATTCTCTCGGATTTAGGAGCCACTGTTTAGACACCCCTAAACAGAGAGGTTCCGAGCTCCTTTTACCTCATTTCTGAGGTGGGGTGGACCCCCAATAGGTGTTAGTTTAGGAGTGATCCTTCGAGTCGGGAAGTCTTGCTTAAGACTTTCTTTTCCTTTCTTTTCCAACTCCGAATCGGATTCCTTACCTTCTCTACACCTTTGAACATTCCGTTCTAAATAAACAAACCCTCTAATAAGTGATTCTTTTAACAAATGATTCCTTCTTATAAATACATGAACAAAATGAGTTCGGACTCTTTTTAATTCCTTTCTTTCGTCCTAAAGAAAAGAAGCATAACTTGAGACTGAAACCCAGAATCTACCTTGCAGAAATGGAAGCCCCGAAACTGATTTTCTCCTTCACCAACGGACTGGACTTCGCTGTCTATAAGGATGAGCTGCCCGACAATGGGGTCATCCGATTTGGACGAGGATTTGAAAACACGAACGTCAAGGTCACCAACGTCTCCCTCTTTGCACTGACAAACAAGGTATCTGAAGCTGAGGAGCCACTGCTTGAGTTCAACCTTAGGTCGACCCAAGAGTTTCCTCCCCTGCAAAGGGTCCCGACTAGGAGGAGTACTGCTGTCCGCAGGAGGACTGTTCTCACTACCCCCACTGGTCTAGTTGTTTCTGCACCTACCCCGACTTCTTCCAAATCAAAGGGGAAAGAAATCCAGAACTATGGTAAACCTGTTACCGTGGAGGGTACGGATCATCCTGTAAGACCTTCTGTCTTCGAAATCGGGTCCAGTTCAAAGATTCCGTCGCTGACAAAGACCCAAAGAAGAAATAGAAATAGAAGGATAGCCAAAGAAGCCAGAGCTGCTGAGATTGCTTTCCTGGAGGAAATTCCAGAACTGCCAGAATATACACCGCTACCAGAATATACACCACTGCCTGACTACATACCACTTTTGGGAGGAAGCAGGTTCCATCCCCTCTCCGCCGCAGAGGATGAGGAGAATGTTCGCAAGATTGCTGCCACATTACCTCAGCCCGCATACTACAACGATAGCCGCAAGAAAAGAACTAGAACTACGCCGTTTGCTCGACTGCAAACTTTGGTAGAAAAGCTAGCAAGGAAGGAAAACTGCCCCGTATCGGAAATTCTACGAAGGATAGGGCGGGTGCCAGTCAAATCCCGTCTTGGGCCACGAATAGAGCCCGCCGTCATGACAGAAAAGCCAAGCAAGAGAATGAAGGCTAGCCCGCCTGTCGTAGTATCAGGATTACAGATTAGGGAGGATACCACCTTCCAGCATTTGGCCGATAAACCATCTGGTCCTAGACCTTCTCGCTGCTAGAAGGATGGTGTGGCGTCCCACTACGGGGCGATTGAGGCCGAAACGACGGCCCGAGAAAGAAAGTCTCGCCAGGAGGCTGGAATCTGAAGAAAGTGCTACTACGATAAAGGGGACTCGTGAAAGGGGGACCCGGCAACCATCGCATGACAACCGCAAAGACACACAGAAAGCTCCGCTAGAAGATGCCATGGAAAAGTTGAGAACCGACATCCGACGGTTGGCAAAAGAAAGAGAAGAAAAGTTCGGGGATGAGATCGACTCATCGGAATTCATGGACAACGAATATGCAGAAATCAATATGGTTGAGACACGAGCTTCATCAGCTTCTCGAGGTGCTCCTGCAGCTGCAGAAGAGAGGAGCGAGGCGATGAAGAGACGGCTTCAGGAAAAGGATGACACGATCGCTCAAATGGCGAAGAGGATGGAAGAGATGGCCGTAGCTCTGGCCACTCTCCAGAGTCAAGTACAACCACATAGAGAGACACCCCTAGAGGTCATTCACATCGTAGACGGAGGAAAGGAGATTACATCCGTCAATGGGGATGACCGAGCGAAAAGGATACAACACAAAGTATGATCCCCGAAAAGGATATCAAGAACTTGGTAGAACGGCGAGTGCGAAGTCCTAGCACAATCGAAGAACGGGACATCCATTCGGACGGGTAGACCTTACCCGGAAGAATTCGACGCCGTCCGATACCCGAAAGGCTTCGTACCACCTCGCGTTCGAAGACTTTCGACGGAGCCAGGAACCCCCGACGGCATGTTGCACACTTTTGTGCCGGTTGTTGCAATGCCGGCGGGAGCGATGCGCTACTCTTTCGACGAGTTCGTCGGCGGTTTGTCGGGAATCGCCTTCGGCGGGTTTGCGGGAGTACCCAACGGTTCTGTGAAGACATTCTCAGAGCTAGAGAGCCTCTTCATCAAGTGATTTGCCGGAGCTCAGCACCACATCACTATAGGTGATTTAGTGGTAGAGAAACAAAGGCCGAATGAAACTTTAGTGGATTACATACTTCGATGGAGAAATTTAAGTATGAAGTGTGAACCACAACTGCAAGAACAACATGCAGTCGACATCTTGCTTAAAAGCATTCACGGCCCGATAGCACTTCTCCTCAAAGGATTCACTATTAAGACTTTTGAGAAGTTGTTAAGCAAGGCCGGAAGCTTGCAAGAAGAGGCGAAGCAATTAAGTTTTGCCGACAAGACGGACAAGCAGAAGCCGGTGAAGACCTTCGAAAAGAAATTCGGGATCGTTGCAGGCGGTTGATAAAGGCAAACAACCGATGCAAATACCACCGAACGGCCGCAGCAACCACAACAAAATTACCAGGCAACCCCGGTCCAGCTATCGGTCGTCTCCGCGAGTATGAACAACCGTCCCGTCCGCAACGTACATTGAGGGAGCTTCGAGCGGAGAATATCCATTCAAAAATGAAGCGATGCGAAGATGTTCCGTAGCCTAATGAAAACTCCAGATTTCCAGTGCCGAGCCCAAAAGACCAGAGGAAGTCAACAAGAAAGGTGATCTCAACTTTTGTCCCTACCATCGGATTCTTGGGCACAAGATAGAAGATTGCATTACCTTTAAAAGTTGGCTCAATGACAACCTTCGGAAAGGAAATATAACAATCCCGAAGGAGTACATGAAGGAACCCAGAAAGGAGGTTCCGTCAATGTTATCTCAACTGATCCCGTCATTCCGATAGATCCCTATGCAATCGACGATGGATGGACTACCGCCTGGACGAGATCTTCGAAGAAGATTTTAGACAACATCCGAACCGCTTCGGTGCGAGCTTCAATTCAGAGTTCGAGACCTGTTAAGCCGGTACTATCACTTGCGATAGAAGAACCACCTCGACAGGAGACAATCGAAGAAAAGAAGAAAATTGACGAAGAAGAGTGGACCGAGATTCCTAAGGCTAGACTAGGGGCTGCTTATCCTAGGATAGTTGTTTCCGATTCGGGGGAGAAATCCCTCGAACCTCTGATTTTGTATGATTATCTGCTCACTTCGGTGGGATCATATAGTGATAAGGGTGATGGCGTTGGCTACGTTTTGACTGTTTCTAAAAATTACGTAACTAACGACAATCCGGATATCGACTTCGATACCAACAACAATTCTCAAATCATACACGATCTCGACAAGCAAAATGACGAAGAAGACATCCATCAAGGAGGCTACGAGAGTTCAACAAGCAACGGATCTATCTGTGAGTTTCGAGGAGCTCCAGTTACGATAGAGTTAGAGCCTTCAGATTTTGAAGATAATCTAGAAGAGCCAGTCATTCCGATTCGGGAGGAAACACCGGCAAACTCAACACTAGATTCGAAGAAATTACGAAGTCAACTTAAGAAGTGGAAAAGTTCTACCTCCGAGAATGGGTCCAAAAGAAAAGGAAAGCGGGTGGTTGTTCAAGAAGAACCAACCCTGGCAGAAGAAATACTCATTCGAGAAGAAGCTGAGACGCATGAGAACAAAGTGGACTACAACGTGCTAGCCCATCTTAGGAAACTACCGGCCAATCTGAGCATTTACGATGCTCTCATCTTATCAAAGGAGATGAGAGAAGCTCGATCGAGGCCTTACTTGATCCGGAAATTTGCTTAGCTCAAATGGCCGGAGATTCCTTAGATGAGGTTTGCTCGTTAAAGGAACGACGAGGTGTTACCTTCACGGACAATGACCTACTACTTGGGACAGCGAGATCACAACCGACCGTTGTACATTTCAGTTACAATCGGAAAATTTACACTCTCCAGAGTATTGGTGGATCCCAGAGCATCAATCAATATAATGAGTCTTCGAACACTAGCATATTTGGAAATTGATGCTCGTGAGCTTGAGGCCGACAAAATGTTGTTAAGAGGATTCAACCAGAAAGGAGAAAGAGCCCTCGGATCAATAACGCTACTGATGAAGACCGGTGATTTAGCAAAGACAACCGCAAAATTTCATATAATCGATTCAGAAACGTCGTTCAACGCTCTACTTGGGCCGACCATGGATACATGAAAACGGGATGGTACCATCATCTCTACACCGAGTGCATCAAATACTACGATGGAGGGGAACGAGTGCATCAAAGGTGACTTGCAACCATTCTCCGTACATGAGATTGGAATCCATGAAGATGCGACTTATTATGCACCGCCAAAGAAAACAATCTTCTCCGGAGATACCGTAACAAGTGAAGCAAAGAAAGTTCGGGACAACGAAGAACCCGAAGTTCTAGCCCAACGAGTCACTCACCACTCCCTTCCGGCGAGATGGTGAAGGTTTCTCCACAACTCGCATCCGAGGTCGAGGCCGGGGACGAGGCCGTGGTAGAGACGTTAGGACGATTGGACGGAGAAAACCAGCCATCAATGTTGATTGGGAAGATAGTTACAAGAAGAAAAAGAAATCAAGCAAGAAGCAGCAACAATAAGCCGAAAGAAGCCGCAATACAAGATCTCCCTCGAAGATGAAAAGAACGAAGAATACAAATCAATGTACGAGAAGATTAACCACTATGTACATACTATGACCTTAACTCCGATCCATTCTAACAAGATCGAGGGTATGGTGGTCAAAGAGGTACGTAACAACGGTGCGAAGCCAATCAAATTCTACCGTGGTGCTTCTTCCTCCAAAACTGAAAATAATGTACAATTCGAAGATGTCACTTCATCAGAATTAATGGAATTACCTTTTGAGTGGTACTCTCCCTGTGTTCAAAATTTAATTCAACGTGGTTTCTTACCTCGACAATGGACAAAAGGCCAATCACAACATTTTGAAAAGTTATGGAATAACTCCGGTCGTCCACCCAATTCAAAGTATGGACTCGGATTTGGCACAGTAGGATCAGTTGACGATACTGAATTTTGCTTGGTTGTCACTTGCAAGTCCAATGAAAACTGCATGGAGACTACAGACGAACTCGAAGATTTACAAATTGGAGACGCTCCACCGAATTCGAAGAAGAAATCAAATCTACAATAGATGAGTTAACGGAAGTTAACTTAGGTACTAGCGAAGAGCCTAGACCTACCTTTGTTAGCTCCTTACTCAATAAAGAAGACTCCGAAGAAATAATCAAGTTATTAATGGAATTTAAAGACTCGTTTTGCTTGGAATTATGACGAGATGCCGGGATTAGCTCCGGAGGTCGCAGTCCATAAGCTAGGAGTGGATCCTACTTCGTCCCGGTCGGACAAGGTCCCGGAAGAATGCGTCTAGAAATCGAACAACAAGTCATAACCGAAGTTAAAAAGCTAATAGACGCTAAATTTGTCCGTGAAGAACAATACCCGACTTGGTGGCCAATGTAGTGCCGATCGAAAGAAGAATGGTCAGATCAAAATCTGTGTGGACTTCAGAGATTTAAACAAGGCATGTCCAAAAGATGAATTCCCTCTACCGATTCCAGAACTAATGATCGACATTGCTTCAACACATGAAATATTCTCGTTCATGGATGGATCTTCAGGATACAACCAGATAAAAATGGCTCAAGAAGATGAAAAGCTTACGGCATTCGGAACGCCGATCGGAGTATTTTGCTACACGGTGATGCCATTCGGACTCGAAGAACGCAGGAGCAACCTACCAGAGAGCAATGACAAGAATTTTTGATGATCTCATCCACAATCAAGTCGAATGCTACGTGGACGATGTGGTCATCAAAAGCAAAGTAAAGGAAAACCACTTGTATGATTTGAGAATTGTTTTCGAACGATTAAGACAATTTAACCTTAAGATGAATCCCTTAAAATGCGCCTACGGCGTCACCTCCGGGAAATTCTTAGGATTCGTTGTCCGACATCGTGGAATTGAAATCGACCCGGAAAAGATTAAAGCTATCTTAGAAATGCCGCCTCCCAAAACCTTAAAACAACTACGATCTTTTCAAGGGAAGGCGGCATATCTTCGACGCTTTATCTCAAACCTGTCGAGTAGGTGTCAGCCTTTCTCGGCACTAGTTAAAAAGGACGCCAAATTTATTTGGGAAGAGAAATGCCGAGAAGGCCTTCGAAGACATTAAACAATATTTAATGACACCTCCCGTCTTAGCGGCCCCGGTCTCGGGTAGACCGGCGATACTTTACACCGCGGCTTTAGATGACTCTCTCGGAGCCCCGATAGCCTGAGTCAATGATGAGGGTAAAGAAAATGCTCTTTACTACTTAAGCCGTCGTTTACTTCCGACGGAAGTAAGGTATCCCGCAATTGAAAAGCATTGTTTGGCCCTGATCTTCGCCGCTCAAAAGCTCAGGCACTACATGCTTTCTCATAAGGTCAACCTGATTTCGAAGTTTAATCCATTGCAATACTTGATGACTCGTCCAACACTTTCCGGTAGACTTGCCAGATGGTCAATGATATTATTGCAATTCGATATAACTTTCGTGCCTCTGCGTGCCGTGAAGGGACAAGTCTTAGCAGACTTCCTCGCAGCACACCCTTTGCCGGCAGAATCTCCTCTCAATGATGATTTGCCAGATGAACAAATAATGAACCTAGAAGACCTTGATGATCGACGTTGGGAATTATATTTCGACGGAACATCTTCAGCACACAAAGACGAAGAATCACAAGTGATAGTGCCCGGTAAGGCAGGAATCGGGCTAATCTTTATAACACCGGAGCGGGGGATGTTAAGATACTCCTACCACTTGACAGAACCGTGTACAAACAACGAAGCGAATACGAAGCCCTCATAACGGGACTGGAATTAACCATTCAAATGAGGATAACATACATTAACATCTATGGGGATTCACAGTTAATCATTCAGCAGATCGCCGGACAATACAAAATTTTTAAACTAAGACTCGAACAGTACTTCCAGTATGCCATACAGTTATTGGAACATATTCCAAATGTGACAATTTACAAGATTCCCAGAAAAGAAAATGCTTTAGCAGATGCTTTAGCCCGTCTCGCAAAAGAGTTTGCCTGTTTGCAAGATGAATCAGTGGAAGTGTCAGTTCACGGACGTCGGGTCCTATCACAGCTCGACATGGACACAATACACAAATCGGAAAAAGAAAAAGAATCGATTGCAGCAGTGACAGAAAACACAGAAGATTGGCGACAATCATTGATAGATTACCTGCAAATGGGAAAGCTACCAGACGATAGGTCGTTAGCCCATCAGATCAAGAAAAGAACTCTGTCTTACGCATTAATAAACAACACATTGTACAGTAGATCTTTTGATCAAATGTGGCTAAGGTGCCTCAGCGGGTCCGAGGCCCGTGAAATTGTTAAAGAAGTGCATTCAGGACTCTGTGGCGCTCACCAGTCGGGTCCGAAGATGAAAATGAAAATTAAAAGATTAGGATACTACTGGCCCTCAATGATGACCGACTGCATGAAAATCGCCAAGAGCTGTCACCAATGCCAAGTGCACGGAGTGGTTCTACACCAACCTCCAAATGTGCTACACCCGACAATTGCGTCGTGGCCATTTGAATGTTGGGGCACGGATATAGTGGGTCCGATAGAACCACCATCTTCAAAAGGACATCGTTTCATTCTTGCGGCTACAAATTACTTTTCCAAGTGGGCAGAGGCAGTTCCACTTAGAGAAGTGAAAGCACACCACGTGCTACAGTTTTCAAGAACCAAGTTGTCTACCGTTTCGGAGTGCCGCGCGAGATCATCTCGGATAATGGGTCGGCATTCGAAGCACGCAAATCAACAATTTTGTCAGGAGACACGGAATCGACTCGCGATACTCAACAATTTACTACCCAAGAGCAAACGGTCTCGCTGAGGCTTTTAATAAAACTCTCGTTCAAATCTTAAAGAAAACCTTGGACGATAATAAGAGAAATTGGCATGAGAAATTGTTAGAAGCCTTATGGGCCTACCGGACAACTTTCGAACTCCTACTCAAGCTACACCTTACGCTCCGGTGTATGGGTCCGAGGCAGATGTTACCTTTAGAGGTTCGGCTCCCTTCACTCGGAATTGCAGTTGCAAACAAGATCACGACAGAAGAAAACGCCGGATTACGACTTGAAGAATTAGAAAGCTTGGAAGGGAAAAGACTCGCAGCGCAACAGAATTTAGAACTATACCAAGCTAAGATGGTTCAAGCCCATGACAAGCTGGTCCGCCCAAGAACCTTCAAAGTTGGTGACTTAGTTCTCGTTCTCAAGAGACCTATTCTTGCACACCGCAAGATAGGAGGAAAATTTGAACCCACTTGGGAAGGACCGTTTGTGGTTGAAACAGTATACTCGGGAGGTTCCTACCGGCTAGTGAATTGCCGGGGAGAACGACATATGCTTCCGATCAACGGATGATACTTGAAAAAGTATTACGCTACCTAATGTTTCGAAGGAATGAATTCTTCATCCCTAAGAAACACGAGCAAAGTAATTACTTATGATTGGGTCCGAACCCAAAAATAATAAAATGTGCTAAAATAAATAAAATCATGATAATAAAGTTTTCCTTGTTTTCTTTTCCAAATCAAAATCTCTTTCCTGATCTTATCCCGCTTCATTCCTGTTAAATTTTAAAAAAAATATATATATAAAAAATATATGTCTTTAATAAACATTTTCTTAATGTTCTTGTTCTTAGTACAACCCCTGATCCTTTTCCTTGTCTTTTCGCAGGGAAATGTCGAACGGGCGGTTGGTCCTGAACTTTAAGAATGGCGTAAGCCTTGCACTCGATGAAAAGAGGGTGAAAGATGGAGCGATAATCGAGATTGACTCGGATTTCGCACCGACGGGCCTACGAGTACGAGGAAAGTGACTGGGTCCCAGTTAACCGAGAAGAACTACCCGGGCAAACGATGATGAAAGTGGGTGGCCCAAGCCACCAATCCAACAACAAGAAAAGAAAGGCAAATGCTGAAGAAGACAAGAAAATGAAGTCTGTAGTGGCTACAGCAGAGGGCAGGCTTGTCAGCGCCGCGCCCACAGAGATTCAAGAAGTTCGAAGAGCTACTCTCATAGCAACGCAACGAAGAAATAAGAATCGCCGTATCCGTAAGATGTTAACAAAACTAGCTGCGGACCAACGCGACGAGACAATTGCTAATGCCAGCACACACATTTCAAGGACACCGGTTCACCGAGAACCTAAAGAAAGGAGGCCGGCTCCTAGGATAACGAGAAGAAACAGGGAAATCTCCAGAAGATCAGAAGAAAGAAGGCTACCACGCCACCGGATAGAACCACCAGTAGTGCATGACCTTGTTGCAGAAGCAACCCCGGGGGATTTCCCGACAGGCATCTTCCCTGAGGAGCCGAGGTATGCAGGAGAACGTGAAGGGATTGAACCATATATCCCACAATATGTCACAAGGCCTCGCCATCTGCAGATCATTCCGGAATACGAGCTGGAGAGGATGCGGAATGTTGAAAAGAAAACTTTCGAATACTTCGAGAGAATTAAAGGAAGAAGGATCAACATACTAGAGGGCCTCGAGCTACATACCGACGTATTCTCGCAGTATGAACAACAAGAAATCGTGGATTGTATCCGGGATCTGAAAAGAATGGGCCGAGCAGGCCGCCTGAGGGAAAACACATACTCGGAACCCCGAAGATGGATGCCAGGGAAAGGAAGAATCACAATACAATGCGGATGCTGCTACAACTTTGTTGAAGACAGAAAGGGAAACCCACCGGGGATACTCCGTCATGGGCAAGTGGATCCGATGCCTTTAGTTATCAAGAGAATGGTAAAGAGATTGATAACATGGAGGGTACTGCCAGCAGATTGCATACCCAATAGCTGCATTATCAACATCTACAAACAGGGTGACTGCATACCCCCACATATAGATCACCACGACTTCGTCGGACCTCTCGCACGATCTCTTTCCTGAATGAATGTAATATCATGTTCGGGTCTGACCTCCGGATAGCAGGCCCGGGTGAGTTCCGAGGGCCAGTAAAGATACCTCTACCGGTGGGTTCCGTCATGATACTGCAGGGTAACGGAGCAGATATCGCTAAGCATTGCATACCAGGAGTGCCAGTGGAGCGGATCTCAGTTACTTTCAGGAGAATGGACGACAGCAAGATACCTTACCATTTCCAACCAGACCCAGAGCTAGAGAACCTCCGGCCTTACGAGCTGTAAGTTACATGGGAAATATCACACCTCCAACGTACATCCAGCCGGCATCCTTGCCAAGGATGGCTTGGAAGGTGATGTTATTAACCATGTACCCCACTATTCAGACATGGATTTTTGACAGATGCTTCTTTTGATGGACCAACAAAGATCATACACGATCCGTTTCGAGTCTACATGGATTGTATGAAATGTATTCCAGATCGAGTTGTACGATGTATTCTCAACATGATTGGAATGAAAGTGACCATGTCACATTTTTGGCCTTCACCTCTTTTGTGCAAATTGATTGGGAAACGCCATTAAAGTTAAATGAACTTCGAACAAAGAACAGAAAAGAAATAAAACAAAAAAAAGAGATAAAAGAAAACTTTCTAAAAAAAAAATCTAAAAATGACAAACACCAAATAAACGATAAGATAAAATTTGAATCATTAAAAGATAAACGAAATCAACACAGATCTCAAATTCCATCCTTCCAAATTTCAAATCAAATCTTTCCAAATCTCAAATCAAATTCTCAATCAAATTCCAAATCCAATCTCGATCAAGTTTCAAACTTGATCTTCCAAATTTCAAATCAAATCTTAAATCAAATTTCAATCGAGTTCAAACTCATTCTTCCAAATTTCCAAATTCAATCTTTCCAGATTTCAAGTCTCAATCAAATTCAGATTCAATTTCTTCCAGATCTCGAATCAAATATCAATCAGATCGAATTCAAACCTTTTGGGTCAAGGATTTTATATCCAAGACTGCACTGCTTTAGGATTCTTTTTCTATTGCACTGAAATACATCAAATTCAAACTTTTGGGTCAAGGATTTTATATCCAAGACTGCACTGCTTTAGGATTCTTTTCCTATTGCACTGAAATACATCAAATTCAAACTTTTGGGTCAAGGATTTTATATCCAAGTCTCGCACTCGCTTTAGGATTCTTTTCCTATTGCACTCGAAATACATCAAATTCAAACTTTTGGGTCAAGGATTTTATATCCAAGATCGCACTCGCTTTAGGATTCTTTTCCTATTGCACTGAAATACATCGAATTCAAACTTTTGGGTCAAGGATTTTATATCCAAGACTGCACTGCTTTAGGATTCTTTTCCTATTGCACTGAAATACATCGAATTCAAACCTTTTGGGTCGAGGATTTTATATCCAAGACTGCACTGCTTTAGGATTCTTTTCCTATTGCACTGAAATACATCAAATTCAAACTTTTGGGTCAAGGATTTTATATCCAAGACTGCACTGCTTTAGGATTCTTTTCCTATTGCACTGAAATACATCAAATTCAAACTTTTGGGTCAAGGATTTTATATCCAAGACTGCACTGCTTTAGGATTCTTTTCCTATTGCACTGAAATACATCAAATTCAAACTTTTGGGTCAAGGATTTTATATCCAAGTCTGCACTGCTTTAGGATTCTTTTCCTATTGCACTGAAATACATCGAATTCAAACTTTTGGGTCAAGGATTTTATATCCAAGACTGCACTGCTTTAGGATTCTTTTCCTATTGCACTGAAATACATCGAATTCAAACCTTTTGGGTCGAGGATTTTATATCCAAGACTGCACTGCTTTAGGATTCTTTTCCTATTGCACTGAAATACATCAAATTCAAACTTTTGGGTCAAGGATTTTATATCCAAGACTGCACTTCTTTAGGATTCTTTTCCTATTGCACTGAAATACATCAAGTTCAAATTTTTGGGTCGAGGATTTTACATCCAAGACTGCACTGCTTTAGGATTCTTTCCTATTGCACTGAAGTACATCAAATTTAACCTTTTGGGTCGAGGATTTTACATCCAAGATCGCACTCGCTTTAGGATTCTTTCCTATTGCACTGAAATACATCGAATCCAACCTTTTGGGTCGAGGATTTTACATCCAAGACCGCATCGCTTTAGGATCCTTTTCCTATTGCACTGAAATACATCAAATTTAACCTTTTGGGTCGAGGATTTTACATCCAAGACTGCACTGCTTTAGGATCCTTTTCCTATTGCACTGAAATACATTAAATTTAACCTTTTGGGTCGAGGATTTTACATCCAAGACTCGCATCGCTTTAGGATTCTTTTCCTATTGCACTGAAATACATCAAAATCAAACTCTTGAGGTTAAGGATTTTACATCCAACACCGCATTACTCTGAGATCTCTTATCATTGCAACGATTCAATCTAATCAATTCGATCTTCTTTCGGGGTTAAAGATGTTACATCTAAAACCTCAAAATTCCAATTTTCATTTCAAATCAAATCCTTCAAATTAATTTTGGCAAACTTCAATCTAAATTAAAACTCCAAATTGAAATCTAAGCTCACACATCAAAACTTAAATTGAAACAAAATAAAATCTAAATCGAAATTCTCCCAGGTCATGTGATTTGGAATTCACCTCCTTTTCTTTTCCCCAGCGAGAGTTCAGGTATCTCCAGTTTTGGGAACATACCCGATACTCCCCAGCGGAAATTCTTTTGCTCTGTCCCAAGTTTGTCACCTGGACTTCTGTGTTGGTTGTGTTGATCTCTTCGGTCAACACCAATACGCGTGATGTGCTCCGTCAGCACACCACACCTATTGGGGGTCCATTTGTTGACCTCATTTTTGATGAGGTCTTCTCTTCTCTCTTTAGTACTTAGGATCTAGCCTTAGGCTTTTCCTTTAACCATCTTAGAGGACTAGAGATGGGACCCACCACTTAGAAATTTCAAACCACTTCTTAACTCCCTGCAAACTCCACAAACTTGACCGTAGACCCCTAATCACCTAGAGGGTTGAAATCAAATGTGGAAGTTTAAAGGATGAGTTCCTATGGGACTCTTTGGCCTTGGATCGCCCTCAGGTGGCTCGGTCCGGTGAAGGGGCCGGCTTACACTACACTTACACACTACATTTCCACACACTTCCTAAAACCACACCCATACCCAACTTGACCTCCTGACTCATGTAGGTGATTCACATGGATGGTCCTTAACCCCTAAGCCCTTGGCTAAGAGGGTTCGGAACAATATAGTGAATGCCTCAAATGAGTCCTTTCATGGCTCATATGGGATTGATATGGCTTCATGGCTCAACCAAAATAATTTCTTTCCACTTACATCCACCCAATCTTCAATTTCCCAAATTTTCAATTTTTGACCCCCGGGACCCTACACCCGCTTAGCCTACCCAAAACCCTTAAAATTACCCAAATTTCTCAAAAATTTCCAAATTACCCAAAATTTTCCAAAATCAATCCCAAACATCCCCACATCACTCAAATTGATCATTCATACCCAAAAATACCAAAAATTCCAAAAATACCTCCTAATACCCTCCAAATACCCAAAATACCCTTCTTGGCCTAAAAATCCAAAAATTCAGAAAATTCCCAGAAAATTCCAGAAAATTCCAAATATTCCCAATTTCATTTTGTCCAACTACATTATGGGCCAATTTTGTCAATTTACCCTACTTTTGTCAAAACCCCCAATTTGACCCATTTTAACCCAAAGTGAACCCAATGTCAAACCAAACCTACCCAATTGACCCCAATTTTGGTCCAATTCAATTCTAAACTTCAATTCAACATCCCCAATACCAATCTAGACCAAATCCAAGTCCAATTTGATTGACATTTGGATCCAATTTCACTTTTGGCCTTAAAGCCTAATTTGGACCCATGACCCAAACTTAACCTAAACTCACCCAATTCAACTCCAATTAACCCCAAACCTTTTCTAAATCTTCCTTAACATTCCCACAAACAAAACCCTAACATGATTTGCCCAAAATTTGAACCCAAACCCCACTCAAACTCAACCCAAAGCTAAAAGGCCCATTTTTGACCTAAACCCAAACCCCAAAATCAAAACCCAACCAAAGTCAAAACCTCTTTGAAACACTCCCATAAACATTTCTCAACATTAATTTTACATCAATTTCAACCCTAGCTCAACATTGGCCCAACTTGGCCCACTTGGACCTATATTGGCCCATTCACCAAAAGAATCCAAATCCAACCCAATTCAAGCCCAAAACTACCCCAAATTTGCTTCAAGTCACTCATGACACATCCACGAGCTAAACCCAACAATTATTTGGCCCAACCTCTTTACAAAATTTCATCCCAAAATCCATTTTAAAATTCAAAAGCCCACTTTCCTAATCCATCTTAAAAGCCCAAAATCCACCCTAAAGCCCACATGACATCTCCATTTACCATTCACTTAATTAAAGCCATCACCTAAGTCCTAAATTCATCATCAAATAATTCCAAATCAAGCCTCATGCCAAATCACCCCTAAATACCAAAATTTTCCTTAAATCCATTTCCATGAAATTGACTTCACTTTTCCCAAGCCAAAGGTGAGCCATGAAGCCATGCATGAGCCACATGGAAGCCATGAGAGCCTCTTTACATGTCACCATGCCATTTTGGGCAAAAGGAGGAGGCTCTTTCCTTAATTCCTAAAGGTGATTAACCACTTCCATGACTCCACTAAACCATGCTTAAGCCTAATCGTACTTGGATTGTGACTTGACCCCACTAATCAAGCCGATCCAAATCACTTTCTCCTCAGCCTAAACCAGGCCTTGGGTGGTGCACCTAGCCCAAATGGGTGGGTTGACCCATTTAGGTCCAAATCTAGCCATGCCCCATTCCACTTTGGATCAAAGCCTTTACACATGTATATGGCCAATTGATTGCACAAACCTCCAGCCCTGACCCACCTGACCTTGAGGGTGACCCATGCCTGGCCGGCCGGCCACCAGGCCGCCGGAAAACACCATGGCCGAGAGCTCACATGTGAGCCAACATTGAAATTCTCACTTGCTGAGCTGCCCCATCCCCAGTGGCTACCATAGCTGATCTTCTCCTCACCAGAGCAGTCGATCCCAAGCCCCTAACTCCCACAGGAGGCCCCCTGACCAGCTCTATTTAAACTCCACCCCTCTCGGCCATGAGGGAGCAGAAGCACAAACCTTGCCAAAACTCTGCCAAAATTGTTCCAGACCCTCCTCCACCCTTAGAGCACTTGATCCCCAGTGAAATCCCCCTGCCATTTCTCCTCTGTAAGCTCAATTTCAGAGTTGAAATTCCACCCAAAACCAGGACACTTCTCCACAGTGAGCCAATCCCCAAATTGATTGGCTCTACACCTTCACCAGACCAAGGGAAGGTGTCCACCATCAAAAGCCCTATCTCCAGGCCACCCAGTTGCTCCAGCCTCCAAGCTTTGTGATCGGGCTTGGTCGAAATCATATCCGGACGATTCACTGGACCGGGAGACTTCATCCGGAGCTTGTCGGGATCCAATCGAAGGTGCAACAACTCTCGGATTGAAGCCACACTTCTCCGAGCCAAGGTATGAGCTAATTCTTCATCCCGAGCTTCTGGAGATTCTCCATTTCAAATGCCTTAGATTCAATGCATGTTAACCGTATAGATGTGTTCGTCTCTTCAAGACGAATCCATAGAGTATAAGAATGTAAAAATCCATTGAGAATCGAGTGAGATCTTAGGGATTTAGTGTGGACGGCTCTCGGGTGAGAACACTTGGGGACGATGAACGGATGCGCGTCCATTCAATACACGCGCGGACGGACGGCTCAGATGGCGTCGGACCAGGAGACGGTACGAAAACCGCGGGGCCCGGGCTGCTGACTCAAGTGGCGGCGTCGAATGGGAGCGCGCCGCGTGGTCTTTCGGAGCTGCCGAGGATGCGCTGGCGCTGACTCGGATAAGTAGAAAATTAGGGATTTTTTGATTTATTTAATTCCCTAAAGTTCAAAAATTCATATCTCTGTCTAGAAAAATCAGAAAAATAAAATAAAAATACCCTCTTGCTCGGTGAAGAGAGGAGAATAATGTGGAAAAGAAATCACTTAATTTCATCAAATATTTTATTTTTTATAATTTATTTACTCTCTGCATTGTTTTAATTCTCCATGCATGCATACAATTCACCATGGCATGAGACCATAGGGCTTTTGAAGCCTCCGAATTTGGGAACATTCCCTGAATTTTCCAAAGTCGGAGGCCATCCCTATGAAGAGTTCTTGATTTTTCAAGTTCAGAGTTACTCGTTTTGAGTATTTTAATTCCGAGTAAATAGCATGTTGTGAAATAAATTCTAGGAAAATTTGGTGATGTTCCTTATGACCAGAGAACCCTAGGAAAAGAGGTTTTGACTTAGTTCATTTAAAACAACCCTAATTGGCTTAAACACCCAAAATAGGTCTTTAATTAATTAGAGTTAACCAGGCATCAAATTGACTTGAAATCAATTCTCCACTCGACCTTTAGGATTAGAGGAACCCACCATAAAAATTTGAGGTCAATTGGACTTGGTTAGCCCTACTAATTGGGTTGATTAAGCCATTTAGCCATTTTAAACTTTAAAAATTCATAACTTTCAAAATATCTTTCAAAAACTCACCAAATTGGTTTTGGAGCCTTTCGATATCAGGGGAACCTAAGAAAATTAAAATTTCAATTTTCTAAAAAAGTTGATTTTTAATAATATTTTAATATTTTTAATAATTAAAAAATAATAAAAATCACAAAAATAATAAAATTCACCAAAATGTCACATTTTGAATTTTAATCACACAGGAACAAATCCCATATTTTTCCTAGGTTTATTTAGTGAGATATTAAATTTTAAAGCTTTAAGGTAATTTTAAAATTAAAAAAATGTATTTTCTAGCATTTTCACCAAAATAACTATAATAAATCATAGAAAAAACAGAAAATTGTAAAATTTGATTCTCTAATTTCCTTGATATTAGAGAGATTTTTGAAAAATATAAAATCCATTTTTCAACATTTATTTTATTTTTAAATTAATTAACACTCCAAAACTTAAAATAATTATAATAAAAATAATATAATTCAAAAAATCACCAAAATTGGTCCAAGTGCTTCTCTGGTCATTAGGAATGTCCCCTAATTTTCTTAAGAACAGAAACTTTCCTTTGGTCATGTTATCAAATTTTCCTTGAAAATCTCTATTTTCCACCAAAAATAATTATATAAATAAACTAAATACAGAAAAATCACACTTTCTCCTCTCATGTCTTTATTGACATATGAGTGAAGTCACATAAAAATTTCAAGTTCATTTGAGTTCAATTTAGTAAGTTATGAAATTATTAAGCTTAAGGGGTAAAATGGTAATTAAACTTTTAACCCTTAATTAAAACTTTAGGTTTAATAAAAAATTAACAAGTAAAATATTTGATCCTAATCTGATTTGGATGATTGAAATTTAAATAATTAAAGGGTAGAAACCCATTAAACAATTTTAAAATGATTAAACTTTAATTAAATAATGGATTAAATTTGGAAGAATAATAAATTGGAATTATTAAAATAAGGGATATTTATTAGGAAGAGATTTATTCTTTAATTTAAAAATCCCTAAACTAATTATCTCATTAATACTCGATTCTTAATTAAAATGATAACTCAAATTTAAAATATTAAAAGACTTAATTAAATTATTAAACTCTTTTAAAATTTCAATTAAAATTAAAAATAAAGTAAATTAAAATTAAATTAAAATTAAATTAAGTTAAACTAAATTAAATTAAATTAAAATTAAATTAAATTAAATTAAATTAAATTAAAAATTAAATTAAATTAAATTAAATTAAAACAAATTAAATTAAATTAAACTAAATTAAAGTTAAATAAATTAAATTAAATTAAATAATTAAATTAAATTAAATTAAATTAAATCAAATTAAATTAAATTAAATTAAATTAAATAAATTAAATTAAATTAAATAAATTAAATTAAATAATTAAATTAAATTAAATTAAATTAAATCAAATTAAATTAAAATTAAATCAAATCAAATTAATTTAACATCAAATCAAACTAAATTGAATTAAATTGAATTAAATTAAATTAAAACTCAATTAAATTAAATTAATTTAAAGTGAATTGAATTAAATATAACAACACCTAAAACAGAAAGAAACTAAATGTAAAACAACTTGAACATTATTCCAAATTTAAACCCTTTAACTTAAATCAAATCATTTGAATGCTAATTTACCCTTGAAAGCTTTGATTATTATAACTCCTAAATGGAACATTAAATGAAGTGTTACTTCACTCATAGGATATTCAAATGTCCTAGTTCACCGAGCAAGTTAACAAAACTTGAAAACCTCGGACAGCTTAATTCATCCGTGTAATTGAATCCATTTGGACTTAAAGCAATCCTAGAAATATTGAAAAGATATTTAAGATTTGTCTTAAGCACTTCCTCGATACGATAGGATGCTTATAAGAACAATTGGACTTAATTGTTCTTTGATGAAGAAAATCGTCCTCAAACAAAAACACAAAGAACCTAGACGTCATAGGAGATGACTAAGCTATAGGATTAGGAATTTGGTAGAAAACCATGACCCTTACCTTAGCTTTACCTAGGAACTTGCTTAAATATTCTAATTGTGTTTTAAGTGCAGCTTGGGATGACGGGAAGACCCTCCAGTGTACGCTTTTATTTTATTGCAATTTACTTTCTTGCAATTTACCTTCTTGCAATTTACTTTATTGCAAATGCACTTTACTTTTCTTGCATGATAAGACAATCATTGCATGAAAACCCACACCTTTAGGATAGCCCCTAAAACTGAAACCAAAACTAATTTAAAAGTCATTGCAAGATAAAGTTCACCGCCACAACATTTCAAAATATAAAACAACTCAAAATTTAATCACAAACGTAACACAAAACTACAATTACAACTAAATTAAAACGTCCCGTTGGATGATCGGGAATACCTCGGATGATGTAACCTACGTGTTGCTAACGGGATTTCCCACGGTCTAAATGAAAGTGTGGAACTCGTTCGATTGAGTTTAGCAAATTCATCCGGACTAAGTGAATCCGATAAAAATAATGATGCCGGAAGGATGGAACCGTGGGATCTTAACCGGTGTCGTTATAATCAACTTTAAGATTTGTTTTAATCAAAATACAAAAACACTTGGAAATTAATACTTCTCTAAACCGAAACACTTTTCTCATCCCCTGATTTATGATTTCTAAAACTAAACCAATCCAACAACAAGGAGCTCGGAGCATGGTGGGCAGCACGACCATCGTCCTCAGCAAAACTTGAATCTACTTCAGCAAAACCTTCTTAGAATTAAATAACAAAGTCATAGGACTTCGAGGTAGCTTGCCTAGTGCAACATAAATCCTCAACTCTTCGTTAGGCATTTGCATTGCAAATTAAGCCCTAACCGGACTTAGGATTCCGAGGTAGTCGTCCGATACGACATAAACCCTCATATCTTCTAGGCTATTTGTATGATTTTATCATACAAATATAAGCCCTAATTAATTAAAATTGGCAAGATTGAAATACTAAATAAACATTAGGACTTTCCTAAACTCGAGCCAAACAATAGGATAGTCGGGAAGTTACCGAAGTTCGCTTCGAATCTGTGATTTCTCCTACTTTTCTTCCCTTGAATTCCCAAAATAAAATGTTCCAAACTTGATCCATTCCCTATTGAAATTCCAAAATTCAATCTTTGAAAACCTTAAACTTTGAAATTCTTGAGAGCGAATTATTGATTATTATCGAGAGTTTTCTTAGGTGATTCCCGTCACTTAAGATGTAATTAACTATAGGGGCTTGCCCTTATAGGGAATTTTAAAGAACCCAGGTAATATAAACCCCTGTTTAATACTTTCATATTAAGCGGGGAATTTGTCGGCTTATAAAATTGGTTCGCGGACCAAACGGATGTCACAAATCTTCTAGTTTATTTAATCGAGCCCCACCATCAAGCGGTGTGTCTATCCTTAGGGATAGATACACGGTTTGTGGTGTGGTGTTCGTTTATATAAACTATTTGGGATGTGAGATCGGTTTCATCTCATATTTTAAAATCTTTAAATTTAAAATTATTTTCAAAATCAAATATTACTTTTCAAATTATTTATTTAAATTAAATTAAAAATTCGCCGACAACTTCTGTTAGGCGACCCCCTTTTCAAAATAAAACACACAACCTAAAATATGCCGACAACCTTGTCTCTAGCCTCTTCTCCACTATTTCTCCTTTCCATTTCTTTAAAAATTTCTTAAATCTCTCAAGAAGAAAGTGTAAGGGACGTAATTTTGATTGCTTGATGGTTAGGGAAGAAGATGGGTTGATTTAAAGGGGAAAATCGTGTGAAAAACTGAAAATTTTTGGTTTTTGCACGACCCAGTAATCGTGGCGCTTAGGCGCCGGACCTATTGACACATAGTTGATTCTAGCGCTTAGGCACCGAATTCTCGAGCCTAGGCGCCGGAACTATGTTCAACTCCGTTACGCCTAATCGTCAAATTTTCAAAATTTTGTTCTCCAAGATAGGTAAATTATACTGATAAGAGTAAATTAGACTCAATAACTCACATTGTAAACTAGCATAATGAAGGTTAACTTGATCTCCTTTTTACTCATATTCAAAATAGAGTGATCCAATTTTTAATTTCTACTTACTTCAAAATAATTTTCAGCCTAAGTCAACCAAGACTTATGAGCATCAAATTTTTCTAAAATAATATAAAATTAATCAAGATCGAGGCATAACCTTTCATTAAAACACAAAAACACAAGATAATAACGGGTTTCCTCCTACAAAGCGCTTGGTTTAACGTCGTCAGCCCGACTTAAGTAAATCTTTAATCAGGTTGACTCAATTCATAAGCCTCTTTATAAATCTTCTTAATATCTCCCAAATAAGGCTTCAATCTTAATCCATTTACTTTAAAAATTTTTCTAGTTTTGGGATCTTTAATATCCACAGCTCCATAATGGTATAATTTCTCAACTAAATAAGGTCCAATCCATTTAGATCTTAATTTTCCAGGAAAAAGTCTTAAACGGGAATGAAACAGTAATAATTTTTGTCCAGGCTCAAAAATTTTTCTTGAAATTTTCTGATCATGCAACATCTTCAATTCCTCTTTATAAATTTTTGCATTGTCATACGATTCGTTTCTAATTTCTTCCATCTCATTTAGTTGCAATAATCATTTTTCTCCTGCATTATTCAAATTAAAATTAAACTCCTTAATCGCCCAATAAGCTTTATGTTCAAGTTCTACAGGTAAGTGACAATGTTTACCATAAATTAACGGGTAAGGTGACATTCTGATTGGTGTCTCATAAGCTGTTCTATAAGCCCATAATGCAGAATCAAGTCTATCAACCCAATCAGTTCTTTTAGGATTAACAATCTTTTCTAAAATTCTTTTAATTTCTCTGTTTGATACTTCAGCCATTCCACTAGTTTGAGGGTCATAAGCAGTTGCAATTCTATGTTTGATTCCAAATTTTTGTATTAATGATTGAATTCTTATATTCCTGAAATGATTTCCATCATCTGTGATAATTATCTTAGGCACTCCAAATCTTGAAAATATTATTTTCTTTAAAAATTTTGAAACACTTTTGGAATCACAGTTTGGTAAAGCAATAGGTTCAATCCACTTGGAAACATAATTAACTGCTAATAAAATATAAATTTTTCCAGATGATGGAACAAATGGTCCCATAAAGTCTAATCCCCATATATCAAAAATTTCAACTTCCAATATATAGTTTAAAGGCATTTCATCTTTCCTAGATATATTTCCCATCCTCTCACATCGATCACATGTTTTCACATATTGTCTCACATCTTTAAATAAGGTAGGCCAATAAAATCCAGAATTTAAAATTTTAAATGCAGTTTTATCTATGTCAAAGTGTCCTCCAAAATCAGAATCATGACATTTTTGAATAACAGCAAAAGTTTCCTCATAAGGTACACATCTTCGAATCGTAGAATCTTTACCAATTTTAAATAAATGAGGTTCTTCTCAAATATAAGATTTAGCATCATATTTAAATTTCTTAATAAATTTGTTATCCAAGTCATAAGGCAAAATATTGCTAACTAAATAATTAACAAAAACAACATACCACAGTGTTTTGTATCTTTGAATAACATATAAAGATTCATCTGGGAATTTCTCATTTATATTTTCTTCCGAAATAATATAATTTTTAATTCTAGACAAATGATCAGCAATTTGGGTTTCAGTTCCTTTTCTATCTACTATTTGAAAATCAAATTCTTGTAGAAGTAAAACCCATCTTATAAGTCTAGGTTTAGAATCCTTCTTAGATATTAGATATTTAATAGCTGAATGATCAATATGAACTATGCATTTAGTACCAAGAAGATAAGGTCTAAATTTATCAAAGGCATATACTATAGCTAGAAGCTCTTTCTCGATGGTAGTGTAATTTCTTTGTGTTTCGGTGAGTGTTTTACTAGCATAATATACAACTTTGAAAATTTTCTCATATTTTCGTCCTAATACAGCTCCAATTGCAAAATCACTTGCATCACACATTAATTCAAAAGATTTATTCCAGTCAGGTGCAACAATAATAGGTGCAGTTATTAATTTTTCTTTTAGAATATTAAAAGCATTAATACACTCTTCATTAAATTCAAATTGTGCATTTTTTTCTAATAAATGACAAAGAGGTTTTGCAATTTTAGAAAAATCCTTTATATATCTTCTATAAAATCCAGCATGACCTAGAAAACTTTTCGCATCAGTAACAGTAGTAGGTGGTTGCAATTCATCAATAATTTTCACTTTTGCTTGATCTACTTCCATCACTTTTCGCGATACTATGTGTCCAAGTACAATGCCTTCAGTGACCATGAATTGAAATTTTTCCCAGTTAAAAACTAAATTTGTTTCTTCGCATCTTTTCAAAACTTTAGCTACGTTTTCCAAACAATATTCAAAAGAAGTTCCAAAGACTAAAAAATTATCCATGAATATTTCAATTCCTTTGCCAATCAAATCACAAAATATTGACATCATACATGTTTGGAAAGTTGCAGGTGCATTACATAAACTAAAAGGCATTCTTCTAAAAGCAAATGTTCCATAAGGACTTGTAAAAGTTGTCATTTCTTGGTCCTCAGGAGCAATAAGTAATTGATGATAACCAGAATATCCATCCAAATAACCGAAATATGAGTGTCCAGCTAATTTATCGAGCATTTGATCCAAGAAGGGTAAAGGAAAATGATCCTTTCTAGTGGCTTTATTTAATTTCCTATAGTCAATACAAATTCGCCATCCAATAACTTATCTTTTAGGAATAAGTTCATTTTTATCATTAACAATGACAGTTATACGTCCTTTCTTTAAACACAATGAATAGGACATACCCATTGACTATCCGAAATAGGATAAATAATACCAACATCTAACCACTTAATAATTTCTTTTTAACAACCTCTTTCATGATAGGATTTAATCTTCTTTGCGATTCTATAGTAGGTTTAAAATTTTGTTCCATTAAAATTCTATGCATGCAAATGGAAGGGCTTATTCCTCTTACATCAGCAATAGTCCAACCAAAAGCTTTCTTATAATTCTTTAATACACCTAGTAATTTTTCTTCTTCATCTTTACTCAGTTCAGAAGAAATAATAACAGGTAAAGTTAATGAATTTCCAAGAAACACATATTTTAAATGTGAAGGTAACATTTTTAATTCCAGTTCAGGTGCTTTTTTAATTGAGGGTAAAGTATATCATTTTGAGTTATGTCCAAAGTTTCCCAATTATCTTTAATAAAAAGAGTCCCTTCTTCTTCTACTACTTATTCTTCATCAGTTAAAAATTCAAATTTTTCTTCAGAAATAACTTTACATTTTTCTTGATAATGTTTTTCAATTAAATAATCAATTATATCCATTCGATAACATTTCTCTTTATCAGGGTACTTCATTGATTTAAGAACATTGAATTTAATTTCTTGATCATTAACTCTCATGGTTAATTCTCCTTTGGGCACATCAATCATAGCTCGTCCGGTAGCTAAAAAAGGTCTTCCTAAAATAATAGGTATCTCTTTTTCTTCTTCCATGTCAAGTACTATGAAATTTACAGGGAAGATAAATTTATCCACTTTAACAAGGACATCCTCTATAACTTCTTTAGGATAAGTGATAGATCTATCAGCTAACTGAAGAGTTACAGTGGTGGGAGTAATATCTCCTAAATCCAATCATTGAAAGATAGAAAATGACATGAGATTAATACTTGCTCCTAAATCACATAAAGCTTTTCCGCAAAACTTTTCTCCAATAGCACAGGGTATAGTGAAAGTTTCAGGATCCTTAAGCTTTTCAGGTAATTTCTTTTGAATTATTGCACTGCATTCTTCACTTAATGCAACAGTTTCAAATGCTTCAAATTTTCATTTTTTGCTTAAAATATCCTTCATAAATTTTGCGTAAGTTGGCATTTGTTCCAAAGCTTTAGCAAAAGGTATGTTAATAGTATGTTTCTTAAGAATTTCAAAGAACTTAGAAAATTGATGATCAAGTTTCTGCTATTTAAGTCTTTGAGGAAAAGGTGGTGGTGGTTTTTCAACTTCGACATTAACGGGTATAACAGTCTGATCTTGAATAGGAGAGAGAGTTTCTTTAGGTTTTTCAATCTCTTCAACCTCAACCTGTTTTTCAATTTCATTCTGCAATTTTTCTTTTTATTCCTTTCCACTTCTAAGTTGCACAGCTTTAACTTGTTCATGTTCTTTTCAAGTTTCCTTTAGATTGATTTCAACATTACTAGGAAATGTTCCTACAGGTCTGTTATTAATTAAAGTAGCAATTTGCCCCATTTGATTTTCAATATTACGAATAGCAGTATTTTGATTTTGTAATAGATTATTCATTTGTATAATTAATTCTTCTATTGATAACTTTTTCAATTGATTATTAAATCCAGGAGGTTTATAATTTGAATTAACTTGATTATTCCAATTTCCAGTGGGATGAGATTGATTATTACCCTATTCTTGTTTTGAATTATTTCAGTTAAAATTAGGATGATTTTTCCACCCAGGATTATAATAATTTGAATAAGGATTATTTTTACTTGCAATAGCTTGTAAAGTTTTAATAGTTTGAGAATCTTCAATATTAGCAGAGTTATTATGCGAAATATTAACTGCAAAATTATCTAATTTCTTAGACATTGCTTCAACTTAAGAAGCTAAGATAGAAAAGGCTTCGTTATCTTGAATACTGGCCATCTTTTTAGGGTTAATCCTTTCGAAAGGCCATTGAAAATAATTATTAGCCATTTCATCAATTAAAGTGTGAGCTTCTTCAAATAGTTTAGACATTAAAGAACCTCCAACAGCAGCATCAATAATTGATTTTAAAGATCCAATTAATCGATTATAAAATGTTTGAATAATTAAGCAATCAGGTAAAGCATGATGAGGACATTTTGTTAATAGTTCTTTAAATCTTTCCCAAGTATCATATATTGTGTCCCCGTCAAATTGACTAAATGAAGTAAAATCATTTCTTAATTTGGTAGTTTTAGAAGGAGGAAATATTTAGCAAGGAATTTTTGTGCCATTTCAGCCCATGTTTTAATAGAACCAGTCGTTAATGAGTTTAACCACATCTTTGCTTTATCTCTTAAAGAAAAAGGAAAGAGTCTAAGTCTAATAGCATCATCAGAAACATTGTTATATTTAAAGGTAACACAAAGTTCTAAAAAACTAACAAGATGTAAATTTGGATCCTCATTTGGCGATCCACCAAATTGATTATTTTGCACCATTTGAATAATAGACGGTTTAAGTTCAAAAGAATTAGCATCTACAGTGGGTATTTCAATACTATTTTGAAGTTCATCAACTGTAGGGTTAGCATAATCCCTTAATGGTTTATAAACATTCTGATCATTAAGTTCAATTGGATTTTGTAAAATAGCCATTTCTTGAAATTTTTGAATTTGTTTTCCCTTTTTAATTTTTCTAATTGTTCTTTCCAATTGAGAATCTAAAGATATTAATTCTTCAGAACCAAATCTTCGCATAAAACAAGCAATAAATATAAAATTAAACTATTCTATTTCTTTATTCCTTACTTCCTTTCCTTCCCCGGCAACGGCGCCAATAACTTGACCCGAGCCGCGCTTAATGCAGTAATGTTTGCTTCCAAAAGATAGCCAAAAACTTTGACTTAATTTATAAATAGCGGCTAGTGTATAAAATTAATATTATATAATTTAGTAAATATTTTTACACAGTAGGGGTACTAAGCAAGTATATGTATCGTTTCAAGTAATATAAGGTTTTTAAACAAAGACCCAGTATCGATCCCACAAGGAAGATTTATAGAAATAAATTTTCTATTATGTGAAAGCCAAATAAAATAGTAAAAATATTTTTATTTTATCTTTTTATTTGATTATAAATTACTATTAATTTACTAGATGCAATAAAGAAAACAATAATAAGATTTTATGAATTCTATATAAAAAAAACAACTTTCTTTCCTTCAATTAATCTAAGATTTTTAAGATAATTTAATATTTGTTGGAGAATTTGATTTATGGTATTGTGCCAAATAGAAGCATTCCTATTCCTTACCCTTTGGTCCAGGCACAAAGAACATTGACTAATTTACAGAATAGGTCCAGATATATTGTTAGTAGAATGGGTTAATCTAGGCTCACACTTCTAGATGTCCAAGGGTGGCTATGGTCGGCCCTACTAGTGACCCTTTCCTAGTATATAAATCAAATTATAAGAATTTAGTCTGTCACTCTAAAAACTTAACAATTCTACGCCCTTTAAATATTATCTTCCTATTTATTTTTACTTCACCATGAATAGCCCGCACATGGTCTTCGAGTACCCAAGGATTCGTGTGACATTTACAAGTTAAGAGTTCTTCTCCTTCAAGGTCTCAAAACTCTTCAACAGGTCTTAACAATTCAAACGGCCAATTTAAAAAGTAAAGTAAGATCAGGTATTAATGTTATCACAATATTTTGAAAATATTTTGAATTTTAATTCTCCATCGAATCTTTATATTATCTTATCTATCTCTTCATAATTGATGTAAGAAAGTAACTAACTACTCAGAACACATTGAAAATAAATAACAAAACATGATAATTAAACTTTGAATCAAATATAAAAATATACTTTTCTCAAATATTTCTTCTACAGATCTTCTGATTCCTACTGACTCCACAGTGTAATGAACTCCAGATGCAATAACTTGAAAATAAACTCACTAACTAAACAAAAGTGGCCCTAAATTTCTCTCTCTAATTCTCTCTCTAAGTATGAGGGATCCTAAAGTAGATAAGAGAAAGGAGTACAATGGGAGGGGCACGTTTTCTGAAGAAATGGACCTCTATTTATAGGCTTCAATAGTTCCCTTGAGGCACCTCTTCAAAATATGTCCACATTCAATGAATTTTCTAGAAGGTCGATCTAGCGCCTAGGAGCCGGACACCGCGTCCAGTTCTTTGCACCTCTTCACTTTGGCTCGCACCTCTTCGCGATTAAAACTGTTTTGGAGCTTCCTAATGCAATTCATCACATGTCCTATTATCAAGGAACAACTGCCAGCCTTCTAGAATGTCCAATAACTGCTCACTCCGTCAAAATAACTGATCAAACGTTGTTAAAAACTTTACAGTTTTCGTATCGAGTCTAGCGCTTAGGCGCCAGTTTCTGGGGCCTAGGCGCCAGGCCATATTTTTTTATACTTTTGGTATTTTGCTCCTTTTTTTCTCTTTTTTGCTCATTTTTCCTTCTTAGACCTTTTTACATTACTTAAATCAAAAAACATAAAAAAATACCTTTCATTAAAGCATAATATCCTTAGAAATTGATAAGAATTAAGACATAAAGAAATAGGTATTTTTTTATAGATCACAGTGGTTTAGTTTTAGAAGGTGAAAATCAGGGGATGAGAAAAGCGTCTTGGTTTAGAGAAATCTTAGAGTCCAAATGTCTTTAGTGTTTTAATTAAAACAATTCTTAAAGTTGATTAAACATAACTGATTAAGATCCCACAGTTCCGTTATCCCGGCACCGTTATTTTCATCGAATTCACTTAGTCCAAATGAATTTGCTAAACTCAATGAATGAGTTCCACACTTTCATTTAGACTGTAGGAAATCCTGTTAGTAACACGTGGGTAACATCATTTGAGGTATTCCCGATCATCCAATGAGACGTTTTAATTTAGTTAAAGTTGTGGTTTTGTTATTCTGTTTGTGATTAAATTTTGAGTTGTTTTATATTTTAGATGTTGTGGTGGTTAATTTTATCATGTGTTAATTTTAATTTATTTTTGGTTTCAGTTTTGTGGCTATCCTAAAGGTTTCAATTTTCAAGCAACAATCTGGTTTATCATGCAAGAAAAGTAAAGCGCAGTGCAGGTAAATGTCGGCATATTTTTAGGTTTATATTTTGAAAAGGGGGTCGTCTACAAAAATTGTTGGTGAATTTTAAATTTTAAATTTAATTTAAATATATATAATTTGGAAAGAAACATTAGATTTTGAAAATAATTTTAAGTTTAAAATTTTAAGATATGAAATCAAACCGATCACACATCCCAAATAGTTTATATAAACGAGCGCTGCATCACAAGCTGTGTATCTATCCCGAAGAATAGACACACTACTTGATGATGGGCTCGATTAATAAAACTAGAAGATTTGTGACATCCATCTGGTCTGCGAACCAATCTTATAAGCCGACAAGTTCCCCGCTTAATATAAATGAATTAAACGAGGTTTATATTACTCGGGTTCTTAAAGTTTCCTATAAGGGCAAGCCCCTATAGTTAATTACATCTTAAATGACGGGAATCATTTAAGAAAACTCTCGATAATGATCAGTGGTTTTACTCTCAAGAATTTCAAAGTTTAAGGTTTTCAAACAATTGAATTTTGGAAATTTCAATTGGGAATGGATCAAATTTGGAACAGTTAATTTCAGGAGTCTAAAGGAAGAGAAGTAGGAGAAGCTGAGGATCCAAGAAGAATCTTGGTAACTTCCCAAACTATCCTATGGTTTGGTTTCAATTTGAGAATTTATTTAATATTGCAATCCTGCCAATTTTAATTAACTAGGACTTATATTTATATGATACAATCACAGAAATAGCCTCGAAGATGTGAGGGTTTATGTCGTACTAAACGACTACCTCGGAGTCCTTAGACCGGTTAGGGCTTAATTTACATGACACGAACATGCAAATGCCTAACGAAGAGTTGAGGATTTATGTTGCACTAGGCAAACTACCTCGAAGTCCTATGGCTTGGTTATTTAATTCTAAGAAAGGTTTAGCTGGTGTAGATCCTAGTTTTGCTGAAGTAGATAGTCGTGTTGCCCTTTATGCTCCAAGCTCCTTGTTGTTGCAGAGGTTTAGTTTTAGAAAATGATAATCAAGAGATGAGAGAAGTGTTTTGGTTTAGAGAAATCCTAAAGTCCAAATTTCTTTAATGTTTTATTAGGGGAATCTTAAAGTTGATTATAACAACATCGGTTAAGATCCCACGGTTCCATCATTCCGACACCGTTATTTTTATCGGATTCACTTAGTCTAGATGAATTTGCTAAACTCAACTGAATGAGTTCCACACTTTCATTTAGACCGTGGGAAATATCATTAGCAACACATAGGTTACATCATCCGAGGTATTCCCGATCATCCAACAAGACGTTTTAATTTAGTTGCAATTGTAGTTTTGTTGTTCTATTTGTGATTAAATTTTGAGTTGTTTTATATTTTGGAATGTTGTGGCGGTGAATTTTATCTTGTGGTGACTTTTAATTTAGTTTTGGGTTTCAGTTTTGTGGCTATCCTAAAGGTTTTAGTTTTCATGCAACAATCTTGTTTAACATGCAAGAAAAAGTAAAGTGCAGGGCATGTAAGTAAATTGCAATAAAGTAAATTGCAATAAAATAAAAGCGTACCTAGAGGGTTTTCCCCGTCATCCCAAGCTGCACTTAAAACACATGTTAAGGCATCTAAAGATTTCAACAAGTACCTATGTAAAGTTAAGGGAAGTTTCTGGTTGTCTACCAAGATCATAATCCTATAACTAGTAATTTCCTATGACGTCAAAGTTCTTGTGTTTTGTTTATGGATGATTTTCTTTACCAAAGAACAATTAAGTTGAATTGTTCTTCTAAAACATCTCATCATATTGATAAAGTTCTTAGGACGAGTCCTAAACATCTTTTAAATACTTCCGAGATTATTTTGAGTCCTAGTAAATTTAGTTGCACATGTGAATTAATCATCCAAGAGTTTAGTTAAACTTTGTCTCTTGCTCAGTGAACTTGGGCATTTGATTACCTGATGAATAAAGTGACATCTCACTTAATACTCCATTTAAGAGTTATAATAATTAAAGCCTTTAGGGGCAAGTTGGTTTATTGAGAATTTTAATCATTCTTAATTTGAAGTTTGAGTTAATGGTTTAAAGTGATTTAGTTTAATTATGAGGTTTTAATTAATAATTTTAAGTTTGGAATAGTGTTCAAATTATTTTTGGTTTAAATCTTTATACTTTAAGTGATCTTAATATTTTAAATTAATCTTTGGTGTTTTAAATTCACTTAGATTATTAATATATCTTAAGGATTGGGTTTAGGTTAATTATGATATTTTAGTTTAATCTTGATTAGTTTGATTTTTTATATTCTTAATTATGAATTGTCTTAATATTTCGAATTTGTTTTACTTTTATTATTGAGTGATGTTAATTTAATATAATTTAAATTTAATTTAATTGAATTTAACTTAATTTAATTTAATTTAATTTCAATATTTTAAATTTAATTTAATTTGATTTAATTGTTAAACTACTTAATATTTTGAGCTTTCCTTTAATTTAAGGGTTATTTTTTTTAATTTTTAATATACTTAGTTTGGATTATCATTTTAATCTTAATTAAGAGTTAAAAATTATTGAAGTGATTTATTTAGGGATTTTTTTTATTAAAAAATTATTATCCTCTCAAGTTATATCCCTATTTTTAATAATTCAAATTTTCATTAATCTTCCAAATTTTAAATTGTTTAAATAATTAAAGTTTCATTTTTGGTTTATTAAAAGTGATTAATGGGTTCCTACCATTTTAATTTTCCAAAGTTTCAATCATCCAAGAAAGATAAAATCAAATATTTTACCCTCCATTTTAATTAAACCTAATATTTTAATAAAGAGGTTTAAATTCTTTAATTACCTTTATGCCCATTTAGGCTTATTTATTTCATAACTAACTAAATTGAGTTCAAATGAACTTGAAATTTTTATGTCAACTCACTCACATAGTAATTAAGATATTAGAGGAGAAAATGTGATTTTTCTGAATTTAATTTATTTATATAATTATTTTTAGTGAAAAATAAGGGATTTCAAGGAAAGTTCAACAACATGACCAAAGTAAGGTTTCTGTCCCTAAGAAAATTATGGGATGTTCCAAATGACTAGAGAACCACTTGGACCAATTTTGGTAATTTTTAAATTATATTTTATTTATTATAATTATTCTGAATTTTGGATTGTTAATTAGTTATAAAATAAAATTAAAGTTGAAAAATGGATTTTATATTTTTCTTAAATCTCTCTGACCTCAAGGAGTTCAAAGAAAAAAATTTTACAATTTTCTGATTTTTCTTTGATTTATTGGAATTAATTTAGTGAAAAGGATGGAAAATACAATTTTTAATATTAAAAATTGTTTTGAGCCTTTAAAATTCAATATCTTAACTTAGAGACTTAGGAAAAATATTTGTTGGTTTCAAAGTTATTAGGAATCAAAATTTGACATTTTTATGATTTTTATTATTTTTGTGATTTTTATTATTTTTTAATTATTTAAATATCAAAAATATCATTAAAAATGAAAAAAGATAGAAAATTCTAATTTTAATTTTTATAGACTCCTCTAATAATAGAGAGCTCACAAAACCAATTTGGTGAATTTTTTAAATGTATTTTTGGAGTTATGAATTTTTAAAGTTTAATTTTGATCATGTGTCTTAATTAATTGACTTAGTGAGGTTAATCATTTTCAATTGACTTAAAATTTTTATACAAGGTTCTCTGTATCCTAAAGATCAATGGAGAATTGATTTCAAGTTATTTTGATGTGTGGTTAACCCTAATTAATTAAAATTCAATTTTGAGTATTTAGGCTAATTAGGGTTATTCTTAATGAATTAAGCTTAACCATAATTATCCTAGGGTCCTCTGGTCCTAAGAAACTTTGCCAAATTTTTCTAGAATTTATTGAGCAATATACTAATTATTGGAATAAAAATACCAAAACAGTGACATAAAATTGAAAAATACATAACTTGCCATAGAGATAACCTCTGACCTTGAAAAATTCAGGGAATGTTCCCAAGATCAGAGGCTTCAAAAGCCCTATGGTCTCATGCCATGGTGAATTGTGTATACAGACCTATGGGGTTTGCAGGGAGTTAAGAGGTGTTTAAATTTCTAAGTGGTGGGTTCCATTTCTAGTCCTCTATGATAGTCAAAGGGAAAGCCTAAGGCTAGATCCTAAGTACTAAGGAGAGAGAAGAGAAAAGACCTCATAAAAAATGAGGTCAACAGTAAATAAGTTGCAATAAAGTAAAAGCGTACTTGGACGGTCTTCTAGTCATTCCAAGCTGCACTTAAAACACATGTTAGAACATTTAAATATTTGCAACAAGTACCTTGGTAAACCTAAGGGAAAAGTTTTGGTTGTCGACCAAGATCTTAATCCTACTATTATTTAGTTCCTATGACGTCTAGGTTCTTTGTATTTTGTGGATGATTTTCTTCACCAAAGAACAATTAACTTCAATTATTCTTCTTAAAACACCTCATTGTATTGAGGAAGTGCTTAGAACGGGTTCTAAACATCTTTTCAACACTTCTGTGATTATTTCGAGTCTAAATGAACTTTTATTGTATAGATGAATCAATTATCTAGAAATTTTTAGTTAAGTTTTAACTCTTGCTCAGTCAACTTAGGACATTTGATTATCCTATGACTAAGGTGACAATTTCATTTGATGCTCCATTTAAGATTTATAATGATAAAAGTTTTTAGGGACAAATCAATTTATTAAGTATTTCTATGATTTAAAATTAGAATTAATGTTTTAAGGTGATTTAATTTAGTTATAAAATTTTAATAAATTTATATTTGGAATAGTGTTCAAGTTGTTTTATTCTTAAGTGTTTTAAACTATTTGAATTGAAAGAGGAGTTTAAATTATTTAATTTAGACTTTAATGATTTAATTTTAATTTAATTGCAATATTCTATATTAACTTTTAATTGGTTTGATTTTATAATTAAGAATTATTTTATGAAATTGATTTTGATGTTTCAAGTTTGTTTTAAATTTTCTTTCAAGTGATATTTGAAATTAATTTTTTTTTAATGTTTTAAATTTATTTTAATTTAATTATCAAGTTATTTAATGTTTTATGTTTTAATTTAATTAAGGGTTACCTTTTCTTTATTATTAATTTATTAATTTCAATTATCATCTTAAGTTTAATTAAGAGTTAAATATAATTAAAGTGATTCATTTGGGGATTTTAGTTTAAGTGATTATAGTCTCTCTAAATTATATCCCCATTTAATAATCCAAAATTTTTAATTATTCTTCCAAAATTTAAATTATTTAATTAATTAAGGTTTCATTTTTTTGGTTTATTAAAAGTGATCAATGAGTTCCTACCCTTTTATTTTACAAAGTTTCAATCATCTAAGAAAGAATTAAGATCAAATATTTTACCCCCCATTTTGATTAAACCTAAAGTTTTAATTAGGGTTAAAATTCTTAATTATTAATATGCCCTTTTAAGCTTAATTATTTCATAACTTTTCAAATTTAACTCAAATGAGCTTCAAATTTTTTATGTCACTTCCCTCACATGTCAATTAAGACATTAGACGAGAAAATGTGATTTTTTTCTCTTTTTAATTTAATTTATATATTTATTTTAATAGAAAATAGAGATTTTCAATAGAAATTCAACAGCATGACCAAGGTAAGGTTTCTGTCTTTAAGAAAATTATGGGATGTTCCTGTTGAGCAGAGGACCACTCGGACCAATTTTGGTGATTTTTTGAAATATATTTTATTTATTATAATTATTTTGATTTTTTGGAGTATTAATGAATTACAAAATAAAATTAAAGTTGAAAAATAGATTTTATATTTTTCTTAAATCTCTCCGACCTCAAGGAGTCCAGAGAAATAAATTTTATATTTTTCATGTTTTTCTTTTATTTATTAGAATTAATTTAGTGAAAATGTTGGAAAATTCATTTTTAAATTCAAAAATTGTTTTAGAGCTTTTAAAATTCAATATTTTATCCTAGGGACTTGGGAAAAACATTTAGTTTGTTCCTAAGTTATTAGGAGTTAAAATGTGGCATTCTTATGATTTTTAATATTTTTGTGATTTTTATTATTTTTTAATTATTAAAATATTAAAATAAGGTGAAAAATGAAGATTTTTTTTGAAAAATTCCAATTTTAATTTTCCTAGACTCCTCTATTTCTAGAGAAGTTCCAAAACTAAATTGGTGAATTTTTAGAATGTATTTTTGGAGTTATGAATTTTCAAAGTTTAATTTTACTTATGTGACCTAATTAATCCATTTAGTGGGGTTAAACATTTCCAATTGATTCCAAATTTTTATGTGTGGTCCCTCTGATCCTAAAGCCCAGTGGAGAATTATTTTCAAGTTCTTTTGATGTGTGGTTAACCCTAATTAATTAAAGTTCTGTTTTGAGTAATTAGGCCAATTAGGGTTATTCTTAATGAATTAACTCAAAAAATAATTATCCTAAGGTCCTCTGGTCATAAGAAACTTCCCCAAAATTTTCTAGAATTTTCTAAGCAATATGCCAATTAATGGAATTAAAATACAAAAAATAGTGACATAAACTTTAAAAATACATAACTTTCCATAGAGATAGCTGCTGACCTTGAAAAATAAAGGGAATATTCCCAAGATTAGAGGCTTCAAAAGCCCTATGGTCTCATGCCATAGTGAATTATCTATGCAAATGGAGAATTAAATTACTGAAATGAGTAAATTATTAATTAAAAATAAAATAATCATCAAATTAACTCAATTATTTTTCCACATTATTCTTCTCTGTTCACTGAGAAAGAGGGTATTTTTATTTTATTTTTGTGATTTTTATACACAAAGATATAGATTTTCTAATTTTCAAGCATTTAATTAAATCATAAATTCCATATTTTCCTACTTATACGACTCAACACCACAACAACCTTAGCGTCTCCGAAGCTCCACGCGACGCACTCCCATTCGCCGCCGTCATCCAACTCAGCGCCATGCGGCCCGCGGTTCACGTAACGTTCCCTGGTCTGACGCAATCTGAGTTGTCCATTCGATACACACTCGATCCAACGGTGGCTGGTCGTCGTCTCCGACAGGTGTGCACCCGAGACCGTCCACACTCAAACCCTAATATTTCTCTCGTTTCTCAATGGATTTTTATGTTCTTATACTCTATGGATTCGTTTTGAAGGGATAAACACATCCATGTAGTTTACATGCAATGAAATTAACTCAAAAGAAATGGAGAATCGCTGGAAGCTCGGGTTAAAGAGAAGTCTCCATACCTTGGTTCAGGAGGTGAGGCCTCAACTGAATATGCTTGGCACGTTCGTTGGAGCTGGTAGAGCCTAGGGATGAAGCCTCTGGCCTTAGTGAAAGATCTATGTATGAAAGTGACCAGACCCGATTTCTGGCTTTAGAGGCTAGAGCAATTGGGTGGCCTGGAGAGGGGGCTTTCACCGGGGAACTCATTCTCTTGGCAGGTGTGGGCTAGTTTAATTTGATTTTGGTGGAGGTTTGAGAGATGTCCTATTCTGGCTTGAGAATTGAGCTCCAAAATTGAGTTCAATCAATGGGATTTAGGGCAGGAGAACTGTGGGGATGAATTGCTCTTGGCTAGGGGAAGCTCTGTGAGGAGTTTGGAGGGATTCTATGAAGGTTGATTTTATCCAACCTTTTTGCAAAGAGGGGGTGGCTGGTTTAAATATCCATGGCCAGGGCTTCCCAGGGGTAATTGATGGCTGGGATCTGCTACGTAGGGGAGGAGATGAAGAGCTGTGGTGGCCAATTGGAGTGGGGCAGCTCAGCAGGAGAGAATTTGAAATTTGGCTCATTCCAAGCTCATCGGCCATGGCATTTTCTGGCGGCCTGGTGGCTGGCCGGCCAGAGTCTGGTCACCATCTGACTCAGGGGAGTCAGGGCTGGGGTTTGGTGCAGTCATTTGCCTTTGGATATGTGTAAATGATTGGATTTAAGTGGCATGTGGAGAGGGGTGATTTTGGGTCCAAATGGGTCAACCTATGGATTTGGGTTAGGTTTGGGTGGAGTTTAGGTTCAAATTTTGGGTAAATCAAGTTAGTTTTTAGTTTTTGGGGATGTTATGGAAGTTTTATAAAACGTTTGGGGCTCGTTGGGGTTGAGTTGGGTAGTTTGGGTTAAGTTTAGGTTATGGGCCAAAATTGGGTTTTAAGCTTCAAATAGAAATTGGATACAAATGTCAATCAAATTGGACTTGAATTTGGTCTAGATTGAAGTTGGGGATTTTGAATTGAAGTTTAAGACTGAATTGGATCAAAATTAGGATCAATTGGGTTGATTTGGTTTGACATTGGGTCCACTTAGGTTAAAAATAGGCCAAATTGGGGGGTTTACCAAAAGTGGTCTAAATTGACAAAATTGGCTTATGGTGTAGTTGAACAAAATGAAATTGGTAATATTTGGGATTTTTTGGAATTTTTTGGGAATTTTTGGAATTTTTGGATTTTTTTGGTTAAAAAGGGCATTTTGGGTATTTAGAGGGTATTGGGGAGCATTTTTGGAAATCTTGGTATATTTGTCTAAGGATGATCAATTTAAATGGTGGGAAATGTTTAGGATTGGTTTTGAGAAATTTTGGGTAATTTAGGTGATTTTGCAAATTTTGGGTAGTTTCAAGGGCATTTGGTAAGTTTGGTGGGTGTAGGGTCCCGAGGTCAAAAATTGAAATTTTGGAAAAATAAGGATTGATCAAGTTTAAGTATAATGGAATCACTTTGGTTGAGCCATGAAGCCATATCAATCCCATAAGAGCCATGAGAGGACTCATTTGAGGCATTCACTATGTTGTTCCTAACCCTCTTAGTCAAGGGCCTAGGGGTTAAGGTTCATCCATATGAATTACCTACATGAGTTAGGAAGTCAAGCTAGGTATGAATGGTTATAGGATTTGGAATGTGTGTGAAAGTGTAATGTGTGCAGGTCAACCCTCACTAGACTAGGCCACCCAGGGTAGTCCTAAGGCCAAAGAGTCCTATAGGGAACTCATCCTTTAAACCTCCACATTCGATCTTAACCTTCCAAGTGACTTAGGGGTTTACAATCAAACTTATGGGGTTTGCAGGGAGTTAAGAGGTGTTTGAATTTCTAAGTGGTGGGTTCCATTTCTATCCCTCTAAGATAGTCAAAGGGAAAGCCTAAGGCTAGATCCTAAGTACTAAGGATAGAGAAGAGAAAAGACCTCATAAAAAATGAGGTCAACATATGCCAAAGTTTTTGCCAAGCAATCAGTCACTATAGCAGGAATGGAAATGAAGATAATTAAGTGGACACCTGACTATAACCCCAGCAAATATCCCCCAATTGTCCCTATTTGGTTTAAGTTCCCCCACCTCCCTTATAGATTTTTCAACCAGACTTGTGGGGGAGGACATTAATTGCATTATCAATCCTGCTAAAAAGAGGGGGGGAGATAACCTAATATCAATATTATGAACAAATTCAATGATAACATTCACCTTGCAGGATTTTTTGATCTTGGCTTTAGGGGTGCTCCCTTTACTTGGAAAAGAAACAAAATCTGGGAAAGATTAGATAGATTTCTGGTTAATGAGAGTTGGCACTCCCAGTTTTTACATACAGTGGTCACTCATCTCACCCTTGCTTGCTCTGATCACAGACCCTTATTGTTATCTATCTCTGCACCCCCTCAAATGATTTCCAGTCCTCCTTTCAGATATTAGAACTTTTGGTCTAGACACCCAAAGTTTGTACCCCTTATTCAGTCACTGTTGAAGGGAGTGATCCATGATGACCCTTAGGTCAAGCTTGGTCTATTACACCTGAAAACCAGCAAAGAACTGAAAAGATGAAGGTGGAAGGAATTTGGTAATGTGTTCAATGTTGTTGATGAGGCAGAAATAGAGGTTGAGTTACTTGAAAAACAAGTTCAGATAGGGGAGGCCAGGGAACACCAATTGTCTACTACGCAAGCCAACTTGCTTAATTCCATTGAGATTCAAGACATTTTCCTTAAGCAGAAAGCTTCTCTGAATAGTTTCTCTGAGGGCGATAGAAACACAAGGTTTTTTCATGCCTATATCCAATACAGGAGAAGATGCAACACCATTCACATAATAAAATTGGAAAGTGGCAGCTGGCTTCATAATAATATGTATTGGCAGAAGTGCCACAAGGTACTTTCAGTATCTTGTTTTACAACCAAACATGACTAGAGATCCCATAGACCCCTCTTGCTTTCAAGAGCACTATCAGTATACAAATAGTCTGTCACTCACTAGCTCTCCCACTGAAACTGAAATTTGGCAAGCTCTGAATTCCATAGATAATTTCAAACCAGCTGGCCCAGATGGATTTACTGCAGACTTCTACAAGAAGGCTTGGCTTATTATAAAATAAGATATCATTACTGCCATCACCAGTTTTTTTAATGGCAAAGAGATCATCCCCTTTTTCAGCTCCTCCAACATTGTCCTGATCCTTAAGACTAATGAGCAATCAAGCTGGGACCATTTCAGACCCATAAGTTTGACATCTGTTATAAGAAAAACAATAAGCATGATCATTGTGACAAGAATTCAACCCCACTTGAGTAAAATCATCAGCCTTAATCAATTTGCCTTTGTTAACGGCAGATCCATCTTTGATAATGTGTTATTGACTCAAGAGATGCTGCTGGACCTGAACAAGAATTGCAGAGGGGGAAATCTGATTTACAAACATGACTTAAGGAAAGCTTATGACACCATAAACTGGGATTTCATTCTTGATGTCTTTGCTGCCAGGGGTTTCAATTATAGCTTTTGTAATCTGATTCAGAGATGGCTTAGCAATAATTCTCACTCCATCTTACTTAATGGTTCCAGCAGAGGTCCTTCACTGCTTTCAGGTGGCTTAAACAAGGGGACTTTCTTTCCCCCACTCTTTTCATTCTTGCAATTGCCTATTTCTCTCATCTGCTAAAAAATTTGCAAAGATCCCACAAGGTAGCCAGGTATCATCACAAATCAAACATCCTTATCTCACACCTTATTTATGTAGATGATGTTATGGTTTTCTCAAATGCCTCAAAGCCTGCTGTCACATGGATTCACCAGTGTATCTATACTTTACAAAACCAATCCGGACTATGCTTTAATCTTACTAAGTGTCAAATTCTGTTCCCCAAGAAGATCCCCCTTGAGCTGAAGCACTGGATTCTCTCATACACTGGGTTCACCAGCACTCAGTTCCCTCTGAAATACTTTGGGGTGTAGTTAAATACTGGGAGAATTAAACAGAACAACTTTAATGAGATTCAAAACAAAATCTACAGTTATCTCTCCAATTGGACCCATATCTATCTTTTTAATGAAGGAAGAATCACCTTGCTCAAAAGTCTCTTCACTACCCTTCCCTCCTATGTGATGCAAATGACCATTATGAAGAAAAGCACTCAAATGCTACTGGAGAGGGCTTTTAATCAGTTTTCGTGGGCAGGCCAAAGAAAACAAATACATTGGGCATCATGGAAGAAAATTGCTAAACCTGTTTGGGCTTGTGGTTTAGGTTTTAAGAGCCTTCACCAGATTATCCCGGCCAATCTATGCAAATCATGGATAAATTTCAGGACTCAAGAATCACTTTGGGAACTATTCCTTCTTGGGAAGTATTGTAGACACTCCAACTCCTCACAAGTTAATCCAAAATTGGGGAACTCTAGAATGTGGAGAGCATTGATTAAAACCAAACAGATGGCTGAGAAGCTCTACCTTTAAAATCTAGGTAAAGGGACTCTAAATTTCTGGCTTGACCATTGGTTTCCTCTTGATTTGTTGCAGCCTTGTAACACCAACCTAAATTTGAATCTTTAAGTTGCTGATTGTTGGACTGGGGATAGTTGGTCACTGACTCATCTCCACACCCTCCTACAAGCTCCTTTTGCTCAAAGAATATCTACTATACAGTTTGATAGATCTAAACCTGACTCCATTACCTGGAATTCCTTCAAATATCAAAGAATTTCCAAGGCAATCCATGCTCACCTGTTTCAGTGGGATTCATCCCGTGGGGAAATTTGTTCTCGAACAAGTATCTATCCCCATCTATGGCGTTCTTTTGTTGGAAAATATTTAACCATATCATCCCAACTGATGATATCCTTAAGCTGAAAGGATTAAGAGGCCCTTCTTGTTGTAGTCTCTGTCACAAGGAGGAGGAATCCATACCTCATTTGTTCTTTGGATGCAGCTTGTCTCAAAACACTTGGACCCATGATCCATGAAAAAGAAGTACCTATTTTTAGTGTCATTTCATGCTCACTTTATGCATATTTTTAAAGATATTATACTATAAAGAAAGTAATTTTGGATATTTTTGTTTTTAAGTATAAAAATATGATTTTAGAGAAAATGAAGCAAAAACTAAGCAATTTTGAGCCAAAATGAGCAAGAAAGAAACTTCTGACTTAGCACATATCAATATGTCTTTCTATGCTTACTATCTTTCATATTTCTCACATGTTTTAGGATGAAATTATACTTTTGAGAAAGGTTTTTTTTATGTCTATCTTGTAGATAAAGATGTTAGGAACGTAACACAACTGAAATGGGGCGAAACAAAGTTGAAACAGAGCCAAACAAAGCAAAATGGTGGAGCTGCGCACAGGGTGGCGCCTAGGCGCCAAACCCGGCGCCTAGGCGCTAGTGACGAAGAGAAAACGGTGCCTAGGCGCCAAAATTAAGGCCTAGGCACTAGAATCATCCAGAAAAGGTTATGTGATGAATTTTTGATGACTTTGGGAGTTATTTGGATGATGTTAAGTAGTATATAGGCCTTCTAGAAGCCTAAAAGTTATTCCTAATATATAGGACATGTGATACAATGTAACTGGACACATTGGAACAGTTTTAATCGTGAAGCGGTGCGACCCAAAGTGAAGGGGTGCGAAGACTTGGTCAACGAAGTCCGGCACCTAGGCGCCGAAGACACCTTCTAGAAGATTCGTTGAATTTAGACACATTTTGAAGAGGTCCTTAAGGCAACCCTTGGAGCCTATAAATAGGAGTCCACTCCTTTAGAGAAAATCACACCCTATAGTCTCTCTCTTTCCCCTTAGTCATTTTAGTCATTTTAGAGTCATGAAGATGTAAATTTCTATATCTTATGGCGAGATTGGTGAGGGATTTTGAGATATTTATGTAAGGGATGTACGAGCATCGCATGGATCGGTGGGAAACTTTGGTGGAGAGAATTTCTTCCTTCTTTCAGAGGAAAAAGCTAAGTATTGTGTTCTTCATTTCTTTGTATTTGTTGTAAACATTTTCTACTGGATTTTCTTTGTTTTAAACCAAGTTTTCTATCGTGAATTATCTATGTTACGTAAGTGATTTCCTTTACTCTTTCTTTTAATATGAAGTAGTGGCGTGCATAGGAAAATCATTTTTATGATAGAATTAACTATTAAATGCTTCTAGGTGACAGATAGTTGCATAAATATAATAGAATACTAATGAAATAAGTTCCTTGATGGCACTTAATTTATTACATAATTCTATCAATGCTTTTACTTCTTATGCCATTATTTTCGTTTACTTTTATTTTGTAATGAAATAGATGCATGTATAGGAATAATATTTGCTTAGATATTCTTTTATTAAATTATGGTGATGATTTTCATACCTAATCTTCATTTACTTTACAAATTGATCACTTGTATTGTTAAAACCTGTTGAAGAATTCTGAGACCAAGAAGGAGATGATTCTTAACCAGTAGATATCACATGAATCCTTGGGTAGTCGAAGGCCTTGTACTGGTTATTCAAGGTGAAGTGCAAATAAATAGGGAGATATTGTTTATTGGGCGCAAAATTGATTAGTTTTTAGAGTGACAGACTAAATTCTAATAATTTGATCTATAGAAAGGGAGCAGGTCACTGGTAGGGCCGACCATAGCCACCCTTGGATATCTAGTAGTGTGAGCCTAGATTAACCCATTCTACTAATAAAACATCCTGAACTGATCTATAGATTAGCCAATGTTCTTTGTGCCTGGACCAAAGGGTAAAGAATAGGAATATTTCTATTTGACACTACTACATTAATTCTATGCATATCATTCTTACACATTATCTATGTAATTGCAAGAGAAAGGTAATTTTTAATATCTTAAATTTCTCCAAACCAGTTTATCCATAAGTTATCTTTTTATTTAAGAACTTTAATTTAGGATTAGTTATTAGAAAACCCATTTTAATTAACATTCCAAATTTAGGCCTTATAGAAATAGACTAGAATTAGCCTAAAGGATTTCTTACCTCGCTTCTCTGTGAGATCGATACTAGGGTTAGAAAAGAAAACCCTATATTACTTGAGATGAGACGTATACTTGTGTAATACCCGTAGTGTGTAAAATATTTTCTAATGTTTTACAACATTTTAATTTTATACACTAGCCGCTATTTATAAACTGGGTCCAGTTTTTTGCCATGTTTTGGAAGCGAATATTACGGCGTTATTGCGGGTCGGGTCAAGTTTTTGGCGCCGTTGCCGGGGAAGCTTCGGTAAGAACTTTAGGAGAATTTTAGTTGAAATAATTAGGTTAAGACTTGGAAAATTGTAGTATCGTAAAAAACTGTTTGTGTGAAAAATAAGGTGTTCGTGAAAATGTTTTGTTGTGTTGAATATATTTTATCTAATATTTGTTTAATTGTTAATGTCCCTTTTTTGTGCTTTGTATGCGAAACAAAGGATCTGAAGGATTTGTGCCTTATGATCCCGAGTTAGAAAATGGAAAAAATTAAAAAAATAGAAGGGACTCGAAAAACTAGAAATTGAAATGGAAAACTTTCAAGATAATAACTTAGAAAATCATCATACTTCATTGAGGTATTATGAAAATCATACGACAGATGAAATTTGCTCAAGTATACAAAACCCTGTCGTAGAAGCTGACTTGTTTGAATATCCAACTTGTGCAGAACAACCAGTTTGGGGGAACTCCTTTGGAGGATCCCTATTTACACTTATCATGTTTTCTAGAACTTTGTGCTACATTTAGTTATAACAGCATGTCAGACGATGCTGTTAGACTAAGGCTTTTTCCTTTCTCACTAAGAGATAAGGCTAAAATGTGGTTATACTCATTAGCACCTGGTTCTATTAAAAATTGGGGGGAGTTAACTCAGAAATTCCTCGCTAAGTATTTTCCACCATCAAGGAATACTAAACTTAGAAATGATATTATCTCATTTTGTCAATATGAAGGAGAAACAATATACGAAGCCTGAGAAAGATTTAAGGAACTCCTATGAAAGTGTCCACATCATGCTCTGCCTGATTGGTTAATCATTTAAACTTTTTACAATGGGTTAGTAGGATCCCTTAAGTTTATAATTGACGCCGCCGCTGGTGGATCGTTAATGTCAAAATCATTTGATGAAGTGTATGTGTTAATTGAAGAAATGGCTACAAATGAATTTGAATGGCCCTCTGCAAGGGTAAATCCTAAAAAGGTAGCCAGTGTTCATAATACAGATGTAATTGCAATTCTTGCATCTGAAGTTGCTGCAATATCAAGGAAGTTGGACCAATTTGGAATGAACCAGCTTCAATTTACTTCTGTAAGTGAGGAAAGTTCTTTAGGGAATATGATTGATTATAACTTATCATATGAAACTTTAAATACCACAAAGAACCTATATTCTAACTTTTACAACCCAGGTTAGGAGAACCATCCTAAATTTAACTGGAATCATACTACTTATGGTGGAAACCAAAAATGGGAAAATAATTATGCAAATGCTAATGGAAGTTGGAATAATCAGGGGAACACAAACTATAGACCTTTATATCCACCGGACTCTAACAATGATCAACAATTTGAGGATAAGGAGATGTTTATGGAAGAAGTGATATTGAAATGGGAAACCAGTTGCAAAGTCAAAATGCTACGATTAAAAACATAGAGAATCAATTGGGACAAATTGTTAATTCACAAAGCAATAGACCCAAAGGAACACTTCCTAGCAACATTGAGATCAACCCTAAAGAGAAGACTAATGAACAAGTAGAAGCTGTCCAATTAAAAGTGGAAGAAAGATAGAGGATGTGGTTAGAAAAGAAAAAGACATTGTGAGAGAAACAAATGAAACTAAAAGACCTGAAAAACATGTTTCTAAGGATTTGAAAAAATTAATATCTCTAACTAAAATCAATTTAGAAAGACCACCACCTCCATTTCCTCAAAGACTTAAACAATATGAGTTGGATAAGAAATTTTTAAAGTTCATCAAAATACTTAAGAAGTTAACGATAAATATTCCTTGCACTGAAGCTTTAGAACAGATGCCAAGTTATGCAAAGTTTATGAAGGACATATTGAAAAAAAAAGGAAATTTGGGGATTACGAGACAATTGCACTAAGTGAGGAGTGCAGCGCTATACTTCAGAAAAATTTTCCTCGGAAATTTAAAGATCCTTGTAGCTTTACAATTCCTTGTGCAATTGGAAAAAGATTATGTGGAAAAGCTTTATGTGATTTAAGAGTGAGCATTAATGTGTTGCCTTTATCTATTTTTAGAAGGTTAGGTTTAGTCGATAATTCTCCCACTACTATAACCCTTATGTTAGTTGATCGATCTATCATTTATCCAAAAGGAGTTATAGAAGACGTGCTTGTTAAAGTGGATAAGTTTATCTTTCCTGTGGACTTTATTGTATTAGATTTGGAGGAAGTTAAAGAAATTCTAATTATTTTAGGGAGACCTTTCCTTGTTACTGGACAAGCTATGATAGATGTGCGAAAAGGAAAGTTGACTATGAATATTAATGACCATAAAGTAAATTTTGATGTATTAAAGACTATGAAACATCCAGCTGAGAAAATTGATAATTGTTTTTGGATGGATGAAATTGATTATCTAAATAAAAACCATTTCTAAGAAAGTTTTGAGAGTAAGATAACATATGAGGTCGGAATGGATTTTCATGATGATTCAAAAATGTTATTTAAAGAAGACTGCATGTATGTTCAACAGAGGTGTGAAATGATGGATGTCACCGAAAATAGTAAACTTTTAATTCCATCTGTAAACAAATCTCTTGAACTTAAGATGGATGTACCCCATACAATATTAAAGCCTACCTATTTAGGGAATTCATCTACACAATCAGTCTTTATATCTTTGGATTTGACTCAATCACAAGAAAAACCTGAATTGAATGATGAACATGATAAAATTATTGAACTAAGACTTGTAAGAGAATTTGAGGATATATTTCAAAAGAACCTGGAGTTGAGAAAGGAGGATAAGGATAATGGAAGACCATTGGAAGAAATTCCTAAGGAATTAGAAAAACCTATTTCCTCAATTAAGATAGATCCTCCATAATTTAATAATTATAAAGGGGAAGAATTGAAAGATAATTTTAAACAAAAGAGTAATATAGAAGAATTTAATTCTGAATCTGAATTATCTAAAGAGAATCCGATCCAAATTTTGGGAGATATTGAAGTATCTTATAAAGATTCATTTCTTATAAATTTCAAGGATGATATTAATATGCAAAATATTGGATCTAGAAAGAAATATGAGGAACAATTATATAAATTAAACTGAAAAGGAAGAGCTGAATGAAAAATTAAAATTTGAGGATTTTATAGGAATCCCTGGATCTGAAAAAGAATGGGCAATTAATCAAGGATTATTAAAATGAAATTTTGATCCAGGTGGAATCATTTGTCGGGCCCACGACGTTAAAACCAAGTGCTTTATGGGAGGCAACCCATAGTTATCAGTGTGCTTTGATTTAGTGTTCTTGCGAGTCATGATTGTTTATGTGTTGTTTTATGTTTTCTTTAGTGCAGAATAGATTAGATTTGTGAGGTTATGCCTTGGTCTTGACTAAATTTGTATATGACTTCTGGTGATATTAGGCTTACGAGTCTGTTATAACTCAGTTCTCAACTGGAGCTGAGCATTACTGTTGACCTCATTTTTTATGAGGTCTTCTCTTCTTCTTTTTAGTACTTAGGATCTAGCCTTAGGCTTTTCTTTTGACTATCTTAGAGGACTAGAATTGGGATCCACCATCTAGAATTTCAAACCACTTCTTAACTCCCCGCAAACTCCACAAACTTGACCGTAGACCCCTAATCACCTAGAGGGTTGAAAGCAAATGTGGAAGTTTAAAGGATGAGTTCCCATAGGACTCTTTGGCCTTAGGATCGCCCACGGGTGTCCTGGTCTGGTGAAGGGGCTGACTTACACACACACTACACTCATACACTACACTTTCACACTCCTCCTAAACCTACAACCATACCTAACTTGACCTCCTGACTCATGTAGGTGATTCACATGGATGGTCCTTAACCCCTAAACCCTTGGCTAAGAGGGTTAGGAACAACATAGTGAATGCCTCAAATGAGTCCCTTCATGGATCATGTGGGCTTGGTATGGCTTCATGGCTCAACCAAAATGATTTCATTCCACTCAAATTTACCCAATCTTCAATTTTCCAAATCTTCAATTTTTGACCCTCGGGACCCTACACCCGCCTAACCTACCCAAAGCCCTTGAAATTACCCAAATTTTTCAAAATTTCTAAATCACCCAAAATCCCCCAAAATCAATCCCAAACATTTCCACATCACTCAAATTGACCATCCATACCCAAAAATATCAAAAATTCCAATAATACCTCCCAATACCCTCCAAATACCCAAAATACCCCTCTTGACCTAAAAATCCAAAAATTCAGAAAATTCCCAGAAAATTCCAGAAAATCCCAAAGATTCCCAATTTCATTTTTCTCTACTACACCATGGGCCAATTTTGTCAATTTACCCTACTTTTGTCAAAACCCCCAATTTGACCCATTTTAACCCTAAGTGAACCCAATGTCAAACCAAACCTACCCAATTGACCTAAATTCTGGTCCAATTCAATTCTAAACATAAATTCAACATTCCCAACACCAATCTAGACCAAATCCAAGTCCAATTTGAGTGACATTTGGATCCAATTTCACTTTTGGCCTTAAAGCCCAATTTGGACCCACAACCCAAACCTAACCCAAACTCACCCAATTCAACTCCAATTAACCCCAAATCTTTTCTAAATCTTCCTTAGCATCCCCACAAGCAAAACACTAACATGATTTTCCCAAAATCTAGACCCAAACCCCACTCAAATTCAACCCAGAGCTAAAAGGCCCAATTTTGACCTAAACCCAAACCTAACCCAAATGAGCCTAAACCCCAAAATCAAAGCCCAACCAAAGTCAAAACCTCTTTGAAACACTCCCATAAACATTTTTCAACATTAATTTTACAGCAATATCAACCCTAGCCCAACATTGGCCCAACTTGGCCCACTTTGACCTATATTGGCCCATTCACCAAAAGAGCCCAAATTCAACCCAATTCAAACCCAAATCACCCCCAATTTGCTTCAAGTCACTCATGACACATCCATGAGATAAACCCAACAATTATTTGGCCCAATCTCTTTACAAAATTCTCATCCATAAATTCATTTTTAAACTTAAAGGCCCATTCCTTAAACCATTTCAAAAGCCCATCTTTTACCACATCCAAAGGCCCAAAATTGATCCCAAAGCCCATATGACATTTCCCCTCATCATACTTTCAATTAAAATAATCCCTAAGTCCTAAATCAATGATCAAATAATTCTAAATGAAGCTTCACCCCAAAATTCCACCAAATTATCCAAAATCCTTAAAATCCATTTTTATGAAATTGACCAAACTTTTTCCAAGCCAAAGGTGAGCCATGAAGCCATGCATGAGCCACATGTGAGCCATGAGAGCCTTGGACACTCCACCATGCCATATTGGGTAAGAAGAGGGGGGGCTTTCCTTAATCCCTAAATCTCATTAGCCTTAATCATGTTTCACCTAAACTTAAATTTAATCCAAATATATTTGGATGGAGACTTCTCCATGCCAAACCAGTCGATCCCTTTGATCCCCCACAGCATCCAAAGTCACCTTGAAGGGTGCACCAAGCCCAAATGGGTGGATTGACCCATTTAGACTCAAAACTAGCCATGCCCCATTCTACTTTGGATCAAAGCCTTTACACATGGCAATTGCCAATTGCTTGCACCAAGTCCCGCACTCGACCCACCCGACCTTGAGGGTGACCCATGCACTGGCCGCCGGCCACTGTGCCGCCGGAAAACACCATGGCCGAGAGCTCACATGTGAGCCAACTTTGGAATTCTCCCTTACTGAGCTGCCCCATCCCCAGTGGCTATTGTAGCTGTTCTTCTCTTGCCAAGAGCAGCTGATCCCAAGCTCTAACTCTCCCTGGGAGGCCCTCCACCCTCTCCTATTTAAACACCACCCCTTCTCGGCCATGAGAGGTGCTGAAACAAACCTTAAGGAAACTCTGCCAAAATTGTTACAGACTACTCCCCATACATAGAGCACTTGATCCCCACCGAAATCCCCCGCCATTTCCTCTCGGTGAGCTCAATTTCGAGTTGAAATCCAAGCCCAAAACCAGAACACTTCTCCACAGTGAGCCAATCCCTAAATTGATTGGTCCTACACCTTCACCAGACCAAGAGAAGGTGTCCACCAACAAAAGCCCCATCTCCAGGCCACCCAGTTGCTCCAGCCTCCAAGCTTTGTGATCGGCTGTGGTCAAAATCCTACCTAGGCAATTCACCAGACCAGGAGACTTCATCTGGATCTTGCTGGGATCCAATCGAAGGTGAAACAACCCTCAAATCGAAGCCACACTTCTCTGAGCAAAGGTATGACCTCACTCTTCTTCCCGAGCTTCTGAACACTCTCCATTTTTATTGAGTAAATTTCATCCCACATAAACCGTATGGATGTGTTCGTCTTCTCGAGACGAATCCATAGAGCATAAGAACGTTAAATTTGGTCAAGTATCGCGTGAGATCTTAGGCCTAAAAGATGGACGGTTCTCGGGTTAGGAGGTTTGGGGACGATGAACGGATGCCGTTCATCCAATACACGCGCGGACGGAAGGCTCAGATGGCGTCGGACCAGGAGATGGTACGTGAACCGCGGGGCCCGGGCTGCTGACTCAAATGGCGGCGTCGAATGAGAGCGCGCCGCATGGCCGTTCGGAGATGCCGAGGATGACGCGGCGCCTACTCGGATAAATAGAAAATTAGGGATTTTTCCTATTTATTTAATTCCCTGAACTTTGAAAATTCATAACTTTGTGTAGGAAAATCATAAAAATAAAATAAAAATACCCTCTTGCTCAGTGAACAGAGGAGAATAATATGGAAAAGAAATCATTTAATTTCATCATGTATTTTATTTTTAATAATTTATTTACTGTCTGCACTATTTTAATTCTCCATGCATGTAGGAAATTCACCATGTCATGAGACCATAGGGCTTTTGAAGCCTTTGAATTTGGGAACATTCCCTGAATTTTCCAATGTCAGAGGCCATCCCTATGAGAAGTTATTGATTTTCCAAACTCATGTTACTGTTTTGAGTATTTTAATTCTAGTAATTAGCATGTTGTGAAATAAATTCTAGGAAAATTTGGTGATGTCCCATATGACCAGAGGACCCTAGGAAAAATAGGTTTTGAGTTAGTTCATTTAAAATAACCCTAATTGGCTTAAACACCAAAAATAGAGCCCTAATTAATTAGAGTTAACCATACATCAAATTGACTTGAAATCAATTCTCCACTGACCTTTAGGATCAGAGGAACCCACCATAAAAATTTGAAGTCAATTGGACTTGGTTAGCCCTACTAAATGGGTTGATTAAGCCATTTAGTCAATTTGAACTTTAAAAATTCATAACTTTCAAAATACCTTTCAAAAATTCACCAAATTGGTATTGGAGCCTCTCTGATATTAGGGAATTTAAGAAAATTAAAATTTTAATTTTCTAAAAAAGTTGATTTTTAATATTATTTTAATATTTTTAATAATTAAAAAATAATAAAAATCACAAAAATAATAAAATTCACCAAAATGTCACATTTTAAATTTTAATCACTTAGGAACAAACCCCATATTTTTCTTAGGTCAATTTAATGAGATATTAAATTTTAAAGCCCTAGGGTAATTTTAAAATTAAAAAAATGTATTTTCTAGCATTTTCACTAAAATAATTATAATAAATCATAGAAAAATTAGAAAATTACAAAAATTGATTCTCTAATTTCCTTGATATCAGAGAGATTTTTGAAAAATATAAAATTCATTTTTCAACCTTTATTTTATTTTTAAATTAATTAACACTCCAAAACTTGAATAAATTATAATAAAAATAATATAATTCAAAAAATCACCAAAATTGGTCCAAATGGTCCTCTGGTCATTAGGAATGTCCCCTAATTTTCTTAAGGACAGAAACTTTCCCTTGGTCATGTTATTAAATTTTCCTTCGAAATCTCTATTTTCTACCAAAAATAATTATATAAATAAATTAAATACAGAAAAATCACATTTTCTCCTCTCATGTCTTTATTGACATATGAGTGAAGTCACATAAAAATTTCAAGTTCATTTAAGCTCAATTTAGTGAGTTATGTAATTATTAAGCTTAAAGGGCAAGGTGGTAATTAAAATCTTAACCCTTAATTAAAACTTTAGGTTTAATAAAATTAACAAGTAAAATATTTGATCTTAATTTGATTTGTATGATTGGAATCTAAATAATTAAAGGGTAGAAACCCATTAAACAATTTAAAATAATTAAACCTTAATTAAATAATTGATTAAATTTGGGAAGAATAATAAAATTGGAATTATTAAAATAGGGATATTGTTAGGAAGAGATTTATTCTTTAATTTAAAAATCCCTAAATTAATCATCTCATTAATATTTAATTCTTAATTAAAATGATAACTCAAATTTAAAATATTAAAAGACTTAATCATTAAACTAAAGTTAAATTATTAAACTCTTTTAAAATTTCAATTAAAATTAAATAAATTAATTAAATTAAATTAAATTAAAAATTAAAATAAATAAATAAAATAAAATAAATAAAATAAAATTAAATTAGACTTAATTAAATTAAAACAAATTAGATTAAATTAAATTAAATTAAATCAAACATATTAAATTAAATTAAATTAAATTAAATTAAATCAAATTAAATTAAAAATTAAATCAAATTAAATTAAATTAAAGGAAATTAAATTTAATTAAACTAAATTAATTTAACATCAAATCAAACTAAATGGAATTAAATTAAATTAAATTAAAATTAAAATTAAATTAAATTAAATTAAAGTTAAATTAAATAGAATTAAATAACATCACCTAAAACAGAAAGAAAATTAAATATAAAGCAACTTGAACACTATTCCAAATTTAAACCCATTAATTGAAATTAAACTAAATCACAAACCATTTGAATACCAATTTACCCTCGAAAGCTTTAGTTGTCATAACTCCTAAACGAATATTAAGTGAAATGTTACTTCACTTATAGGACATTCAAATATCCTAGTTCATCGAGTAAGATAATAACAAAACTTAACTAAACCTCGGACGATTAATTCATTTGTGTAATTGAATTCATTTGGACTTAAAACAATCCTAGAAATATTGAAAAGATGTTTAAGATTTGCCTTAAGCACTTCCTCGATATGATAGGATGTTCATAAGAACAATCGAACTTAATTGTTCTTTGATGAAGAAAATCGTCCTCAAACCAAAACACAAGGAACCTAGACGTCATAGGAAATGACTAGCTATAGGATTAGGAATTTGGTAGAAAACCATAACCCTTCCCTTAGCTTTACCTAGGAACTTGCTTAAATATTCTAATTGTGTTTTAAGTGCAGCTTGGGATGACGGAAAGACCCTCCAGGTACGCTTTTATTTTATTGCAATTTACTTTCTTGCAATTTACATTATTGCAATTTATTTAACCGCATTGCACTTACTTTTCTTGCATGATAAACAACTGTTGCATGAAAACCCACACCTTTAGGATAGTCCCTAAAACTCGAAACCAAAACTAAACTAAAAGTCATCGCAAGATAAAATTCACCGCCACAACACTTCAAAATATAAAACAACTCAAAATTTAATCACAAACGAACACAAAACTACAATTACAACTAAATTAAGACGTCCCGTTGGATGATCGGGAATACCTCGGATGATGTAACCTACGTGTTGCTAATGGGATTTCCCACGGTCTAAATGAAAGTGTGGAACTCATTTAGTTGAGTTTAGCAAATTCATCTGGACTAAGTGAATCCGATAAAAATAATGATGCCGGAAGGATGGAACCGTGGGATCTTAATCGGTGTCGTTATAATCAACTTTAAGATTTGTTTTAATTGAAACACAAAAAACACTTGGAAATTAAGATTTTCTCTAAACCAAAACACTTTTCTCATCCCCTTATTTATGACTTCTAAAACTAAACCTCTGCAATAACAAGGAGCTCGGAGCATGGTGGGCAGCACGGCCATCGTCATCAGCAAAACCTGAGTCTACTTCAGCAAAACTTTCCTAGAATTAAATAACAAACCCATAGGACTTCGAGGTAGTTTGTCTAGTGCAACATAAATCCTCAACTCTTTGTTAGGCATTTGCATTGCAAATTAAGCCCTAACCGGTCTTAGGATTCCGAGGTAGTCGTCCGATACGACATAAACCCTCACATCTTCGAGGCTGTTTGTATGATTCTATCATATAAATATAAGCCCTAATTAATTAAAATTGACAAAATCAAAACATTAAATAGACATTAGGACTTTCCTAAATTCAAGCCAAATAATAGGATAGTCGGGAGATTACCGAAGTTCACTTCGAATCCGTAATTTCTCCTACCTTTCTTCCTTTGATTTCTCAAAACAATATGTTCCAAACTTGATCCATTCCCTACTGAAATTCCAAAATTCAATCCTTTGAAAACTTAAACTTTGAAATTCTTGAGAACGGAATTATCGATTATTATCGAGAGTTTTCTTAGGTGACTCCCGTCACTTAAGATGTAATTAACTATAGGGGCTTGCCCTTATAGGGAATTTTAAAGAACCTGAGTAATATAAACCCCGTTTAATACTTTCATATTAAGCGGGGAATTTGTCGGCTTATAAAATTGGTTCGCGTACCAAACGGATGTCACAAATCTTCTAGTTTATTTAATAGAGCCCCACCATCAAGCGGTGTGTCTATCCTTAGGGATAGATACACGGTGTCATGGTGCGGTGCTCGTTTATGTAAACTATTCGGGATGTGAGATCAGTTTGATTTCATATCTTAAAATTTTCAAATTTAAAATTATTTTCAAAATCAAATACTACTTTTCAAATTATTTATTTAAATTAAATTAAAAATTCGCCGACAATTTCTGTTAGACGACCCCTTTTCAAAATAAAACACACAACCTAAAAATAATGCCGACAACTTCTGGCGACTCCGCTGGGGACAATTCCTCTCTCCATTTTAATCAGACAATTCTGCTTTCAAAAATTGGTAGTGTATCCATGTCCTTAATGGATCAAACTACCCTTCTTTCCGTTGGGGTACTATGTTCATTTCTACCTTGAACAAGTATAGCTAACATTCTCTCGGATTTAGGAGCCACTGTTTAGACACCCCTAAACAGAGAGATTCCGAGATCCTTTTACCTCATTTCTGAGATGGGGTGAACCCCCAATAGGTGTTAGTTTAGGAGTGATCCTTCGAGTCGAGAAGTCTTGCATAAGACTTTCTTTTCCTTTCCAACTCTGAATCGGATTCCTTACCTTCTCTACACCTTTGAACATTCCGTTCTAAATAAACAAACCCCCCTAATAAATGACTCTTTTAACAAATGATTTCTTCTTATAAATACATGAACTAGAATGTGTTCGGACTCTTTTGATTCCTTTCTTTTCGTCCTAATGAGAAGAAGCATAACTTGGGACTGACAACCAGAATCTACCTGCAGAAATGGAAGCCCCAAAGCTGATTTTCTCCTTCACCAATGGACTGGACTTTGCTGTTTATAAGGATGAGCTGCCCGACAATGGGATCATCCGATTTGGACAAGGATTCGAGAACACGAATGTCAAGATCACCGACGTTTCCCTTTTCGCGCTGACAAACAAAGTATCTGAAGCTAAGAAGCCGCTGATCGAGTTCAACCTTAGGTCAACCCAAGAGTTTCCTCCCCGCAAAAGATCCCGACCGAGAGGAGTACCGCCGTCCGCAGGAGGACCGTTCTTGCTACCCCCACTCGTCTAGTTGTTTCGCACCTACCCCGGCTTCGCCAAATTAAAAGGGAAGGAAATCCGGAACTATGGTGAACCCGTTACCGTGGAGGGTACGTACTTTCTCGCGAGACCTTCGTTTTGAAATCGGGTCCAGCCTCAAGAATTCCATCACTAACACGGACCCAAAGAAGGAACGAAGTAGGAAGATCGCCGTGAAGGCCGTAGCCGCCGAAGTTGCTTTCTCGGAGGAAATCCCGTAAATCCCCGAGTACACACCACTACCCGAATACATACCATTGCCCGAAGATACACCCCTTTTGGAAGGAAGTAGATTCCATCCCCTTTCCGCCGCAATCGACGAGGAAAATGTCCACGGGATTGTTTCTACATTACCTCGACCAAGCATACTACGATGACAAGCAGAAAGAAAAGGGCTAGGATCACGCCATTCGCCCGACTACAAACCGTGATCGAGAAGCTAGCAAAGAAAGAGAAATGCCCCGTATCGGAGATTCTACGAAGGATAGGGCGGGTGCCAGTCAAGTCCCGTCTTGGGCCACGAATAGAACCTGACATCGTTACAGAAAAGCCAAATAAAAGGATGAAGGCTAGTCCGCCTGTTGCCTTTTCAGGATTACAGATTAGGGAGGATACCACCTTCCAAAGATTTGGCCGACGTGACCATCCGGTCCTGGACCTTCCGCCGTTAGAAGGATGGTATGGCGTCCCACTACTGGACAACTGAGATTGAAACAACAGCCTGAGAAGGAAAGTCTCGTCAGGAGACTTGAATCTGAAGAAAGTGTTACTGCAATAAGGGGGACTCGCGAGAAGGGAACCCAGCAGCTATCACACGACAACTGTGAAGATGCACGTAAAAGACCGCTAGAGGACACTATGGAAAAGTTGAGGACTGATATTCGACGACTAGCAAAAGAAAGAGAAGAGAAATTCGGAGACGAGATCGATTCATCGGAATTCATGGACGATGAGTATGCAGAAATCAACATGGTCGAAACACGAGCTTCGTCACCTTCACAAGGTGCTCCTGCAGCCGCAGAAAGAGAGAAGCCAGAAGTGATGAGAAGACAGCTTCAGGAGAAAGACGATACGATCGCCCAAAATGGCGAAGAGGTTGGAAGAGATGGCTATAGCCCTAGCCACTCTCCAGAGTCAAGTGCAACCCCAAAGAGAAACACCCCCAGAGGTCATTCACATTGCAGACGGAGGAAAGGAGATTACATCCGTCAACGGGGATGATCAGCTAAAGAAGGATACAACACAAAGTATGATTCCAGAAAAAGATATCAAGAGCTTGGTGGAACAGCAGGTGTGAGAAGCCTTAGCACAATCAAAGAGCGGGGCATCTATTCGGACGGGTAGACCTTACCCGGAAGAATTCGACGCTGTCCAATACCCAAAAGGCTTCGTACCACCTCTGTTCAAGACCTTTGATGGAACCGGAACCCCGGACAACGATGTTGCACACTTTCATGCCAGTTGTTGCAATGCCGGCGGGAGCGATGCATTACTTTTCCGACAGTTCGTCAGCAGCCTGTCAGGGATCACCTTTGATTGGTATGCAGAATTACCAAATGGTTCAGTGAAGACATTCTCAGAACTAGAAAACCTTTTCATCAAGCGATTCGCCGGAGCTCAGCACCACATCACTATAGGTGATTTAGTGGTAGAGAAGCAGAAGCCGAACGAAACTTTGGTGGATTACATACTTCGATGGAGGAACTTAAGCATGAAGTGTGAACCACAATTACAAGAACAACATGCAGTCGGCATCTTACTTAAAAGCATTTACGGCCCGATAGCACTTCTCCTCAAAGGATTCACTATTAAGACTTTCGAGAAGTTGTTAAGCAAGGCCGGAAGCTTGCAAGAGGAGGCAAATCAATTAAGTTTCGCCTATAAGACAGACAAGCAAAAGCCTGTGAAGACTTTTGAAAAGAAATCCGGGATCGTTGCTGCAGTCGACAAAGGCAAGCAACCGATACAAATATCGTCCGAACGGCCACATCAATCTCAACAGAATTATCAACAACCCCGACCCGACTATCGACGTTATCTCCACAAGTATGAACAACCGCCTCGTCCGCAACGTACATTAAGGGAGCTTCGAGCGGTGGAATATCCATTCAAGAATGAAGCAAAGGCCGAAAATGTTCCGTAGTCCGATGAAAACTCCGCATTTCCAGCTGCCGAGCCTAAGAGACCGGAGGAAGTCAACAAGAAAAGTGATCCCAACTTTCGCCCTTATCACCAGATGCTTGGACACAAGATAGAAGATTGCATTACCTTCAAAAGTCGGCTCAATGACAACCTTCGGAAAGGGAATATAACAATCCCGAAGGAGTACATGAAGGAACCCCAGAAAGGAGGTTCCGTCAATGTTGTCTCAACTGATCCCATCATTCCGATAGACCCCTATATGACTGACAATGGATGGACTACCGCTTGGACAAGGTCTTTGAAAAAGATTTTAGACAGCATCCAAACCGCTTCGATGCGAGCTTCAATTCAAAGTTCGAAACCTGTCAAGTCGGCACTATCACTTGCGATAGAAGAACCACCTCAACAGAGACGATCAAGAGAAGAAGAAAATCGACGAAGAAGAGAGGACCGAGGTTCCTAAGGCTAGACTAGGGGCCGGTTATCCTAGGATAGTTGTTTCGATTCGGGGAGAAATCCCTCGAACCTCCGACTCGTATGATTATCCGCTCACTTCGGTGGGATCATATAATGATAAGGGTGATGACGTTGGCTACGTTTTGACTGTTTCTAACAATTACGTAACTAGCGACAATCCGGACATCGATTTCGACACCAATGACAATTCTCAAATCATACACAATCTCGACCATCAAAATGATGAAGAAAACATCCATCAAGGAGGCTACGAGAGTTCAACAAGCAACGAATCTATCTGTGAGTTTCGAGGGGCTCCAGTCACAATAGAGTTAGAGCCTTCAGATTCTGAAGCTAATCCGGAAGAGCCCTGTCATTCCGATTCGAGAAGAAACACCAGCAAGCTCAACACTAGATTCAAAAGAAATTACAGAAGTCAACTTAAGAAGTGGAAGAGTTCTACCTCTGAGAATGGGTCCAAAGGACAAAGGAAAGCAGGTGGTTGTTCAAGAGGAATCAACCCCGACAGAAGAAATACAAATTCAAGAAGAAGTCGAGACACATGGAAATAAAGTGGACTACAATGTGCTAGCCCATCTTAGGAAACTACCAGCCAAACTGAGCATCTACGATGCTCTCATCTTATCAAAGGAGATGAGAGAAGCTCGATCAAGGCCTTACTTGATCCGGAAATTTTCTTAGCTCAAATGGCTCGGAGATTCCTTAGATGAGGTTTGCTCGTTAAAGGAACAACGAGGTGTTACCTTCACGTGACAATGACCTACTACTCGGGATGTGCAGATCACAACCGACCGTTGTACATTTCGAGTTACAATCGGGAAGTTTACACTCTCTAGAGTATTGGTGGATCCAGGAGCATCAATCAATATAATGAGTCTTCGAACACTAAGCATATTTGGGAAATCGATGCTCGTGAGCTCGAGGCCGACAAAATGTTATTAAGAGGATTCAACCGTAAAGGAGAAAGAGCCCTCGGGTCAATAACGCTACTAATGAAGACCGGTGACTTAGCAAAGACAACCGCAAAATTTGACATAATCGATTCGAAACGTCGTTCAACACTCTATCGGGCCGACCATGGATACATGAAATAGGATGGTACCATCATCTCTACATCGCTGCATCAAATACTACGATGGAGGAGAACAGTGCATCAAAGGTGACTTACAACCATTCTCCGTACATGAAATTGGAATCCATGAAGACGCAGCTTATTATGCACCACCGAAGAAAACAATCTTCTCCAGAGATACCATGACAAATGAAGCAAAGAAAGTTCGGGACAACGAAGAACTCGAAGTTATGAGCCCAACAGTCACTCACCACTCCCTTCCGGCGAGATGGTGAAGGTTTCTCCACAACTCGCATCCGAGGTCGAGGCCGGGGACGAGGCCGTGGTAGAGACGTTAGGACAGTCGGACAGAGGAAACCAGCCATCAATGTTGAGTGGGAAGATAGTTCTGAGGAAGAAAAAGAAATCAAGCAAGAAGCAGCGACAATAAGTCGGAAGAAGCCGCAATTCAAGATCTCCCTCGAAGATGAGAAGAACGAAGAATACAAATCGATGTACGAGAAGATTAACCACTATGTACATACTATGACCCTGACCCCGATCCATTCTAATAAGATCGAGGGTATGGTGGTCAAAGAGGTACGTAGCGGCGGTGCTAAGCCAATCAAATTCTACCGTGGTGCTACTTCCTCCAAAACTGAGCATAATGTACAATCTGAAGATGTCACTTCATCGAATTAATGGAATTACCTTTTGAGTGGTACTCTCCTCGTGTTCAAAGTTTAATTCAACGTGGTTTCTTACCTCGACAATGGACAAAAGGTCAATCACAACATTTTAAAAAATTATGGAATAACTCCGGTCGTCCACCCAATTCAAAACATGGACTCGGATTTGGTACAGTAGGATCATTTGATGATACTGAATTTTGCTTAGTTGTGACTTGCGAACCTAATGAAAACTGCATGGAAAATATAGACGAACTCGAAGATTTACAAATTGGAGACGCTCCACCAAAATTCCAAGAAGAGATTAAATCTACAATAGATGAGTTAACGGAAGTTAACTTAGGTACTAGCGAAGAGCCTAAACCTACCTTTATTAGCTCCTTACTCAATAAAGAAGACTCCAAAAAAATAATCAAGTTATTAATGGAATTTAAAGACTATTTTTCTTGGAGCTACGATGAGATGCCAGGATTAGCTCCAGAGGTCGCAGTCCATAAGCTATGAGTGGATCCTACTTCTGTCCCAGTCAGACAAGGTCCCAGAAGAATGTGTCTAGAAATCGAACAACAAGTCATAGCCGAAATTAAAAAGTTAATAGACGCTAAATTTTTCCGTGAAGAACAATACCCGACTTGGTTAGCCAATGTGGTGCCGACGTAAAGAAGAATGGTCGATCGAATTTGTGTGGACTTCGTAGATTTAAACAAGGCATGTCCAAAGGATGAATTCCCTCTACCGATCCCGTAACTAATGATCGACATTGCTTCGACACATGAGATATTCTCATTCATGGATGGATCTTCGTGATACAACTAGATAAAAATGGCTCCGTAAGATGAAAAGCTTACGACATTCGTAACGCCGATCGGAGTATATTGCTACACAAAGTGATGCCATTTGGACCGAAGAACGCAGGAGCAACATACCGCAGAGCGATGACAAGAATTTTTGATGATCTCATCCACAATCAAGTCGAATGCTACGTGGACGATGTGGTCATCAAAAGCAAAGTAAAGGAAAACCACCCGTATGATTTGAGAATTGTTTTCGAACGATTAAGGCAATTTAACCTTAAGATGAATCCTTAAAATGCGCCTTCGGCGTCACCTCCGGGAAATTCTTAGGATTCTTTGTCCAACATCGTGGAATTGAAATCGACCCGAAAAAGATTAAAGCTATCTTAGAAATGCCGCCTCCCAAAACCTTAAAACAATTACAATCTTTTCAAGGAAAGTTGGCATATCTTCGACGCTTTATCTCAAACTTGTCAGGTAGGTGTCAGCCTTTCTCGGCACTAGTTAAAAAGGACGCCAAATTCATTTGGGAAGAGAAATGCCAGAAGGCCTTCGAAGACATTAAACAATATTTAATGACACCTCCTATCTTAGCAGCCCCAGTCTAAGGTAGATCGCTGGTACTTTACACCGCGACTTTAGACGACTCTCTCGGAGCCTTGTTAGCCCAGGTCAATAATGAGGGTAAAGAAAATGCTCTTTACTACTTAAGCCGTCATTTACTTCTGACGGAAATAAGGTATCCCGCAATTAAAAAGCATTGTTTGGCCCTGATCTTCGCCGCTCAAAAGCTGAGGCACTACATGCTTTCTCATAAGGTCAACCTGATCTCGAAATTTAATCCATTGCAATACTCGATGACTCGTCCAACACTTTCCGGCAGACTTGCCGGATGGTCAATGATATTATCGCAATTCGATATAACTTTCGTGCCTCTTCGTGCCAGTAAAGGGACAAGTCTTAGCGTACTTTCTCGCAAAGACACCCTTTGCCGGCAGAATCTCCTCTCAATGACGATTTGCCGGATGAACAAATAATGAGCCTAGAAGACCCCGATGATCAACGTTGGGAATTATACTTCGACTGGAGCATCTTCAAGACACAAAGACGAAGAATCTCAAATGATAGTGCCCGTAAGGCGAGAATCGGGCTAATCTTTATAACACCGGAGCGGGGGATGTTAAGATACTCCTACCACTTGACAGAACCGTGTACAAATAATGAAGCAGAATACGAAGCCCTCATAACGAGACTGGAATTAACTATTCAAATGGGGATAACAGACATCAACATCTACAGGGATTCGCAATTGATCATTTAACAGATCGCTCTGACAAGATGCAATTTTAAAGCCAAGACTCGAGCAATACTTCCAAGATGCCATGCAATTGTTGAACAAATTCCGAATGTGACAATCTACAAAATTCCCGAAAAAGAAAATGCTTTAGCAGATGCTTTAGCCCGTCTCGCAAAAGAATTTGCCTGTTTGCAAGATGAATCTGTAGAAGTGTCAGTTCACGGACGTCAGGTCCTATCACAGCTCGACATAGACACAATACGTAAATCAGGAAAAGAAGAAGAATCAGTTGCAACAGTGACAGAAAACACAGAAGATTGGCGACAGTCATTAGTAGACTACCTGCAAACAGGAAGACTACCAAACGATAGGTCATTGGCCCATAAGATCAAGAAAATAACTCTGTCCTACGCATTAATAAACAACACGTTATACAGAATGTCTTTCGATCAAATGTGGCTAAGGTGCCTAAGCGGGTCCGAGGCCCGTGAAATTGTTAAAGAGGTGCATTCAGGACTCGTGGCGCTCACTCAGCCAGGTCCGAAGATGAAAACGAAAATTAAAAGACTAGGGTACTACCGGCCCTCGATGATGACCGACTGCATGAAAATAGTCAAGAGCTGTCACCAATGCCAAGTGCACGGAGTGGTTCTACACCAACCTCCAAATGTGCTACATCCGACAATCGCGTCGTGGCCATTTGAATGTTGTGGAACAGATATAGTGGGTCCGATAGAACCACCATCTTCAAAAGGACATCACTTCATTCTTGCGGCTACAAATTACTTTTCCAAGTGGGCGGAGGTAGTTCCACTTAGAGAAGTGAAAGCGCACCACGTGCTACAGTTTTTTAAGAACCAAGTTGTCTACCATTTTGGAGTGTCGCGCAGGATTATCTCGGATAATGGGTCAGCATTCAGAAGCACGCAAATCAACAATTTTGTCAGGAGACACGAAATCGACTGGCGATACTCAACAATTTACTACCCAAGAGCAAACGGCCTCGCCGAGGCTTTTAATAAAACCCTCGTTCAAATGTTAAAGAAAACTTTGGACGATAATAAGAGAAATTGGCACGAGAAGTTGTTAGAAGCCTTATGGGCCTACCGGACAACCTTCGTGACTCCTACCCAAGCTACACCTTACTCTCCGGTATATGGGTCCGAGGCAAGTTGTTACCTTTAGAGGTTCAGCCTTCCTTCACTCGTAATCGCAGCTTGCAAATAAGATCACGACGGAAGAGAATGCCAAATTACGGCTAGAAGAATTAGAAAGCCTCGGAAGGGAAAAGACTTCCAGCAGCAACGTGAATTTAGAACTATACCAAGCTAAGATGGTTCAAGCCCATGACAACCGGGTCCGCCCAAGAACCTTCAAAGTTGGTGACTTAGTTCTCGTTCTCAAGAGACCTATTCTTGCACACCGCAAGATAGGAGGAAAATTTGAACCCACTCGGGAAGGGCCGTTCGTGGTCGAAGCAAGTATACTCGGGAGGTTCCTACCACATAGTGAATTGTCGTGGAGAACGACATATGCTTCCGATCAACGGACGATACTTGAAAAAGTATTACGCTACCCGATGTTTCGAAGGAATGAATTCTTCATCCCTAAGAAACACGGGCGAAGTAGTTACTTATGATTGGGTCCGAACCCAAAAATAATAAAATGTGCTAAGATAAAGAAAATCATGATAATAAAGTTTTCCTTGTTTTCTTCTCCAAATCAAGATCTTTTTTCTGATTTTTCCCACTTCATTCCTGTTAAATTTGAAAATACAAAAAATATAAAAAAATGTCTTTAATAAACATTTTCTTAATGTTCTTGTTCTTAGTACAGCCCCTGATCCTTTTCCTTGTCTTTTCACAGGGAAATGTCGAACGGGCGGTTGGTCCTGAACTTTAGAAATGGCGTAAGCCTCGCACTCGATGAAAAGAGGGTGAAAGATGGAGCGATAATCGAGATTGACTCAGATTTCGCACCGGCAGGCCTACGATACGAGGAAAGTGACCGGGTCCCGGTTGACCGAGAAGAGCTGTCCGGGCAGACAGTGATGAAAGTGGGTGGCCCAAGCCACCAATCCAGCAGCAAGAAAAGAAAGGCAAACACTGAAGAAGATAAGAAAATGAAGTCTGTAGTCGCTACAGCAGAGGGCAGGCTTGTCAGCGCCGCGCCCACAGAGATTCTAGAAGTTCGAAGAGCTACTCTCACAGTAACGCAACGAAGAAATAAGAATCGCCGTATCCGTAAGATGTTAACAAAACTAGCTGCGGACAAGCGCGACGAGAAAGTTGCTACTGCCAGTACATACACTTCAAGGACACCGGTTCACCAGGAACCTGAAGAAAGGAGGCCAGCTCCTACGATAACAGAAAGGACTAGAGAAATCTCACAAAGATCAGAAGAAAGAAGACTACCACGCTACCAGATAGAACAACCAGTAATGCATGACCTTGTTGCGAGAGCAACCCCGGGGATGTCCCGACGAACATCATCCCCGAGGAGCCGAGGTATGCAGGAGAGCGCGAAGGGATTGAACCGTATATCCCACAATATGTCACCGTGCCTCGCCATCTCGCAGATTATTCCGGAATACGAGCTCGGAGAGAATACAGAATGTCGAAAAGAAAACCTTTCGAATACTTCGAGAGAATTGGAGGCAAAAGGATCAATATACTAGTAGGGCCTCGAGCTACATACGTACGTATTCTCGCAGTATGAACAACAAGCAAATCGTGGATTGTATCCGAGATTTGAAAAGAATGGGCCGAGCGAGGCCGCCTAAGGGAAAACACATACTCGTAACCCCGGAGATGGATGCCGTGGAAAGGAAGAATCATAATACAATGCGGATGCCGTTACAACTTCGCGGAAGAAAGGAAGGAAACCCTCCGGAATACTCCGTCATGGGCAAGTGGATCCGATGCCACTAGTCATCAAGAGAATGGTAAAGAGATTGATAACATGGAGGGTACACGCGCAGTATCGCATACCCAATACTCGCATTATTAACATCTACAAGTGCGGTGATCGCATACCCCCACACATGCATCACCACGACTTCGTCGACCTTCGCACAGCCTCTTTCCCGAACGAGTGTAACATCATGTTCGGATACGACCTCCGGATAGCAGGCCCAGGTGAGTTCCGAGGGCCGGTGAAGATACCATTACCGTAGGTTCCGTCATGATACCGAAGGGCAACGGAGCGTGATATCGCTAAGCATTTCATACCGTGAGTACCAATGAAGCGGATCTCGCTACTTTCGTAAGGATGGACGACAGGAAGACACCTTACCATTTCCAACTGAACTCGTAGCTAGAGAGCCTCCGCCTTACGAGCCGTGAGTTACATGGAAGATATCACACCTCCAATGTACATCCATACGACATCCTTGCCAAGGATGGCTCTGGAAGGTGATGTTATCGACCATGTACCCCACTATTCGGACATGGATCTTCGATGGATGCTTCTTCGGATGGATCGACGAAGATCATACATAGTCCATTTCGAGTCTACATGGATTGTATGAGATATATTCCGCATCGAGTCGTATGATGTATCTTCGACATGATTGGAATGAAAGCGACCATGTCACATTTTTCTGGCCTTCACCTCTTTTGTGCAAATTGATCGGGAAACGCCATTAAAGTTAAATGAACTTCGAACAAAGAACGAGAGAAGAAATAAAAAAGAGAGAATAAAAGAAAACTTTCCTAAAAAAAAAATCTAAAAATGTCAAACACCAAACCCACATGAACACCAAACAAACAACAAAAAACGAGATAGTTAAAGGACAAACGAAACAAATTTAAAGCTCAAATCGAATTCCGCTTAAACCCATCTTCTCAAATCCTCCAATCCTTCTTCAAATCAAGATCTATTCTAGACCTCCCTCGAAACCTCCTCTCGGGATGATTTCGAATCACGAAGAATTTTCAATTTGATCCGAATGGCATGGGTTTGTACCCTTCGCCAAGTAATCGGACTTTGATTGATTCCCATAGGATATGAAACACTTTCATATCTCATTTCGATCTCCCGCTAAATCCAAATCTCCACAGAAATTTCAATTCAAAATTTCCGAGACTGGTACCTAAATCCAGTTCTCACTCCGAGATCGATACCTAAATTTTGATTCTCATCCGAATTGATACCTAAATTTCAATTCAAAATTTCGAGACCGGTACCTAAATTCCAGTTCTCACTCCGAGATCGATACCTAAATTTCGATTCTCATCCGAATCGATACCTAAATTTCAATTCAAAATTTCCGAGACCGGTACCTAAATTCCAGCTTCTCACTCCGAGATCGATACCTAAATTTCGATTCTCATCCGAATCGATACCTAAATTTCAATTCAAAATTTCCGAGATCGGTACCTAAATTCCAGCTTCTCACTCCGAGATCGATACCTAAATTTCGATTCTCATCCGAATTGATACCTAAATTTCAATTCAAAATTTCCGAGACCGGTACCTAAATTCCAGTCCTCACTCCGAGATCGATACCTAAATTTCGATTCTCATCCGAATCGATACCTAAATTTCAATTCAAAATTTCCGAGACCGGTACCTAAATTCCAGCTTCTCATTCCGAGATCGATACCTAAATTTCGATTCTCATCCGAATCGATACCTAAATTTCAATTCAAAATTTCCGAGATCGGTACCTAAATTCTAGTTCTCATTCCGAGATCAGCACTCTAAATTCCGATTCTCATCCTTTTCGAGGTCGATACCTAAATTTCGACTCTCTTTCGAGATCGATACTTAAATTTCAATTCTCATCCCATTCGAAATCGCACCTAAATTTCGATTCTCATATTTTTCAATCGACACTTAAACTCCGATTCTCACTCCGAGGCCGGTACCTAAATTCCATTTTTCTTTGCAATCCCAAGATTGGAACCAAGATTTCAATTCTCCTTTCAAATCCAAATTTTCTCAAATTAAATTTAAATCAGACTTCAATCTAAAATAAAAAATCAAAATATAAAATTACACATCCGAACTTAAATTGAAACAAAATGAAATCTAAATCGAAATTCCCCGCATCATGTGATTTGAATTCACCTCCTTTTCCTTTCCCCGCCGAGAGTTCGTGAATCTCCAGCTTCGCAGATATACTCGACACTCCCCGACGGAAACTCTTCTACTTCGTCCTAAGTTTGTCACTTGGACATTCGTGTTGGTTTTCGTCGATCGCTTGGTCAACACTAATACGCGCGGTGTGCTCCGTCACCACCACACCTATCGTGGTTCCATTTGTCGACCTCATTTTTCGATGAGGTCTTCTCTTCTTCTTTTAAGTATTTCAGGATCTAGCCGTAGGCTTTTCCTTCGACTATCTTAGAGGACTAGAATCGGGATCCACCATCTAGAATTTCAAACCACTTCTTAACTCCCCGCAAACTCCACAAACTCGACTGTAGACCCCTAATCACCTGGAGGGTCGAAATCAAATGTGGAAGTTTAAAGGATGAGTTCCCATAGGACTCTTTGGCCTTAGGATCGCCCCGGTGTCCCGGTCCGGTGAAGGGGCCGACTTACACACACACTACACTCATACACTACACTTTCACACTCCTCCTAAAACTACACCCATACCTAACTCGACCTCCCGACTCATGTAGGTGATTCACATGGATGGTCCTTAACCCCTAAACCCTCGGCTAAGAGGGTTAGGAACAACATAGTGAATGCCTCAAATGAGTCCCTTCATGGCTCATGTGGGCTTGGTATGGCTTCATGGCTCAACCAAAATGATTTCATTCCACTCAAATTTACCCAATCTTCAATTTTCCAAATTTTCAATTTTTGACCCCCGGGACCCTACACCCTACACCCGCCTAACCTACCCAAAGCCCTTGAAATTATCCAAAATTTTCAAAATTTCTAAATCACCCAAAATCCACCAAAATCAATCCCAAATATTTCCACATCACTCAAATTGACCATCCATACCCAAAAATATAAAAAATTACAAGAATACCTCCCAATACCTTCCAAATACCCAAAATACCCCGCTTGACCTAAAAATCCAAAAATTCAGACAATTCCCAAAAAATTCCAGAAAATCCCAAATATTACTAATTTCATTTTGTTCAACTACACCATGGGCCAATTTTGTCAATTTACCTTACTTTTGTCAAAACCCCCAATTTGACCCATTTTAACCCTAAGTGAACCCATGGTCAAACCAAACATACCCAATTGACCCAAATTCTGGTCCAATTCATTTCTAAACTTCAATTCAACATTCCCAACACAAATCTAGACCAAATCCAAGTTCAATTTGAGTGACATTTGGATCCAATTTCACTTTTGGCCTTAAAGCCCAATTTGGACCCATAACCTAAACCTAACCCAAACTCACCCAATTCAACTCCAATTAACCCCAAATCTTTTCTAAATCTTCCATAGCTTCCCCACAAGCAAAACAATAACATGATTTTCCCAAAATCTAGACCCAAACCCCACTCAAATTCAACCCAGAGCTAAAAGGCCCAATTTTGACCTAAACCCAAACCTAACCCAAATGAGCCCAAACCCCAAAATCAAAGCCCAACCAAAGTCAAAACCACTTTGAAACACTCCCATAAACATTTTTCAACATTAATTTTACATCAATTTCAACCCTAGCCCAACATTGGCCCAACTTGGCCCACTTTGACCTATATTGGCCCATTCACCAAAAGAGCCCAAATTCAACCCAATTCAAACCCAAATCACCCCCAATTTGCTTCAAGTCACTCATGACACATCCATGAGCTAAACCCAACAATTATTTGGCCCAATCTCTTTACAAAATTCTCATCCATAAATTCATTTTTAAACTTAAAGGCCCATTCCTTAAACCATTTTAAAAGCCCATCTTTTACCACATCCAAAGGCCCAAAATTGGTCCCAAAGCCCATATGACATTTCCCCTCATCATACTTTCAATTAAAATCATCCCTAAGTCCTAAATCAATGATCAAATAATTCTAAATGAAGCTTCACCCGAAATTTCCACCAAATTATCCAAAATCCTTAAAATCCATTTTTATGAAATTGACCAAACTTTTTCCATGCCAAAGGTGAGCCACGAAGCCATGCATGAGACACATGTGAGCCATGAGAGCCTTGGAGACTCCACCATGCCATATTGGGTAAGAAGAGGGGGGGCTTTCCTTAATCCCTAAAGCTCATTAGCCTTAATCATATTTCACCTAAACTTAAATTTAATCCAAATATATTTGGATGGAGACTTCTCCATGCCAGACCAGATTGATCCCTTTGATCCCCCATAGCATCCAAAGCCACCTTCGAAGGGTGAACCAAGCCCAAATGGGTGGATTGACCCATTTAGACTCAAAACTAGCCATGCCCCATTCTACTTTGGATCAAAGCCTTTACACATGGCAATTGCCAATTGCTTGCACCAAGTTCCAGCCCTGACCCACCTGACCTTGAGGGTGACCCATGCCTGGCCGGCCGGCCACTGTGCCGCCGGAAAACACCATGGCCGAGAGCTCACATGGGAGCCAACTTTGGAATTCTCCTCGCCGAGCCGCCCCACCCCGAGTGGCCATTGTAGCTGTTCTTCTCTTGCCAAGAGCAAGCTCGATCCCAAGCCCTAACTCTCCCTGGGAGGCCCTCCACCATCTCCTATTTAAACACCACCCCTTCTCGGCCATTAGAGGTACTGAAACAAACCATAAGGAAACTCTACCAAAATTGTTCCAGACTACTCCCCATACATAGAGCACTTGATCCCCACTGAAATCCCCCTGCCATTTCCTCTCTGTGAGCTCAATTACAGAGTTGAAATCCAAGCCCAAAACCAGGACACTTCACCACGGTGAGCCAATCCCCAAATTGATTGGTCCTACACCTTCACCGGACCAAGAGAAGGTGTCCACCAACAAAAGCCCCATCTCCGAGCCACCCAGTTGCTCCGGACCTCCAAGCTTTGTGATCGACTGTGGTCAAAATCCTACCTAGGCAATTCACTGCGACCGGGAGACTTCATCCGGAGCTTGTCGGGATCCAATCGAAGGTGAAACAACCCTCAAATCGAAGCCACACTTCTCTGAGCAAAAGTATGACCTCACTCTTCTTCCCGAGCTTCTGAACACTGTCCATTTTTATTGAGTAAATTTCATCCCACATAAACCGTACGGATGTGTTCGTCTTCTCGAGATGAATCCATAGAGCATAAGAACGTTAAATTTGGTCGAGTATCGAGTGAGATCTTGTGGCTCTAGAAGATGGACGGTTCTCGGGTTAGGAGGCTTGGGGACGATGAACGGATGCCGTTCATCCAATACACGCGCGGACGGACGGCTCAGATGGCGTCGGACCAGGAGATGGTACGTGAACCGTGGGGCCCGGGCTGCTGACTCAAACGGCGGCGTCGAATGAGAACGCGCCGCGTCGCCGTTCGGAGATGCCGAGGATGACGCGGCGCCGACTCGGATAAATAAAAAATTAGGGATTTTTCCTATTTATTTAATTCCCTGAACTTAGAAAATTCATAACTTTGTGTAGGAAAATCATAAAAATAAAATAAAAATACCCTCTTGCTCAGTGAACAGAGGAGAATAATGTGGAAAAGAAATCATTCAATTTCATCAAGTATTTTATTTTTAATAATTTATTTACTATCTGCACTATTTTAATTCTCCAAGCATGTAGGAAATTCACCATGGCATGAGACCATAGGGCTTTTGAAGCCTCTGAATTTGGGAACATTCCCTCAATTTTCCAAAGTCAGAGGCCATCCCTATGAGAAGTTATTGATTTTCCAAACTCATGTTACTCGTTTTGAGTATTTTAATTCTAATAATTAGCATGTTGTGAAATAAATTCTAGGAAAATTTGGTGATGTCCCTTACGACCGGAGGACCCTAGGAAAAATAGGTTTTGAGTTAGTTCATTTAAAATAACCCTAATTGGCTTAAACACCCAAAATAGATCCCTAATTAATTAGAGTTAACCATACATCAAATTGACTTGAAATCAATTCTACACTGACCTTTAGAATCAGAGGAACCCACCATAAAAATTTGATGTCAATTGGACTTGGTTAGCCCTACTAAATGGGTTGATTAAGCCATTTAGTCAATTTGAACTTTAAAAATTCATAACTTTCAAAATACCTTTCAAAAATTCACCAAATTGGTTTTGGAGCCTCTCCGATATTAGGGAATTTAAGAAAATTAAAATTTCAATTTTCTAAAAAAGTTGATTTTTAATATTATTTTAATATTTTTAATAATTAAAAAATAATAAAAATCACAAAAATAATAAAATTCACCAAAATGTCACATTTTGAATTTTAATCACTTAGGAACAAACCCAATATTTTTCTTAGGTCTATTTAATGAGATATTAAATTTTAAAGCCCTAGGGTAATTTTAAAATTAAAAAAATGTATTTTCTAGCATTTTCACTAAAATAATTATAATAAATCATAGAAAAATCAAAAAATTGCAAAAATTGATTCTCTGATTTCCTTGATGTCAAAGAGATTTTTGAAAAATATAAAATTCATTTTTCAACCTTTATTTTATTTTTAAATTAATTAACACTTTAAAACTTGAATAAATTAAAATAAAAATAATATAATTAAAAAAATCACCAAAATTGGTCCAAATGGTCCTCTGGTCATTATGAATGTCTCCTAATTTTCTCAAGGAGAGAAACTTTTCCTTGGTCATGTTATTAAATTTTCCTTGGAAATCTCTATTTTCTACCAAAAATAATTATATAAATAAATTAAATACAGAAAAATCACATTTTCTCCTCTCATGTCTTTATTGACATATGAGTGAAGTCACATAAAAATTTCAAGTTCATTTAAGCTCAATTTAGTGAGTTATGAAATTATTAAGCTTAAAGGGCAAAGTGGTAATTAAAATCTTAACCCTTAATTAAAACTTTAGGTTTAATAAAATTAACAAGTAAAATATTTGATCTTAATTTTATTTGGATGATTGGAATCTAAATAATTAAAGGGTAGAAACCCATTAAACAATTTAAAATAATTAAACCTTAATTAAATAATTGATTAAATTTGGGAAGAATAATAAAATTGGAATTATTAAAATAGGGATATTGTTAGGAAGAGATTTATTCTTTAATTTAAAAATCCCTAAATTAATCATCTCATTAATATTTAATTCTTAATTAAAATGATAACTCAAATTTAAAATATTAAAAGACTTAATCATTAAACTAAAGTTAAATTATTAAACTCTTTTAAAATTTCAATTAAAATTAATTAAATAAATTAAATTAAATTAAATTAAAAATTAAATTAAATAAATAAATTAAATTAAATTAAATTAAATAAACAAATTAAATTAAATTAAATGAATAAATTAAATTAAATTAAATTAAATTAAATTAGACTTAATTAAATTAAAACAAATTAAATTAAATTAAATTAAATTAAATCAAACATATTAAATTAAATTAAATTAAATTAAATTAAATTAAATTAAATCAAATTAAATTAAAAATTAAATCAAATTAAATTAAATTAAAGGAAATTAAATTAAATTAAACTAAATTAATTTAACATCAAATCAAACTAAATGGAATTAAATTAAATTAAATTAAAATTAAAATTAAATTAAATTAAATTAAAGTTAAATTAAATTGAATTAAATAACATCACCTAAAACAGAAAGAAAATTAAATATAAAGCAACTTGAACACTATTCCAAATTTAAACCCATTAATTGAAATTAAACTAAATCACAAACCATTTGAACACCAATTTACCCTCGAAAGCTTTAGTTGTCATAACTCCTAAACAGAATATTAAGTGAAATGTTACTTCACTTATAGGACATTCAAATATCCTAGTTCACTGAGTAAGATAATAACAAAACTTAACTAAACCTTGGACGATTAAGTCATTTGTGTAATTGAATTCATTTGGACTTAAAACAATCCTAGAAATATTGAAAAGATGTTTAAGATTTGCCTTAAGCACTTCCTCGATATGATAGGATGTTCATAAGAACAATTGAACTTAATTGTTCTTTGATGAAGAAAATCGTCCTCAAACCAAAACACAAGGAACCTAGACGTCATAGGAAATGACTAGCTATAGGATTAGGAATTTGGTAGAAAACCATAACCCTTCCCTTAGCTTTACCTAGGAACTTGCTTAAATATTCTAATTGTGTTTTAAGTGCAGCTTGGGATGACGGGAAGACCCTCCAGGTACGCTTTTATTTTATTGCAATTTACTTTCTTGCAATTTACATTATTGCAATTTATTTAACGGCATTGCACTTACTTTTCTTGCATGATAAACAACTGTTGCATGAAAACCCACACCTTTAGGATAGTCCCTAAAACTGAAACCAAAACTAAACTAAAAGTCATCGCAAGATAAAATTCACCGCCACAACACTTCAAAATATAAAACAACTCAAAATTTAATCACAAACAGAACACAAAACTACAATTACAACTAAATTAAAACGTCATGTTGGATGATCGGGAATACCTCGGATGATGTAACCTACGTGTTGCTAACGGGATTTCCCACGGTCTAAATGAAAGTGTGGAACTCATTTAGTTGAGTTTAGCAAATTCATCTAGACTAAGTGAATCCGATAAAAATAATGATGCCGGAAGGATGGAACCGTAGGATCTTAACCGGTGTCGTTATAATCAACTTTAAGATTTGTTTTAATTGAAACACAAAAAACACTTGGAAATTAAGATTTTCTCTAAACCAAAACACTTTTCTCATCCCTTGATTTATGACTTCTAAAACTAAACCTCTGCAACAACAAGGAGCTCGGAGCATGGTGGGCAGCACGGCCATCGTCATCAGCAAAACCTGAGTCTACTTCAGCAAAACTTTCTTAGAATTAAATAACAAACCCATAGGACTTCAAGGTAGTTTGTCTAGTGCAACATAAATCCTCAACTCTTCGTTAGGCATTTGAATTACAAATTAAGCCCTAACCGGTCTTAGGATTCTGAGGTAGTCGTCTGATACGACATAAACCCTCACATCTTCGAGGCTGTTTGTATGATTCTATCATATAAATATAAGCCCTAATTAATTAAAATTGACAAAATCAAAACATTAAATAGACATTCGGACTTTCCTAAATTCATGCCAAACAATAGGATAGTCGGGAGATTATTCGAATCCTTAATTTCTCCTACCTTTCTTCCTTTGATTTCTCAAAACAAAATGTTCCAAACTTGATCCATTCCCTACTGAAATTCCAAAATTCAATCCTTTGAAAATTTAAACTTTGAAATTCTTGAGAGCAGAATTATTGATTATTATCGAGAGTTTTCTTAGGTGACTCCTGTCACGTAAGATGTAATTAACTATAGGGGCTTGCCCTTATAGGGAATTTTAAAGAACCTGTGTTATATAAACCCCTGTTTAATACTTTCATATTAAGCAGGAGAATTTATCGGCTTATAAAATTGGTTCGCAGACCAAACGGATGTCACAAATCTTCTAGTTTATTTAATCGAGCCCCACCATCAAGCAGTGTGTCTATCCTTAGGGATAGATACACGGTTTGTGGTGCGGTGCTCATTTATGTAAACTATTCGGGATGTGAGATCAGTTTGATTTCATATCTTAAAATTTTCAAATTTAAAATTATTTTCAAAATCAAATACTACTTTTCAAATTATTTATTTAAATTAAATTAAAAATTCACCGATAATTTCTGTTAAGCGACCCCCTTTTCAAAATAAAACACACAACCTAAAAATAATGCCGACAACTACCTTAAAGCATGTAGAGTTTAGACTTGGACCACTCCATGTCAACTCTGTTATTTCCTTTAACTGACTTTATTTTCATTGAGTAAGGTCGTGAATTTATTTAGTAAACAAAATATAGATGAACTGCACTACTTTTATTAATATACCCACGTTATTAGTGTAGTTTCATCTGTTCGAAATTGAAAGTAAGGAGGGAAAATGTGAGTAGAAAGGAGATCAAATTAATCACAATTAATATTTGTGTATGAAACTGCGAGTCAAGGTATTTTAATTTATGTTACAAAAATTTAGAGATTTGAAGAACACATAAATATATTTTCCCATGCCGATGTTTGTCATGATTATTTAACCTTTCTTTAATTTAATTTTATTCTAGTATGTTAGTTTAGATTTACTTTCTGTTGCAAATTATTCTGTCCTGATGAATACATGTAGATGTTGTTGATAGTCAATTGTGATAGATAGAATTTCTGAACTATTTTTCTTCCTGCTTATATTTTCTTTGCTGAATGCTATACATATTCAAATTCAAGTTTGGGGGTAGGAAGAAAAATATATTTTAAAGTTAGTATACTTTCTTTTTAGTTTAATATTACTGTACGCATGTTTTAGGCTAGATTTACTTTCTTCTGCAATCATTCTATCCTGATTATGCATGTGTTTAAATTTGATTGGATGTTGTAGTAGTTAGTAGATTTAACTTTTATTTTTCTTCATCCTACATTTTATGGAATTAGTTGCAAAATATTTTAAAATTCAAGTTTGGGGGGATGAAAAATGAATTTTGAAAAACTTAAATTTTATTTGTCCTCCAAAATGCTATAAATAAATTTGATTTTTGAATGAAAAATAATTATGTGTATGAAGTTATGTTAGGGAAATAAAATTTTGAATATAGAAATAAGTAAGAGAATTTAGTTAAAATTTAGAGTAGTGATGAAAAATTTAAAGTTAATTTTTCTTAGTGAAGAAATGATAAATACTGTGTAACCATCTTTAGTAAGAAAAGTTGTATTTTTAGAAACATATAACGACTAGAATTTTGTTTTCAATATTTAAATTTCTTTTATTGAAAAATAATTCTCAAAACTGTTATTATATTTCTATGTAAAAGATATATATCTACCTTATGCTTTAGGAAAGGAAGGGTGGAATTCAAATTTATTAAAGGCCTATCCAGATATAGTAATCCTTGCTAAAAAAAAAAGAAAGAAAAGAAATGGAAAAAGAAAAAGAAAAGAAAATAAAAGAAAAGTATAGTATGTGAAAAAGGAAGGAGAAGATTGAGGATTAAAGGGCCTAATCAAAAATTGGTTCCACACCTGAGCTTTTTAAAGTATAAGATTTGAGAAAATCTTAAGCTTTAAAATATAATATAGTTAGTATAATTATTTTTACTAAAGATTTTTAAGTAAAGAAAATAAAATGCCTAACCCCTATATTTTGAAAAATTTACAAGCATTTCTGAATTAGATAGCAACACATATTTTCATACTCTTTCATCTAAGAGATTTCTAAACTTTAAATTGGTCTCATTTACTAAAATTTTTTCTAAATTAAACTATTATATTTCTAGAACAAAATTTTAGAAACTCCTAAAGAAACTCATACACATGATTTGCGTATTTGGTTTTTAATGATTATAGTGTTACTTGAGGACAAGTAACATTTAAGTTTGGGGGATTTTGATCCATGAAAAAGAAGTACCTATTTTTAGTGTTCATTTCATGCTCACTTTATGCATATTTTTAAAGATATTACACTATAAAGAAAGTAATTTTGCATATTTTTTTTTCAAGTATAAAAATATGATTTTAGAGAAAATGAAGGAAAAACTATGCAATTTTGAGTCAAAATGAGCAAGAAAGAAACTTCTGACTTTGCACATATCAATATGTCTTTCTATGCATACTATCTTTCATATTTCTCACATGTTTTTGGATGAAATTATACTTTTGAGAAAGGTTGTTTTTATGTCTATATTGTAGTTAAAGTTGTTAGGAACGCAACACAACTAAAATGGGGCGAAATGGAGTTGAAACGGAGCCAAACAGAGCAAAATGGTGGAGCTGCGTATAGGGTGGCGCCTAGGTGCCAAACCCGGCGCCTAGGCACCAGTGACGACGAGAAAACGGCGACTAGGCGCCAGAATCAAGTCTTAGGCGCCAGAATCATCTAGAAACAGTTATGTGATAGATGTTTGACGACTTTGGGAGTTATTTTGACGGTGTTAAGTAGTTTCTAGGCCTTCTAGAAGCCCGGAAGTTATTCCTAATATATAAGACATGTGATACAATGTATCTGGACACATTGGAACGGTTTTAATCGCGAAGAGGTGTGACCCAAAGTGAAGGGGTGTGAAGACTTGGTCAATGGAGTCCGGCGCCTAGGCGCCGGAGACACCTTCTAGAAGATTCATTGAATTTGGTCACATTTTGAGGAGGTCCTCAAGGCAACCCTTGAAGCCTATAAATAGGAGTCCACTCCTTCAGAGAAAATCGCACCCTATAGTCTCTCTCTTACCCCTTAGTCATTTTAGTCATTTTAGAGTCATGAAGATGTAGATTTCTATATCTTTTGGAGAGATTGGTGAGGGATTTTGAGATATTTATGTAAGGGATGTACGAGCGGCGCATAGATCGGTGGGAAACTTTGGAGGAGAGAATTTCTTCTTTCTTTCAGAGGAAAATGCTAAGTATTGTGTTCTTCATTTCTTTGTATTTGTTGTAAACATTTTCTAGTGGATTTTCTTTGTTTTAAACCAAGTTTTCTGTCGTTGATTATCTATGTTACTTAAGTGATTTCCATTACTCTTTTTTTTAATATAAAGTAATGGCATGCGTAGGAAAATCCATTTTATGATATAATTAACTATTTAATGCTTCTAGGTGACAGATAGTTGCATAAATATAATAGAATACTAATGAAATAAGTTCCCTGTTGACACTTAATTTATTACATAATTCTATCAATGCTTTTACTTCTTATGCCATTATTTTCATTTACTTTTATTTTGTAATGAAATAGATGCATGTTTTGGAATAATATTTGCTTAGATATTCTCTTATTAAATTATGGTGATGATATTCATATATGATCTTTATTTACTTTACAAATTGATCACTTGTATTGTTAAAACCTGTTGAAGAATTCTGAGACCTAGAAGGAGATGAATTCTTAACCAGTAGATATCACATGAATCCTTAGGTAGTCGAAGGCCTTGTGCGGGTTATTCATGGTGAAGTGCAAATAAATAAGGAGATATTGTTTATTGGGCGCAGAATTGATTCGTTTTTAGAGTGACAGACTAAATTCTAATAATTTGATCTATAGAAAGGGAACGGGTCACTGGTAGGGCCGACCATAGCCACCCTTGGATATCTAGTAGTGTGAGCCTAGATTAACCCATTCTACTAATAAAACATCCGGAACCGACCTATAGATTAGCCAATGTTCTTTATGCCTGGACTAAAGGCTAAAGAATAGGAATGCTTCTATTTGGCACTACTACATTAATTCTAAGCATATATTTCTTACAAATTATCTATGTAATTGCAAGAGAAAGGTAATTTTTAATATCTCGAATTTCTCCAAACCAATTTATCCATAAGTTATCTTTTTATTTAACAACTTTAATTTAGGATTAGTTATTAGAAATCCCATTTTAATCAACATTCCAAATTTAGGCCTTATAGAAATAGACTGGAATTAGCCTAAAGGATTTCTTACCTCGCTTCTCTGTGGGATAGATACTGGGGTTATAAAAGAAAACCCTATATTACTTGAAACGATACCTATACTTGCGTAGTACCCCTAATGTGTAAAATATTTTCTAAAGTTTTACAACATTTAAATTTTATACACTAGCCGCTATTTATAAATTGGGTCAAGTTTTTTGCCATCTTTTGGAAGCGAATATTCTCCAAAACTACAAAAAAAATCTAATTTTCACCAAATTTCTCCCAAATTACCAAAATGCCCTTAAAACACTAAAAATCCAAAAAATCTCCAAATTTCTAAGATTTCACCAAACATCATTTTAAACTAATCCAGATTATTCAAATTACCCAAATTCATCCAAAATTAAACAAAATCCCAAAAATTCCCAAAATGCCCCTATGGCCTAAAAAATTCTCATTTCTTCACCAAAATCATTTTAAACCTCTCTAAATTACCTAATTGATCTAAAATACTACAAATTCATTAAAACTTGCCAAATTGTCTTAAATTCTCTAAAACTACCAAAATAACCCAATTTTCACCAAAGTTCTAAAAAATTACCAAAATGCTTTTAAAACTCTAAACATCCCAAAAATCTCCAAATTCCTAAGATTTCACCAAAAATCATTCTAAACCACTTCAAATGATTCATATTACCCAAATTCAACCGAAATTAGCCAAAAGCCCAAAAATTCTCAAAATGCCCCTATGGTCCACAAATTCTCATTTCTTCACCAAAATCATTTTAAACGTGTCCAAACCGCTCAATTGATCAAAAATATTTCACCTTCCTTAAAACAAGCCATATTACCCTAATTTCTCCATAACTACCAAAATTACTCAACTTTAAAAAATATTCTCCAAAATTACAAAAATGCCCGTAAAACCCTAAAAATTCCAAAAATGTCCAAATATCTATGATTTTACCAAAAACCATTGTAAACCACTCAAAAATATTCAATTTGCCCAAAATTCACACATAATCTCTCAAAATTAGACAAAATAAAGAAATTCAAAAAATGCCTTTGGCCCAAAAATTCCCATTTCTTCACCAAAATCATTTCAAACCTCTTCAAATTACTCAATTGATCTAATATACTCCATGTTCCTCAATACTAGCCATTTTGCCCAAAATTCTCCAAAATTATCAAAATAACCCAATTTTCACAAAAATTCTTCAAAATTACTAAAATTCCCTTAAAACCCTAAAAATCCCAAAATCTCCAAATTCCTAATTTTTTGCCAAAAATCATTCTAACCCACATCAAAATATTCTCATTACCCAAATTCACCCAAAAACATCCAAAATTAGTAGAAATCCCAAAAAATTGCCAAAATGGACCTATGGAAACAAATCCCATTTCATCACTAAAATCATTTTAAACCTCTCTCAATTACACAATTAACCTAAAATACTCCACTTTCCTTAAGGCTAGCCAAATTGTAAGAAATTCTCCAAAAAAAATAAAATAACCAAATTTTCATGAAATTCTCAAAAATTACCAAAATGCCCTTAAAACCCTAAAAAGCCTAAAAATCTCCAAATTTCTAAGGTATCCACAAAAAATTATTTAAAAACAATTCAACTTATTTAGTTTGCCCAAATTAACCCAAAATCTTCAAAAATTAGCCAAATTCACAAAAATTCCCAAAATGCTCCTATGGCACAAAAATTCTTATTAATTCTCCAAAATCAATTTAAAAACCTCCAAATTACCCAATTGATCTAAAAAATTCCACTTTCCTTAAAAGTAGTCAAATCGCCCTAAATTCTTCAAAGCCACCAAAATTCTTCAAAATTACCAATATGCCCTTAAAACTATAAAAATCACAAAATCTTCAAAATCCTAGGATTTCAACAAAAATTATTCTAAACAACTCCAAATTATTCAAATTGCCCAAATTCCCCAAAATTAGCCAAAATCCTAAAAATTCCCAAAATGCCCGTAGCCAAAAAAATCTAATTTTTTTACCAAAATCATTTTAAACATCTCCAATTTACCCAGTTGATATAAAATACTCTGCATTCCTTAAAACTAACTAAATTGTCTTAAATACTTCAAAATTATTTAAATAACCCAATTTTCATAAAAAATATCCAAAATTACCAAAATGTTCTTAAAACACTAAAAATCTCAAAAATCTCCAAATTCTTAAGATTTCACAAAAAGAAATTCTAAACCACTACTAATTACTAAAATTGCACAAATTCGCCCTAAATCTCCCAAAATTAGCTAAAATCCTAAAAAGTCTGATGATGCCCCTATGGCCTAAATATTCCCATTTCTTCACCAAAATCATTTCAAAACTCTCCAAATTACCCAATTGATCCAAAATACTTTACATTCCTCAATAATAGCCAAATTGCCCTAAATACTTCAAAACTACCAAAATAACCCAATTTTCACCAAAATTTTTCAAAATTACCAAAACGCCCTTATTCCTTAATATTCAAAAAAAATCTCCAATATTCCTAATATTTCACTAAAAATCGTTCTAAATCACTTCAAATTGTTAAAATTGCTGAAATTCACCCAAATCTCCCAAAATTAACCAAAATCTCAAAAATTCTCAAAATGCCCATTTGGCTTAAAAGTCTCATTTATACACCAAAATCATTTTAAACCTCTCCAAATTTCCTAATTGATCTAAACTACTCCATATTCCTTAAAAAAGCTAAATTGCCTAAAATTCTCCAAAACTACAAAAATAACCCAATTTTCACCAAAATTCTCCAAAATTACCAAAAAATTTTAAAACCTTAAAAATCCCTAAAATCTCCTTATTTCGAAGATTTCACCAAAAAGCATTCTAAACCACTTTAAATTATTCAAATTGCAAAAATTCAACCAAAATTAGCCAAAATTCCTAAATTTTATAAAATGCCCCTATGGCCTAAAATTTTCATTTCTTCACCCAATTGACTAAAATACTCCACGTTCCTTAAAACTAGCCAAATTGCCTGAAATTCTCCAAAACTACCAAAATAACCTAATTATTACTAAAATTCTTCAAAATTACCAAAATACCCTTAAACCCCTAAAAATCTCAAAAATCTCCAAATTTCTAAGATATCACCAAAAATCATTCTAAACCACTCCAAATAATTCAAATTGCCCAAATTCACCCCAAATCTCATAAAATTAGCTAAAATCCCAAAAATTTTAAAAATGCCTCTATGGCCCAAAAATTCTCTTTTCTTCACCAAAATCATTTCAAGCAACTCCAAATTTCCCAATTGATCTAAAATACTCCACATTCTTTAATAATTGCCAAGTTGCCCTAGATTCTCCAAAGCTACCAAAATAAATAAATTTTCACCAAAATTGTCCAAATTTAACAAAACGCCCTTAAAACCTTAAAAATCCCAAAAATCTCCAACATTTTAGGATTTCACCAAAAATCATACTAAATCACATCAATTTATTCAAATTGCCTAAATTCACCCCAAATCTCCCAAATTTTGCCAAAACCCTAAAAATTCCAAAAATGCCATTTTGGCCTAAAAATTTTCATTTCTTCACAAAAATCATTTCAAAACTCTCCAAATTACCTAATTGATCTAAAATATTCTACATTTCTTAAAACTAGCCAAATTGTCATAAATTATCCAAAACTACCAAAATAACCTAATTTTCACCAAAATTCTCCAAAATTACCAAAAAGCTTTTAAAACACTAAAAATCCCAAAAATCTCGAAATTCCTAAGATTTCTCCAAAAATCATTCGAAACCACTCTTAATTATTCAAATCAGGACAAATAAACAAAAATTAACCAAAATCCCAAAATCTTTCAAAATGCCCCTATGACCCAAAATTCTCATTTATTCACTAAAATCATTTTAAACATCTCTAAATTACCCAATTACTAAAATACTCCACGTTCTTTAAAACTAGCCAAATTACCCAATTCATCTAAAATACTCTACATTCCTTAATACTAGCCAAATTGCTTAAATACTCCAAAAATAAAATAACCCAATTTTAACCAAAATTTTCAAAAATTACCAAAACGCCCTTAAAACTCTAAAAATCCCAAAAACTCCAAATTCCTAAGATTTCACCAAAAATCATTCTAAATCATTTTAAATTATTCAAATTTCCCAAACTAACAAAAAATCTTCAAAAAAATTAGCTAAAGTTCCCAAAATTCCTAAAATGCCCATTTGGCATAAGAATTTTTATTTTACACCAATATCATTTTAAAACTCTCCAAATTACCCAATTGATCTAATATACTCCACATTCCTAAAACAGCCAAGTTACCCTAAATTCTCCAAAATAACCCAATTTTCACCAAAATTCTTTAAAATTACTGTAATGCTTTTAAAACCCTAAAATTCTCAAAAATCTCCAATTTCCTAAGATTTCATCGAAAATCAATCTAAACCACTCCAATTTATTCAAATTTCCAATATTAAACCAAAACTAGCCAAAATCCCAAAATCATCCAAAATGCCCCTATGGCCAAAAATTCTCATTTCTTCACCAAATCATATTAAACATCTCCAAATTCCCCAATTGACTAAAATAGTTCACGTTCCTTAAAACTAACCAAATTGCCGTAAATTCTCAAAAACTATCAAAATAACCAAATTTTCACAAAAATTATCCATAATTACGAGAATGGCCTTAAAACCCTAAGAATCACAAAAATCTCCAAATTCCTAAGATTTCACCAAAAATCATTCTTAACCACTCTGAATTATTCAAATTGCTCAAATTCGCCACAAATCTCCCAAAATTAGGCAAAATCCCAAAATTTTGAAAATGCCCCATATGGTCCAAAATTCTCATTTCTTCACCAAAATCAATTCAAACCTCTCCAAGATATAAAATACTCCACATTCTTTAATACTAGCCAAATTTCTTTAAATAATCCAAAACTACCAAAATAACTCAATTTTCACATAAATTTTCCAGAATTGTTAAAGCACCCATAAAACCCAAAAAAATCCCAAAATTCTTCAAATTTCTAAGATTTCACTAAAAATCATTCAAAACCATTTCAAAATTTTTAAATTACCCAAATCTCCCAAAATTAGCCAAATTACCAAAAATCCCCAAAATAACCCTTTGGCCTAAAAATTCTAATTTCTACACAAAAATCATTATAAACCTCTCTAAATTACCCAATTAATCTAAAATACTCCACATTTCTTTAAACTAGTCAAATTGCTCTAAATTTTCCAAAGCTACCAAAATAACCTAATTTTCACTAAAATTCTCCAAAATTACCAAAATGTATTTAAAACCCAAAAAATCTCCAAATTCCTAAGATTTCACCAAAAATCATTCTAAATCACTCCAAATTATTCAAATTGCCAAAATTAAACTAAAATTAGCCAAAATCCTTAAATTTTCCAAAAATGCCCCTACAGCCTAATATTCTCAGTTCTTCGCCACAATCATTTTAAACAAATCCAAATTACCTAATTAGGTAAAATACTCCAAATTCGTTAAGCTAGCCACATTGCCCTAATTCTCTAAAAATACCAAAATAACTCAACCTTCAAAACAAATTCTCCAAAATTACTAAATTGCGCTTAAAACCCTAAATATCCCAAAAATTTCCAAATTTCGAAGATTTCATCACAAAACATTCTAAATCGCCCAATTCAAAATGCCAAAATTTGCCAAAAAATTTCCCAAAATTATCCAAAATTCCAAAAATTTTGAAAATTCCCTTTTGGTCGAGAACTTCTCGTTTCCTAACCAAAATCATTTCAACCCTCTCCAAATTACCCTCTTGATCTAAAATAGTTCACATTCTCTTAATACTTGCCAAATTATCCTAAATTCCTTAAAACTACCAAAATAACCATTTTTTAACCAAGAATTTCCAAAACTACTAAAATGCCCTTAAAACTTTAAAAATCCCAAAATCTTCAAATTTCTAAGATTTTACCAAAAATCACTCTAAAGGACTTCAAATTATTCAAATTGCCAAAATTCACCCAAAATCTTCCAAAATTAGTAATAATCCCCAAAATTTCCGAAATTCCCCTATGGCCCAAATATTCTCATTTTGGCACCAAAATCATTTTAAACCTATCTGAAGTGCTAATTAATCTAAATACTGTACATATTTTAAAACTAGCGAAATTGCCCTAAATTCTCCAAAACTACAAAAATAACCAAAATTTCACCAAGAGTACCAAAATGCCTTTAAATCCCTAAAATCCAATAAATCTCCAAAGTCCTAACACTTCCTCAAAATCTAATAGATCTGAACCACTCTAAATTATTCAAATTTCCTAAATTCACCCCAAATCTCTCAAAATTTGTCAAAATCTCAAAAACTCCCAAAATGCTCGCGGCCCAAAAAATCTCATTTCCTTACTAAAATCATTTTAAACATCCCCAAATTACCCAATAGATCTAAAATACTCCATGTTCCTTAAAACTAGTCAAATTGGCCAAAATTCTCAAAAACTACCAAAGCAACCCATTTTTGACAAAAATCTCAAAAATTACCAAAATGTCCTTAAGAGACTAAAAATCCCAAAAATCTCCAAATTCCTAAGATTTCACGAAAAATCAGTCTAAACCACTATGAATTATTCAAATTACACAAATTCACACCAAATTTCCCAATATTAGCTAAAAACCCAAAAAGTCGGCAAATGCCTATAAGGCCTAAAAAGTCTCATTTCTTCACTAAAATCAATCTAAACTTCTCAAAATAACCCAATTAATATAAAATAATCTACATTCTTTAACACTAGCCAAATTGCCCAAAATACTCCAAAACTACCAAAACTACCAAAGTAACCCAATTTTCACGAAAATTCTCTAAAATTACCAAAACGCCCTTAAAACTTTAAAAATCCCAAAATACTCCAAATTCCTAAGATCTAACCAAAAATTATTCTAAACCATTTAAAATTAGTCATATTGCCCATATTTACCCAAAATCTCAAAAAATTTAGCCAAAATCCGAAAACATTTCCAAAATGCCCCTTTGGCCTAAAAATTCTCATTTCTCTACCAAAATCATTTTAAACCTCTTCACATTACCCAATTGATCTAATATATTCCACATTCCTTAAAACTAGCCAAATTGCCCTAAATTCTCCAGAACTACCAAAATAACACTAATTTTTACCAAAATTCTCCAAAAATACCAAATGCTTTTAAGGCTTTAAAACTCCCAAAAATCTCTGAATTCATAAGATTTCATGAAAAAATCATTCTAAACAACTACAAATTATTCAAAATTTTAAAATTAAACTAAAACTAACGAAAATCCCAAAATTTTAAAAAATGCCCCTATGACCGAAAATTCTCATTTTTTCATCAAAATCATTTTAAACATCTCTAAATTATCTAATCAACTATAATACTCCACGTTCCTTAAAACTAGCCAACTTGCCCTAAATTCTCTAAAACTAAAAAAATAACCTATTTTTCAAAAAAATTTTCCAAAATTACCAAAATACACTTAAAGCCCTTAAAATCTAAAAAATCTCCAAACACCTAAGATTTCACCAAAAATTATTCTAAACCACTCTGAATTGTTCATGTTGCCAAATTAAACCAAAATTTGCCAAAATCCCAATTTTGTCCAAAAATGTCCATATGGCCCAATATTCTCATTTCTTCACCAAAATTTTTTTAAACATCTCCAAATTACCCAATTGACTAAAACACTCCAGGTTCGTTAAACTAGCCACAATACCCTAAATTCTCCAAAACTAACAAAATAACCCATTTTTCACAAAAATTCTCCAAAATTACCATATTGCCCTTAAAAACCTTAAAATTCCAAACATCTATAAATTTCTAAGATTTCACCAAAAATCACTTTAAACCCTCCAAATTTCTAAGATTTCACCAAAAAACATTCTAAACCCTCCAAATTATTCAAAATTCTAAAATTCGCCCAACATTTCCGAAAATTAACCAAAATCCCAATTGGTCCAAAACTTCTCATTTCTTAACCAAAATCAATTCAACCCTCTCCAAATTACCCTATTGATCTAAAATAATCCACATTCTATAATACATACCAATTTGCCTAAAATTCTCCAAAACTACCAAAATAACCTATTTTCACCAAACTTTTTCTAAAACTACCAAAATGCCCTAAAAACCCTAAAAAACTCAAAATCTCCAAATTCATAAGATTTCATAAAAAATCATTATAAACCACTTCAAATTATTCAAATTACCCAAATTCACCAAAAATCTTCTAAAATTAGACATAATCCAAAAAGTTTCCAAAATGCTCTTATTGCTCAAATATTATCATTTTTGCACCAAAATCATTTTAAACCTCTACAAAATGCTCAAATGATCAAAAATAATCCACATTCCTTAAAACTAGCCAAATTGCCTTAAGTTCTACAAAAATACCAAAATAACCTAAATTTCACCATATTACCAAAATGCCTTTGAAACCTTAAAAATCCTAAAAATCTCCAAATTCCTAACACTTCCCAATAATCATTCTAAACCAATCCATTTTTTTAAATTTCTCAAATTTACCCCAGATCACTCAAAATCAAAAAAATTCTCATAATATCCCAAAGGCCCAGAAATTCTCATTTCTGAACCAAAATCATTTTATACCTCTCCAAATTGCCTAATAGATCTAAAATACTCCTAATTCTTTAAAACTAGCAAAATTGTCCTAAATTCTCCAAAATAAGCAAAATAACTAAATTTTCACCAAAATTCTCCAAAATTACCAAAATGCTCTTGAAACCATAAAAATCTCAGAAATCTCCAAATTCCTAAGATTTCACCAAAAATCATTATAAAACACTCAAAGTTACTTATATTGCCCAAATTCACCCCAAATCTCCCAAAAATACCCAAAATTTTAAAAATTACCAAAATGCCACTATGGATAAAAAATTCTCTTTTCTTCACTTAAATCATTTTAAACCGCTCCAAATTAACCAATTCATCAAAAATGATACAGATTCCTTAAACTAGCTAAATTATCCAAAATTCTACAAAACTACAAAAAATAACCTAATTTTCATCAAAATTCTCCCAAATTACTGAAATGACCTTAAACCCCTAAAAATCCCAAGAATCTCCAAAATTTTAAGATTTCACCAAATATCATTTAAACCGCTCCACATTATTCAAATTGCACAAATTCACCCAAAATCTCCAAAAATTAGACAAAATCAAAAAAAATCCCCAAAATGACCCTATGGCCCAAAAAAATTCTCATTTCTTCACCAAAATTGTTTTATACCTCGTTAAATTACCCAATTGACCTAAAATACTACACATTCCTTAAAACTTGCCAAATTGTGCTAAATTCTCCAAAACTACCAAAATAACCAAATTTTCACCAAAGTTCTCCAAAATTACCAATATGCTTTAAAACCTTAAACATCCCAAAAATCTCCAAATTCCTAAGATTTCACCAAAAATGGTTTTATACCACTCCAAATTATTCAAATTGGCTAAATTCACCCGAAATTAGCCAAAATCCCAAAGATTCTCAAAATGCCCCTATGGCCCAAAAATTCTCACCTCTTCACCGAAATCATTTTAAACATCTCCAAACTGCCCAATTGATCAAAAACCCTCCACATTCTTTAAAACTAGCCTTATTACCCTAAAGTCTCCATAACTACCAAAACAACCCAATTTTCACAAAAAATTATAAAAAATTACCAATATGCCCTTAAAACCCTAAAAATCATAAAAATATCCAAATTTCTATGATTTCACCAAAAAACATTTTAACCACTCCAAAATATTCAAATTGCCCAAATTCGACCAAAATCTCTCAAAATTAGCCAAATTCATTAAAAATGCCTATAGCCCAAAAATTCTCATTTCCTGACCAAATCATCTCAAACCTCTCCAAATTACCCAATTAATCTAAAATACTCCACATTCCAAAATACTGGCCAAATTGCCCTAAATTCTGCAAAACTACCAAAATAACCCAATTTTCGTAAAAATTCGCTGAAATTATCAAAATGGCCTGAAAACCCTAAAAATCCCAAAATCTCCAAATTCATAATATTTTGCCAAAAAGTCATTCTAAACCACTTCAAAGTATTTATATTTCCTAACATCCCACAAAAACTTCCAAAATTAGCAGAAATCCCAAAATTTACCAAAATGCCCATATGGCCAAAAAAATTCCCATTTCTTCATCAATTTCATTTTAAACCTCCAAAAATTACACAATTAACCTAAAATACTCCACATTCCTTAAAACTAGCCAAATTGCCCAAAATTCTCAAAAACTAACAAAAAACTCAATTTTACGAAATTCTCCAAAATTACCAAAATGATCTTAAATCTCCATAAATCTTAAAAATCTACAAATTTCTAAGATTTCACCAAAAATCATTCTAAAATAGTTCAACTTTTTCAAATTTCTCGATTTTAAACCAAATCTTCCAAAATTAGCCAAAATCCAAAAAATTTCCAAAATGCCCATATAGCCCAAAAATTCTCATTCATTCTCCAAAATCAATTTAAACATCTATAAATTTCCTAATTGATCTAAAATACTACACAAACCTTAATACTAGCCAAATTACCCTCAATACTCTAAAACTACCAAAATAACACAATTTTTACCAAAATTCTCAAAAAATACCAAAATGCCCTAAAAACTATAAAAATCACAAAAAACTCTAAATTCCTAAGATTTCACCAAATATCATTCTACACAATTTCAAATTATTTAAATTGCTCAAGTTCACCCAAAATCTCAAAAAATTAGCCAAAATCCCATAAATTCCCAAAATGCCCATTTTACCTAAAAATTATTCTTTCTAAACCCAAATCATTTTAAACCTCTCCAAATTACCCAATTGAACTAATAAACTCCACATTCCTTAAAACTAGCCAAATTGCCTTAAATTCTCCTAAACTACTAGAATAACCCAATTTCCACCAAAATTCTCCAAAATTACCAAAATGCTTTTAAAACCCTAAAAATACCAGAAATCCTAAGATTTCACCAAAAAATCATTCTAAACCACTCCAAATTATTCAAATTTCCAAAATTTAACCAAAATTAGCTAAAATCACAAATTTTTAAAAATTGCCCCTATCGCCCAAAATTCTCATTTCTTCACTGAAATCATTTTAAACATCTCCAAATTACCCAATTAACTAAAATACTCCACGTTCCTTAAAAGAAGCTAAATTACCGTAAATTCTCCAAAACTGCCAAAATTACCAAAATTTCACAAAAACTCTCCAAAATGCCCTTAGAACCGTAGAAATCCCTAATTTCTCCAAATTTCAAAGATTTCACCAAAAATCATTCTAAACCACTATGAATTATTCAAATTCCTCAAATTCGTCCCAAATCTCCCAAAATTAGCTAAAATTCCAAAAATTTTGAAAATGCCCCTATGGCAAAAAATTCTCATTTCTTCAAGAAAATCACTTCAAAGCTATCCAAATTACTCAACACATTCTTTAATACTAGCCAAATTGCTTTAAATACTCGAAAACTACCAAAATAACCCAATTTTCAACAAAATTCTCCAAAATTGCAAAAAGACCCATAAAACTAAAGATATCCCAAAAATCTCCAATTTCTTAAGATTTCACAAAAAAAAATCATTCTAAACCATTTCAAATTATTCAAGTTGCCCATATTCACCCCAAATTTCCCAAAATTAGTGAAAATCCAAAAAATTCTCAAAATGTCTCTTTAGCCTAAAAATTCTAATTTCTACTCCAAAATCATTATAAACCTCTATAAATTAACTAATTGATCTAAAATACTCCACAATCCTTAAATTGGCCAAATGGCTCTAAATTCTCCAAAACTACTAAAATAACCAATTTTTTTTTAAATTACCAAAATGCTTATAAAACACTAAAAATTCCAAAAATCTCCAAATTCCTAAGCTTTCACCAAAAATTATTATAAACCACTCAAAATTATTCAAATTTCCAAAATTAAACCAAAATTAACTAAAATCCCAAATTTTTCTTAAAATGTCTCTATGGCCCAATATTCTTATTTCTTTACAAAATCATTTTAAACCACTCCAAATTATTCAAATTACAAAAATTTGCCCAAAATTACCCAAAAATAGCCAAAATCCAAAAAATACTGAAAATGCCCCTTGGGTCTAAAACATTCCATTTCAAAACCAAAATCATTTCAACCCTCTCCAAATTACCCTATTGATCTAAAATAATCCACATTCCTTCATACTTACCAAATTACCCAAAATTCTCCAAAGCTAAAAAAATAACCCATTTTTCAGAAAAATGTTCCAAAACTACCAAAATGCCCTGGAAACCCTAAAAATCTCAAAATCACCAAATTCTTAAGATTTCACCAAAAATCATTCTAAATCCCTTCAAATTATTCAAATTACCCAAATTCACCCAAAATCTACGAAAATGAGTCATTATCCAAAAAAAATTTCAAAATGCCCTTATGTCCCAAATATTCTCATTTTTGCAACAAAATTATTTTTAACCTCTTCGAATTGCCCAGTTGATCTAAAGTACTCAACATTAATTAAAACTAGCCAAATTGCCCTAAATTCTCCAAAACTACCAAAATAACCTAATTTTCACCAAAATTACCAAATGCCCTTAGAACCCTAAAAATCCTAAAAATCTCAAAATTCCTAATACTTCCCCAAAATCATTCTAAATCGCTCGAAATTATATAAATTTCCCAAGTTCACCCCAAATCTTCAAAAATTAGCCAAAATCCTAAAAATTCCCAAAATTCTTCTATGACCCAAAAATTCCCATTTATGCACTAAAATCATTTTAAACCTCTCCAAATTACCTAATAGATTTTAAATACTCCATATTCCTTAAAACTAGCCAATATGTCCTAAATTCTCCTAAACTACCAAAATAACCTAATTTTCACAAAAATTCTCAAAAATTACTAAAACGCTCTTAAAACCGTAAAAATCCAAAAAATCTCTAAATTCCTAAGATTTCACCAAAAATCGTCAAAAACACTACAAGTTACTCATATTGCCCAAACTCACACCAAATCTCTCAAAATAAGGCAAAATTTCAGAATTTCCCTAATTGCCCCTATTGCCAAAAAATTCCCATTTCTTCACCAAAAGCATTTTTAAGCTCTCCAAATTATCAAATTCATATAAAATCTTACAAATTCCTTAAAACTAGCTAAATTGCACAAAAGTTTCCAAAACTACAAAAATGACCCAATCTTCACCAAAATTCTCCCAAATTACCAAAATGACCTTAAAACCCTAAAAATCCCAAAAATCTCCACATTCACAAGATTTCACCAAACATCATTCTAAACCATTCCTAATTATTCAAATTACCCAAATTCACCCAAAATCTCCTAAAATTAGATAGAATCCCAAAATTTCCCAAAATGCCCCAATGGGTCAACAAATTCCCATTTCTTCACCAAAGTCATTTTAACTCTCTCCAAATTACTTAATTGATCTAAAATACTACACATTCCTTAAAAGTTGCCAAATTGTCCTAAATTCTCCAAAACTACCAAAATAACCTAATTTTCACCAAAGTTCTCCAAAATTACCAAAAATGCTTTTAAAACCCTAAACTTCCCAAAAATCTCCACATTCCTAAGATTTCACCAAAAAGCATTCTAAACCACTCCAAATTATTCAAATTGCCCAAATTCACTCGATATTAGCCAAAATCCCAAAAATTTTCAAAATGCCTTTATGGACAAAAAATTTTCATTTCTTCACCAAAATCATTTTAAACATCTCCAAACTGCCCAATTAATAGAAAATACTCCATATTTCTTAAAACTAGCCTTATTACCCTAAATTTTCCTTAACTTCCAAAATAACCCAACTTTCACAAAAATTCAACAAAATTACCAAAATGCCCTTAAATCCTTAAAAATCCCAAAAATCTCTATATTTCTATGATTTCACCAAAACTCATTCTAAACCACTCCAAATTATTCAAATTGCCCAAATTCGCCCGAAATCTCTCAAGTGTAGCCATAATCCCAGTATTTCTAAATATGCTCGTGGCCCAAAAATCTCATTTCTGCACAAAAATTATTTCAAACATCTCCAATTTACCCAATTGATCTAAAATACTCTACATTCCTTAATACCAACTAATTGCCTTAAATTCTCCAAAACTACCAAAATAACCAAAATTTTCACAAAAATTCTACAAAATTACCAAAATGCCCTTAAAACTCTAAAAATATCAAAATCTCCATATTCCTAATATTTCACCAAAAATCATTATGAACCACTTCAAAACATTCATATTTCCCAAATTCACCCAAAAACTTCCAAAATTAGCAGAAATCCCAAAAATTGCAAAAATGCTCCTTTGGCCAAAAAATTCTCATTTCTTCACCAAAATCATTTAAAACGTATACAAATTACGCAAACAACCTAAAATACTCCACCTTCCTTAAAACTAGGCAAATTACCCAAACTTCTCCAAAAATAACATAATAACCCAATTTTCACGAAATTCTCCAAAATTACCGAAATGAACTAAAACCCTAAAAATCCTAAAATATCTAAATTTCTAAGATTTCACAAAAAATCATTCTAAAACAATTCAACTTATTCAAATTTCCCAAATTCACCCCAAATCTTAAAAAATTAGCCAAAATCATGAATATTCCAAAAATGCCCCTCTAGATAAAAAATTCTCATTAATTCTCTAAAATCAATTTAAACATCTCCAAATTATCCAATTGATCTAAAATATCCCACATTTCTTAAAACTAGCCAAATGACCCTAAATTCTACATAACTACCAAAATAACGTAATTTTCACCAAAATTCTCCCAAATTACCAAATGCCCTTAAAACCCTAAAAAATCACAAAAATCTCCAAATTCCTAAAGATTTCACAAAAAAGCATTTTAAACCAATCCAAATTATTCTAATGGCCCAAATTCACCCCAAATCCCTAAAAATTAGTCAAAATCCAAAAAATTCCCAAAATGCTCGTGGTCGAAAAAATCTCATTTCCTTACCAGAATCAATTGAAATATCTCAAAATTACCCAATTGATCTAAATTACACAACATTCCATAAAACTAGCTAAATTGGCATGAATTCTCCAAAACTATCAAAATAACCCAGTTTTCACAAAATTCTCCAAAATTACCAAGATGGCCTTAAACCCCTAAAAATCTAAAAGATCTCCAAATTCCTAAGATTTCACAAAAAATCATTCTAAACCACTTCAAAATAGTTATATTGCCCAAATTTGCCCAAAAACCTCCAAAATTAGCAGGAATTCCAAAAATTGCCAAAATGCTCATATTGCCCCAAATCTCTAAAACTACCAAACAAATGCAATTTTCACCAAAATTATCTTAAATCCCCAAAATGCCCTTAAAACCCTAAAAATCACATAAAATCTTGAAATTCCTAAGATTCCACCAAAAATAATTCTAAACCACTCCAAATTATTCAAATTGCCTAAATTCACCCCAAATCTACCAAAATTAGATAAATTCTGAAAAATTCCGAAAATGCCCGTGGCCCAAAAAATCTCATTTTCATACCAAAATCATTTTAAACATCTCCAAATTACCCAATTTATCTCAAATACTCTATATTCCCTAAAACTATCCAAACTAGCCTAAATCCTTTAAAACTACTAAAATATCAAAATTTTCACAAAAAAATCTCCAAATTTATCAAATTGCACTTAAAACCCTAAAAATCCCAAAGGTCTCCAAATTCCTAAGATTTCACCAAAAATCATTTTAAATCACTTCGAATAATTAAAATGGAACAAGTTCGACCGAAATCTCCGAAAATTAGCTAAAATCCAAAAAATTTTGCAAATGCCCTTATGGCCCTAAAATTCTCATTTCTTCTCCAAAATCAATCTAACCCTCTCTAAATTACCTAATTAATCTAAAATACTCCACATTCTTTAACACTAGCCAAATTGCCATAAATACTCTAAAACTGCCAAAATAACCTAATTTTCACCAAAATTCTCCAAATTTCTCCAAAATTACCAAAACGCTCTTAAAACGCTAAGGTTTCAAGAAAACTCTGAATTCCTAAGATTTCACCAAAAATCATTCTAAACCATTTCAAATTATTCAAATTGCCCAAATTCACCCAAAATCTCCAAAAAATAGCCAAAATCTCAAAAAATCCCCAAAATGCCCCTTTGGCCTGAAAATTCTCATTTCTACACCAAAATCCTTAAAAGCCTTTCCAAATTACTCAATTGATCTAAGATACTCCATATTCCTTAAAAGTAGGCAAATTACCTTAATTCTTTAAAACTACCAAAATAAACTTTCACCAAAATTCTCTAAAATTACCAAAATGCTTTTCAAAACCTAGAAATCCCAAAAAATCTCTGAATTCCTAAGATTTCACCAAAAATCTTTCTAAACCACTTCAAATTATTCAAATTTCTAAAATCCCAAAATTTTTCAAAATGCCCCTATGGTCCAAAATTCTCATTTCTTCACCAAAATCATTTTAAATAACTCCAAATTACCCAATTGACTAAAATACTCCATGTTCCTTAAAACTAGCCAAATTTCGCTAAATTCTCAAAAATTACCACAACAACCCAACTTTCACAAAAATTCTCCAAAATTATCAAACTGCCCTCAAAACCATAAAAATCCCAAAAATCTCCAACATTTCTAAGATTTTACAAAAAGTTATTCTAAACCATGCCGAATTATTTAAATTGCTCAAATTCGTCCAAAATCTCGCAAAAGAAGCTAAAAATTCTAAAATTCTAAAAATGCCACTATGGCCCAAAAATTCCCATTTCTTCACCAAAATCAATTCAAATCTCACAAAGTTATCCAATTGATCTAAAATACTCCACATTCTTTAATACTAGACAAATTGCTTTAAATACTTCAAAACTACCAAGATAACCCAATTTCACAAATTTTTTCAAAAATTGCTAAAATGCTCATATAACCCAAAAAATCCCTAAGATCTCCAAATTCTTAAGATTTAAAAAAAAACCATTCTGAGCAATTTCAAATTATTCAAATTGGCCAAATTCACCCAAAATCTCCTAAAATTAGCCAAAATCCAAATCATACCCAAAATGTCTCTTTGGCATTAAAATTCTAATTCTTACATAAAAATCATTATAAAACTCTCTAAATTACCCAATTGATCTAAAATACTCCACAATTCTTAAAACTAGCCAAATTGATCTAATTTCTCTAAAACTGCCAAAATAACAAATTTTTTACCAAAATTCATAAAAATTACTAAAACGCTTTTAAAACACTAAAAATCCCACAAATCTCCAAATTCCTAAGATTTCACCAAAAATCATCTTAAACCACTCCAAATTATTCCAATTACAAAAATTCACCCTAAATTTCCCAAAATCAGCCAAAATCTCAAAAAATCTTAAAATGTCCCTTTGGTAAAAAACTTCCCATTTCTTAACCAAAAGCAGTTCAACCCTCTCCATATTACCCAATTGGTCTAAAATAATCCACTTTCCTTAATACTTGTCAAATTTCCCTAACTCTCCAAAAATCCAAAATAATTCATTTTTACCAAAATTTTCCAAAACTACCAAAATACCCTTAAAACCCTAAAAAGCACAAAATCTCTAAATTCCTAAGATTGCGCCAAAAATCATTCTAAACTACTCCAAGTAATTCAAATTATGCAAAATCACCCAAAATCTCCAAAAATTAGCCATAATGCCAAAAATTTCCAAAATGCCCCTATGGCCCAAATATTCTCATTTCTACACTATAACATTTTAAACCTCTCCAAATTGCCCAATTGATCTAAAACACTCGATATTTATTCTCCAAATCTCCCAATTACCCAAAACTACCGAAATGGCTATAAATTCTTCAAAACTACCAAAATACCAAAATTTCTGCAATGCCCTTAAAACCCTACAAGTCCTAAAAATCTCAAAATTCCTATCACTTCCCCAAACTCATTCTAAACCATTCTAAATTATATAAATTTCCCAAAATCACCCCAAATCTCCTAAAATTAGTCAAAATCCAAAAATTCCTAAATTTCCTCTATGGCTAAAAAATTTCCATTTCTACACCAAAATCATTTTAAACCTCTCCAAATTCCCTAATAGAAATAAAATAGTCCACATTTCTTAAAAGTTGTCAAGTTGTCCTAAATTCTCCAAAACTACCAAAATAACCTAATTTTTTACCAAAGTTATCTAAAATTACAAAAGTTTCCTTAAAACCCTAAAAAACAAATAATCTCTAAATTCTTACGATTTCACAAAAAAATCAATCTAAAACACTCCAAGTTACTTATATTGCCCAACTTCACCCTAATTCTACCAAAATTAGCCAAAATTTCAAATATTCCCAAAATGCCCCCGTGGCCCAAAAATTCTCATTTCTACCAAAATCACTTTAAACCTCTCCAAATTACCTAATTCACATAAATACTACAGATTCCTTAAAACTAGCTAAATTACCCAAAATTCTCCAAAACTATGAAAATAAACCAATTTTCTCCAAAATTCTCCCAAATTACCAAAATGCTTTTAAAACCCTAAAAACCCCGAAAACTCCATATTCATAAGATTTCACCAAACCTCATTCTAAATCACTCCAAATTATTCAAATTGACCAAATTCACTCGAAATCTCCCAAAATTAGACAAATTCCCAAAAATTCCCAAATTGCCCCAATGGCCCAAAAACTTCTCATTTCTTCACCAAAATCATTTTAACCTTTCCAAATTACCCAATTGATCTAAAATACTACACATTCCATAAAACTTGTCAAATTGTCTTTAAATTCTCCAGAACTACCAAAAAAACCTAATTTTAACCAAAGTTCTCAATAATTACCAAAAAGTTTTTTATACCCTAAACATCCAAAAAATATCCAAGTACTTAAGATTTCAACAAAAATCATTCTAAACCATTCAAAATTAATCAAATTGCCAAAATTCATAAAATGCCCCTATGGCCCAAAAATTCTCATTTCCTCACCAAAATCATTTTAAACATCTTCATACTACCCAATTAATCAAAAATACTCCACATTCCTGAAAACTAGCCATATTTCCCTAAATTTTTTCATAACTACCAAAATAAACCAATTGTCACAAAAATTCTCCAAAATTAACAAAATGCTCATAGAACTTTAAAAATCCCTAAAATCTCAATTTTTTTATGATTTCACCAAAAATCATTTTGAACCACTCCAAGTTATTCAATTTTCCCAAATTCGCCCCAAAATCCCAAAAATTATAAAATTACCTATGGGTAAAAAATTCTCATTTCTTCACCAAAATCATTTCAAACATATCCAATTAACCAATTGATGTAAAATACTCCACCTTCCTCAGTAGTAGCTAAATTGCCCTAAATTCTCCAAAATTACCAAAATAACTTAATTTTCACAAAAAAATCTACAATAATACTAAAATGCCCTTAAAACCCAAAAATCCCAAAATCCCCAAATTCTTAATAATTCACCAAAAATCATTCAAAACTGCTTCAACATATTCATATTACCCAAATTGACCTAAAACTTCCAAAATTAGTAGAAATCCCAAAATTTGCCAAAATGTCCCACAGCCAAAAAAATTTCCATTTCTTCACCAAAATCATTTTAAACCTCTCCAAATTACCAATTAACCTAAAATACTCCACCTTTCCTAAAAACTAGCCAAATTGCCCAAAATTCTCTAAAAATAACATAATAACCCAATTTTCATGAAATCCTCCAAAATTACCAAAATGCTCTTAAAACCATAAAAATCCCAAAATCTCCAAATTTCTATGATTTCACCAAAAATCATTCTAAAACACTTCAACTTATTCATATTGACCAAATTTACCCCAAATAATCCAAAATAGCTAAAATCCCATAAATTTCTAAAATGCCCCTATGGAAAAAAAATTCTCATTAATTCTACAAAATCAATTTAAACATCTCCAAATTTCCACATTGATCTGAAACACTCAACATTCTTAAAACTAGCCAAATAGCCCTAGATTCTCCAAAACTATCAAAATAATGTAAATTTCACAAAAATTCTCCTAAATTACCAAAATACCCTTAAAACACTAAAAATCACCAAAATCTCCAAATTCCTAAGTTTTCACCAAAAATCATTCTAAAACAAACCAAAGTATTCAAATTGCCCAAATTCACCCCATATCTACAAAAATTAGCTAAAATCCCAAAAAATCCCAAAATGCATGTAGCCTTAAAAATCTCATTTCCTTACCAAGATCATTTAAACATCTCCAAATTACCTAATTAAATTAGAATATTCCACGTTCCATAAAACTAGCCAAATTGGCTTAAATTCTTTAAAACTACAAAAATAACTCAATTTTCAAAAAAAATTCTCCAAAATTACCAAAATGCCCTTAAAACTCTAAAATACCCAAAAATCTCCAAATTCCTTAGATTTCACCAAAAATCATTTTAAACCACTTCGAATTAATCAAATTGCAAAGTGTTGCCCCAAACCTCCAATAATAGCTGAAATCCCAAAAATTCCGCAAATGCACCTATGGCCAAAAAATTCTGATTTCTTCATCATAATCAATCCAGACCTCTCCAATTTACCCAATTGATTTAAAATACTCCACATACTTTTATTCTACCTAAATTGCCCTAAATACTCGAGAACTACCAAAATAACATATTTTTCACCAAAATTACCAAAATGCCCTTAAAACTCTAAAAGTCCACAAAAGTCTAAATTCCTATAATTTCACCAAAAATCGTTCTAAACCATTCCAAATTATTCAAAATGCCCAAATTCACCAAAAATCTACCAAAATTAGACAAAATCCCAAAATTTCTCAAAATGACCCTACGGCCCAAAAATTCTCATTTCTTCACCGAAATCATTTTAAACCTCTCCAAATTACCCAATTCATCTAAAACACTACAGATTCCTTAAAGCTAGCTAAATTACCAAACATTCTCCAAAAATACAAAAATAACCCAATTTTCACCGAAATTCTCCAAATTTATTAAAATTCCTTTAAAACCTAAAAGCACGAAAATTTTCCAAATTCCTAAGATTTAACCAAACATCATTCTAAATCACTCCAGGTTATTCAAATTTCCCAAATTCACCCAAAATCTCCCAAATTAGGCAATATCCTAAAATTTCCCAAAATGCCTCTATGACCCAAAAAATTCTCATTTCTTCACCAAAATCATTTTAAACCTCTCCAAATTACTCAAATGATCTTAAATACTACACATTCCTTTACTTATCAAATTGTCCTAAATTCTCCAAAACTACAAAAATAACTTAATTTTCACCAAAGTTATCCAAAATTACGAAACTACTTTTAAAACCGTAAACATCCCAAAAATCTTCAAATTCCTAAGATTTCACCAAAAATCATTCTAAACCACTCCAAATTATTCAAATTGCCCAAATTCACCAAAAATTAGCCAAAATCCCAAAAATTCTCAAAATGCCCTTATGGGCCAAAACTTCTCATTTCTTCTCCAAAATCACATTCAACATCTCCAAACTGTCCAATTGATCAAAATTACTACACATTCCTTAGAACTAGCCATATTACCCTAACTTCTCCAAAAGTACCAAAATAACCCAATTTTAACAAAAATTCTCCAAAATTACCAAAATACCCTAGAAACCTAAAACATCACAAAAATCTTTAAATTTCTATAATTTTACCAAAAATCTTTCTAAACCACTCCAAATTATTCAAAATGCCCAAATTTGCCCCAAATCTCTAAAAATTAGCCAATATCCCAAAAATTCTGAAAATGTCTATGGCCCTGAAATTCCAATTTATTCACAAAAATCATTTCAACCATTCCAAATTACCCAATTAATCTAAAATACTCCACATGCCATAATACTAGTCAAATTGCCCTAAATTCTCCAAAACTACTAAAATAACATAATTTTCACCAAAATTCTCTAAATTTACCATAGTGCCCTTAAAACCGTAAAAATCACAAAATTTCAAAATTTCTAATATTTCATCAAAAATCATTCTAAACCTCTTCAAAATATTTATATTGCTTAAATTCACTAAAAAACTTCCAAAATTAGCAGAAATTCCAGAATTTGTGAAATGCCCCTTTGGCAAATAAAATTCATTTCTTCACCAAAATCATTTTAAACAGTTAACCTAAAATAGTCCACATTCCTTAAAACTAGCAAAATTGCCCAAAAGTCTCTAAAAACAACTAAATAACCCAATTTTCATGAAATTTTCCAAAATTACCAAAATGCTCATAAAATTCTAAATATCCTAAAAACATACGAATTTCTAAGTTTTCCCCAAAAATCATTATAAAACAATTCAACTTATTCAAAATTAGACAAAATCCAAAAAATTTACAAAATGCTCTAATGGCCCAAAAATTCTCATTAATTCTCCAAAATCAATTTAAACATCTCCAAAGTACCCAATTGATTTAAAATAATCCATATTCCTTAAAACTACCTAAATCACCCTAAATTCTCCAAAACTACGAAAATAACGCAATTTTCACCAAAATTATCCGAATTACCAAATTACGCTTAAGCCCCTAAAAATCACAAAAATCTCCAAATTCCAAAAATTTCACCAAAAATCGTTCCAAACCACTCTAAATTATTCAAATTACCCAAATTTACCCCAAATCTCCTAAAACCAGCAAAAATCCCAAAATTCCCCTAATGCCCATGGCCCCAAAAATCTCATTTTCTTACCAAAATCATTTTAAACATCTCCAAATTACCCAATTGATTTAAAATACTTTACGTTCCTTAAACCTCACCAAATTGGCCAAAATTCTCAAAAACTACAAAAATAACCCAATTTTCAGAAAAATTTTCCAAAATTACCAAAATCCCCTTAAAACCCACAAAATCCCAAAAATCTTTAAATTCCTAAGATTTCACCAAAAATCATTTTAAACACTCTGAATTATTCAAATTGCACAATTTTGCCCAAAATCTGCCGAAATTTCCTAAAATCTCAAAAATTTCTTGAATGCCTCTATGGCCTTAAAATTCTGTTTTCTTCACCGAAATCAATCTAAACCTCTCCAAATTACAAAATTGATCTAAAATACCCTACATTCTTTAATACTAGCAAAATTGCCCAGAAGACTCCAAAACAACCAAAATAACCAAATTTTCACCAAAATTCTCCAAAATTACCAAAACACCCTTAAAACTAAAAAAATCCCAAAAAACTCCAAATTCCTAAGATTTCACCAAAAATCATTCTAAACCATTTTTAATTATTCAAATTTCAAAAATTCACTCAAAATCTTCAAAAATTTGCCAAAATCCAAAAAATTACGAAAATGCCCCTCTGGCCTAAAAATTTTCATTTCTACACCAAAATCATTTTCAAGCTCTTCAAATTACCCAATTGATCTAATATTCTCCACATTCCTCAAAACTAGCCAACATGCTCTAATTTTTCCAATACTACCAAATTAACCAAATTTTCACCAAATTTTTCCCAAAACTACTGAAATGCTTTTAAAACCCTAAAAATCCAAAAAATCTCCAAATTCTTAAGATTTCGGAAAAAAACCATTCTAAAGCACTCAAAATTATTAAATTTTCCAAAATTAAACCAAAATTAGCCAAAATCTAAAAATGTTCCAATATGCCCCTTTAGCACAAAATTCTCATTTCTTCTCCAAGATTATTTTAAACATCTCCAAATTACCCAGTTGTTTAAAATACTCCACGTTCCTTAAATCTAGCTAAATTGCCCTAAATTCTTCAAAACTATCAAAATAACTCAATTTTCATTAAAATTCCCCAAAATAGCAAAATCGCCCATAAAACCCAAACAATCCCAAAAGTCTCCAAATTCCTAAGATTTCACAGAAAATCGTTCTAAACCATTTTCAGAAAAATTCTTCAAAATTATCAAAAAGATTTTAAAACCCTAAAAATCCCAAAAAACTCTATATTCCTAAGATTTCAATCAAAATCAATCTAAAACACTTCAAATTATTTAAATTTCAAAAATTAAACCAAAATTAGCCAAAATCCTAAAATTTTCCAAAATGCCCCTCAACCCAAAATTCTTATTTCTTCACCCAATTCATCTTAAACATCTCCAAATTACCCAATTGAATAAAATACTCCACGTTCCTTGAACCTAGCAAAATTACCCTAAATTCTCCAAAACTATCAAAATAACCCAATTTTCATCAAAAATTCCCAAAATTGCTAAAACGCCCATAAAACCCAAACAATCCCAAAAGTCACCAAATTCGTAAAATTTCACAAAAAATCATTCTAAAATATTTCAAATTATTCAAATTGCCTAAATTCACCCATAATTTCCCAAAATTAGCCAAAATCCCAAACTTTCCTAAAAATGCCCCTTTGGCCTAAAAATTATAATTTCTACACCAAAATCTTTATAAACCTCTCCAAATTACCCAATTGACCTAAAATACTCCAAATTCCTTAAAACTAGTCAAATCGTTCTAAATTTCCAAAAACTACCAAAACAACCCAATTTTCACAAAAGTTCTCCAAAATTATCAAAATCATTATAAAAACCTAAAAATCCCAAAAATCTATGAATGTCTAAGATTTCACCAAAAATCAATCTAAAACACTCCAAATTATTCAAATCCCAAAATTAAACCAAAATTAGGCAAAATCCCAAAAATTTTCCAAAATGCCCTTACGTCCCAAGATTCTCCTTTCTTCACCAAAATCATTTTAAACATTTCTAAACTACCAAATTGACCAAAATACTCTACGTTCCTTAAAACTAAAACAAATTGCCCTAAATTCCCCAAAACTATCAAAATAACCCAATTTTCACAATAATTCCCCAAAATTACCAAAATGCCTTTAAAACCCTAAAAATCATGAAATCTCTAATTCCTAAGATTTCACCAAAAATCATTCTAAGCCACTTTGAATTATTCAAATTACTCAAATGCGCCCCAAATCTTATTAAATTAGCTAAAATCCAAAAAATTCTTAAAATGCCTCTATGGTCTAAAATACTTCACCAAAATCAACTCAAACCTCTACTAAATTGATCTAATATACTCCACATTCTTTAACACTAGCCAAATTCCCCTAAATACTCCAAAACTACAAAAATAACCTAAAGTTCACAAAAATTCTCGAAAATTGCTGAAACTCTCATAGAACCCAAAAAAAACCAAAAAACCTCCAAATTCCTAAGATTTCACAAAAAATCATTCTAAAACATTTCAAAACATTCAAATTGCCTAAATTCGTCCCAAATCTCCCTAGTTAGCCAAATTTCCAAAAATTCTCCAAAACTACCAAAATAACCCAATTTTCTCCAAACTTCTCCAACATTACCAAAATGCTTTTAAAATCTAAAAATCCAAAAAATATCATAATTGATAAACTTTCACCAAAAATCATTCCAAACCACTCCAAATTATTTAAATTACCAAAATTAAGCCTAAATTTTCCATAACTACCAAAATAACCCAATTTTCACAAAAAATTATCCAAAAATACCAAATTGCCCTTAAAACCCTAAAATAACAAAAATCTCCAAATTTCTATGATTTCACAAAAAATCATTTTAACCACTGTAAAATATTCAAATTGGCCAAATTCGACCAAAATCGCTCAAAATTAGCCAAAATCATTAAAAATGCCTATGGCCCAAAAATTCTCATTTCTTGACCAAATCATCTCAAACCTCTCCAAATTACCCAATTAATCTAAAATACTCCACATTCCATAATACTAGCCAAATAGCCATAAATTCTCCAAAACTACCAAAATAACCCATTTTTCACAAAAATTCTCCAAAATTACCAAAATTCCCTTAAAACCCTGAAAATCCTAAAATCTCCAAATTCATAATATTTTGCCAAAACATCATTCTAAACCACTTCAAAGTATTTATATTTCCCAAATTCCCCCAAAAACTTCCAAAATTAGCAGAAATCCACAAATTTGTCAAAATGACCATATGGCCAAAAAAATTCTCATTTCTTCGTCAAATTCATTTTAAACCTCCCAAAATTACACAATTAACCTAAAATACTCCAGATTCCTTAAAACTAGCCAAATTGCCTAAAATTTTCAAAAACTAACAAAAAACCCAATTTTACGAAATTCTCCAAAATTACAAAAATGATCTTAAATCTCCTTAAATCATAAAAATCTCCAAATTTCTAAGATTTCACAAAAAATTATTTTAAAATAGTTCAACTTTTTCAAATTGCCCAATTTCAACCGAAATCTTCCAAAATTAGTCAAAATCCAAAAAATTTTCAAAATGCCCGTATAGCCTAAAAATTCTCATTAATTCTCCAAAATCAATTTAAACATCTATAAATTTCCCAATTGTTCTAAAATATTCCACATTCCTTAAAACTAGCCAAAGCGCCCTAAATTTTCCAAAACTACCAAAATAACGCAATTTTCACCAAAATTCTCTTAAATTACCAAACTTCTACAAAAATCTTAAAATCATAAAAATCTCCAAATTCCTAAGTTTTCACCAAAAATCATTCTAAACCACTCCAAATTATTCATATTGCCCAAATTAACCCTAAATCTCCCAAAATTTGAAAAACTCCAAAAAATTCCCAAAATGCCCATGGCCTAAAAATTACATTTCCTTACCAAAATCATTTACATCTCCAAATTACCGAATTGATCTAAAATACACCTCAATTCTTAATACTAGCCAAATTGCCCAAAAAACTCTAAAAATAGCAAAATAACACAAATTTTACCAAAATTCTCGAAAATTACCAAAATGTCCTTAAAACTCAAAAAATCCTGAAAAACTCCAAATTCTTAAGATTTCACCAAAAATCATTCAACACAATTTCAAATCATTTAAATTGCCCAAGTTCACCCAAAATCTCCAAAGATTAGCCAAAATTCTAAAAATTCCTAAAATGCCCATTTTGCCTAAAAATTCTCATTTTTATACCAAAATCATTTTAAAACTCTCCAAATTACCCAATTGATCTAATAAACTCCACATTCCTTAAACTAGCCAAATTGCCTTAAATTCTACTAAACTACCAGAATAACCCAATTTTCACCAAAATTTTGCAAAATTACCAAAATGCTTTTAAAACCCTAAAAAATTCAAAAATCCTAAGATTTCACCAAAAAATATTCTAAACCACTCCAAATTATTAAAATTTCCAAAATTAAACCAAAATTAGCAAAAATCCCAAAATTTTCAAAAATGCCCCGGTGGCCCAAAATTCTCATTTCTTCACTAAAATCATTTTAAACATCTCCAAATTTCCCAATTAGCTAAAATACTCCACGTTCCTTAAAACTAGCCAAATTGTCCTAAATTCTCCAAAATAGCCAAAATAACCTAAATTTCACAAAAATTCTCCAAATTTCCCTTACAACCCAAGAAATCACTAAATTCTCTAAATTTCAAAGATTTCACCAAAAATCATTCTAAACCACTATGAATTATTCAAATTCATCAAATTCGTCCCAAATCTCCCAAAATTAGTTAAAATCCCAAAAATTCTGAAAATGCCCCTATGGCCAAAAAATTCTCATTTCTTCTTGAAAATCAATTCAAACCTATCCAAATTACTCAAGACATTCTTTAATACTAGCCAAATTGCTAAAATAAACCAACTTTCAACAAAATTCTCCAAAATTGCTAAAACACCCATAAAACCAAAGATACCCCAGAAATCTCCAAATTCTTCATATTTCACAAAAAATCATTCTAAACCATTTCAAGTTATTCAAGTTGCTCAAATTCACCCCAAATCTCCCAAAATAAGCGAAAATCCCAAAAATTTCCAAAATGCCTCTTTAGCCTAAAAATTCTATTTTCTACACCAAAATCATTAGAAACCTCGATAAATTAACCAATTGATCTAAAATACTCCACAATCCTTATACTGGCCAAATGGCTCTAAATTCTCCAAAACTTCTAAAATAACCCAAATTTCTTTAAAATTACCAAAATGCTATTAAAACCTTAGTAAACTAAAAAATCTCCAAATTCCTAAGCTTTCACCAAAAATAATTATAAACCACTGAAAATTATTCAAATTGCCAAAATTAAACAAAAATTAACTAAAATCTCGAATTTTTCCAAAAATGTCCCGATGGCCCAATATTCTTATTTCTTCGCCAAATCATTTTAAACCACTCCAAATTATTCAAATTACAAAAATTTGCCCAAAATTACCCAAAAATAGCAAAAATCCAAAAAAATTATGCAAATACCCCTTTGGTCCAAAACTTCCCATTTCATAACCAAAATAATTTCAACCCTCTCCAAATTACCCTATTGATCCAAAATAATCCACATTCTTTCATACTTGCCAAATTGCCAAAATTCTCCAAAACTAAAATAATAACTCATTTTTCACCAAAATTTTCCAAAACTACCAAAATGCCCTAGAAATCCTAGAAAACTCAAAATCTCCAAATTCTTATGATTTCACCAAAAATCTTTATAAACCCCTTCAAAGTTTACAAATTGCCCAAATTCGCCTAAAATCTACAAAAATTAGTCATTATCCAAAAAATTTCCAAAACGCCCCTATGTCCCAAATATTCTCATTTTTGCACCAAAATTATTTTTAACCTCTTCGAATTTCCCAATTGATCTAAAATACTCCACATTAATTAAAACTAGCCAAATTGCCCTACATTCTCCAAAACTACCAAAATAACCTAATTTTCACCAAAACTACCAAAATGGCCATAAAACCCTAAAAATTCTAAAAATCTCAAAATTCCTAATAATTCCCCAAAATCATTCTAAATCATTCCAAAATATATAAATTTCCCAAGTTCACCCCAAATCTCCAAAAATTAGTCAAAATGCAAAAAATTCCTAAAATTCCTCTATGTCCCAAAAATTCCCATTTATGCATTAAAATCATTTTAAACCTCTCCAAATTGCCTTGTAGATTTAAAATACTCCATATTCCTTAAAACTAGACAAATTGTCCTAAATTCTCTAAAACTACAAAAATAACCTAATTTTCACTAAAATTCTCAAAAATTACCAAAAAGCTCTTAAAACCGTAAAAATAAAAAAAATCTCCAAATTCCTAAGATTTCACCAAAAATCATTCAAAAACATTACAAGTTACTCATATTGCCCAATTTCATCTCAAAATAAGGCAAAATTTTAAAATTTCCCAAATTTCCCCTATGGTCCAAAAATTCTCATTATTTCACCAAAAGCATTTTAAAGCTCTCCAAATTACCCAATTCATATAAAAGACTAAAAATTCCTTAAAACTAGCTAAATTGCACAAAATTTTTCAAAACTACAAAAATGATCCAATCTTCACCAAAATTCTCCTAAATTACCAAAATGCCGATAAATTAAAAATCCCAAAAATCTCCACATTGACAAGATTTCACCAAACATCATTCTAAACCATTCCTAATTATTCAAAATACCCAAATTCATCCAAAATCTCCCAAAATTATACAAAATCCCAAAATTTCTAAGATGCCCCTTTGGGTCAAAAAATTTCCATTTCTTCACCAAAATCATTTTAACACTCTCCAAATTACCCAATTCATCTAAAATATGACACATTCCTTAGAACATGCCAACTTGTCCTAAATTCTCCAAAACAACCAAAAAAACCTAATTCTCACCAAAGTTCTCCAAAATTACCAAAGTGCTTTTAAAACCCTAAACTTTCCAAAAATCTCCACAATCATAAAATTTCACCAAAAATCATTCTAAAGCACTCCAAATTATTCAAATTGCACAAATTCATCCAAAATCTCCCAAAATTAGACAAAATCCAAAAAAAATCCCCAAAATAACCCTGTGGCCCAAAAAATTCTCATTTCTTCAGTAAAATCATTTTAAACCTTGTCAAATTACCAAATTGACCTAAAATACTAAACAATCCTTAAAACTTGCCAAATTGTCCTAAATTCTGCAAAACTACCAAAATAACATAATTTTCACCAAAGTTGTCCAAAATTACCAATATGCTTTAAAACCTTAAACATCCTAAAAATCTCTAAATTCATATGATTTCACCAAAAAAGGTTCTATACCACTCCAAATTATTCAAATTGGCTAAATTCACCTGAAATTAGCCAAAATCAAAAAGATTCTCAAAATGCGCCTATGGCCCAAAAATTCTCACCTTTTCACCGAAATCATTTTAAACATCTCCAAACTGCCCAATTGATCAAAAACAGTCCACATTCCTTAAAACTTGCCATATTACCCTAAATTCTCCATAACTACCAAAATAACCCAATTTTCACAAAAAATTATCTAAAATTACCAAAAAGCCCTTAAAACCCTAAAAATCACAAAAATCTCCAAATTTCTATGATTTCACCAAAAATCATTTTAACCACTGTAAAATATTCAAATTGCCCAAATTCGACCAAAATCTCTCAAAATTAGCCAAAATCATTAAAAATGTCTATGGCCCAAAAATTCTCATTTCTTGACCAAATCATCTCAAACCTCTCCAAATTAACCAATTAATCTAAAGTACTCCACCATTCATAATACTAGCCAAATAGCCATAAATTCTCCAAAACTACCAAAATAACCCAATTTTCACAAAAATTCTCCAAAATTACCATAATTCCCTTAAAACCCTGAAAATCCCAAAGTCTCCAAATTCATAATATTTTGCCAAAAAGTCATTCTAAACCACTTCAAAGTATTTATATATCCCAAATTCCCCCAAAAACTTCGAAAATTAGTAGATATCCCAAAATTTGCCAAAATGCCCATATGGCCAAAAAAATTTCCATTTCTTCATCAAAGTCATTTTAAACCTCCCAAAATTACACAATTAACCTAAAATTCTCCACATTCCTTAAAACAAGCCAAATTGCACAAAATTCTCAAAAACTAATAAAAAACCCAATTTTACGAAATTCTCCAAAATTACCAAAATGATCTTAAATCTCCGTAAATCCTAAAAATCTCCAAATTTCTAAGATTTCTCCAAAAATCTTTCTAAAATAGTTCAACTTATTCAAATTGCCCAATTTCAACCAAAATCTTCCAAAATTAGGCAAAATCCAAAAAATTTCCAAAATGCCCATATAGCCTAAAAATTCTCATTAATTCTCGAAAATCAATTTAAACATCTACAAATTTCCCAACTGATCTAAAATACTACACAAACCTTAATACTAGACAAATTACCCCCAATACTCCAAAACTACCAAAATAACACAATTTTCACCAAAATTATCAAAAATTATCAAAATGCCCTAAAAACTCTAAAAATCCCGAAACTCCAAATTCCTAAGATTTCACCAAAAATCATTCTACACAATTTCAAACTATTTAATTTGCACAAGTTCACCCAAAATCTCCAAAAATTAGCCAAAATCCAAAAAATTCCAAAAAATGCTCATTTTTCTTAAAAATTCTCATTTTAAACCTCTCCAAATTACCCAATTGATCTAATAAACTCCACATTCCTTAAAACTAGCCAATTTGCCGTAAATTCTCTTAAACTACCAGTATAACCCAATTTTCACCAAAATTATCCAAAATTACCAAAATGCTTTTAAAACCCTAAAAATTCCAAAAATCCTAAGATTTCACCAAAAAATCATTCTAAACCACTCCAAATTATTCAAATTTCCAAAATTTAAAAATAAATAGCCAAAATCACAAAATTTTCAAAAATGCCCGTATGGCCCCAAATTCTCATTTCTTCACTAAAATCATTTTCAACATCTCTAAATTATCCAATTAACTAAAATACTCCATGTTCCTTAAAACTACCCAAATTACCCTAAATTCTCCAAAACTGCCAAAACAACCCAAATTTCACAAAAATTCTCCCAAATGCCCTTAGAACCCTAGAAATCCCTAAATTTTCCAAATTTCTAAGATTTCACAAAAAATCATTCTAAACCACTCTGATTTATTCAAATTCCTCAAATTCATCCCAAATCTCCCAAAATTAGCTAAAATCCCAAAAATTCTGAAAATGCCCCTATGGCCCAAAAATTATCATTTCTTCACGAAAATCAGTTCAAAACTCTCCAAATTACTCAACACATTATTTAATACTAGCCAAACTGTTTTAAATACTCCAAAACTACCAATATAACCAAATTTCACCAAAATTATCCGAAATTGCTAAAACACCCATAAAACCAAAGATATCCCAAAAATCTCCAAATTCTTAAGGTTTCACAAAAAAACATTATAAATAATTTCAAGTTATTCAAGTTACCCAAATTCACCCTAAATCTCCCAAAATTGGTGAAAATCCAAAAAATTCCCAATATGCCTCTTTAGCCTAAAAATTCTAATTTCTACAACAAAATCATTATAAGCCTCTATAAATTAACCAATTGATCTAAAATACTCCACATTCCTTAAACTGGCCAAATGGCTCTAAATTCTCCAAAACTACTAAAATAACCAATTTTTCTTTAATATTACGAAAATGCTTTTAAAACCCTAAAAATCCCAAAGATCTCCAATTTCCTAAGCTTTCACAAAAAATTATTATAAACCACTTAAAATTATTCAAATGGCCAAAGTTAAACCAAAATTAACTAAAATCCCTAATTTTCCAAAAAATGTCCCTATGGCCCAATATTCTTATTTCTTCCCCAAATGATTTTAAACCACTCCAAATTATTCAAATTACAAAAATTTGCCCAAAATTACCCAAAAATAGCCAAAATCCAAAAAATTCTGAAAATGCCCCTTTAGTCTAAAACTTTCCATTTCATAACCAAAATCATTTCAACCCTGTCCAAATTACCCTATTGATCTAAAATAATCCACAGTCCTTCATATTTGGCAAATTACCCTAAATTCTTCAAAACAAAAAAAAAAATATCCCATTTTTCACCAAAATTTTCCAAATCTACCAAAATGCCCTAGAAACCCTAAAAATCTCAAAATCTCCAAATGCTTATGATTTCACCCAAAATCTACAAAAATGAGTCATTATCCAAAAGAATTCCAAAATGCCCTTACGTTCCAAATATTCTCAATTTTGCACCAAAATTATTTTAAACCTCTTCGAATTGCACAATTGATCTAAAATACTCCACAGTAATTAAAACTAGCCGAATTGCCTAAAATTCTCCAAAACTACCAAAATAAACTAATTCTCACCAAAATTACCAAAATGCCCTTAAAACCCTAAAAATTCTAAAAATCTAAAAATTCCTAATACTTCACCAAAATCATTCTAAACCACTCCAAATTATATAAATTTCTCAAGTTCACCCCAAATCTCCAAAAATTAGTCAAAATCCCAAAAATTCCTAAAATTCCTCTATGGCCCAAAAATTCTCAGTTCTGCACTAAAATCATTTTAAAGCTTTTCAAATTACCTAAAAGATTTAAAATACTCCATATTCCTTAAAACAAGCCAAATTGTCCTAAATTCTCAAAAACTACCAAAATAACCTAATTTTCACCAAAATTCTCAAAAATTACCAAAATGCTCTTAAAACCGTAAAAATCCAAAAAATCTCTGAATTCCTAAGATTTCTCCAAAAAGAATTCAAAAACACTACAAGTTACTCATATTGCCCAAACTCACACCAAATCTCTCAAAATAAGGCAAAATTTCAAAATTTCCCTATTTACCCCTGTGGCCCAAAAATTCTCAATTCTTCACCAAAAGCATTTTAAAGCTCTCCAAATTACCCAATTCATATAAAATGCAACAAATTCCCTAAAACAAACTAAATTGCACAAAATTTTCCAAAACAACAAAAATTACCCAATATTCCCCAAAATTCTCGCAAATTATCAAAATGCCCTTAAAACCCTAAAAATTCCAAAAATCTCCACAGTCACAAGATTTCACCAAACATCACACTAAAGCATTAGTAATTATTCAAATTACCCAAATTCACCCAAAATCTTCAAAAATTAGAAAAAATCCCAAAAATTCCCAAAATGCCCCTATGGGTCAAAAAATTCCCATTTCTTCACCAAAATCATTTTAACACTCTCCAAATTACCTTGTTGATCTAAAATACTACACATTCCTTAAAACTTACCAAATTCTCATAAATTCTCCAAAACTACCAAAATAACCTAATTCTCACCAAAGTTCTCCAAAATTACCAAAATGCTTTTAAAACCCTAAACTTCCCAAAAATCTCCACATTCCTAATATTTAACCAAAAGTCTTTCTAAACCACTCCAAATTATTCAAATTACCCAATATCACTCGAAATTAGCCAAAATCCCAAAAATTCTCAAAATGCCTTTATGGCCCAAAATTCTCATTTCTTCACGAAAATCATTTTAAACATCTCCAAACTGCCCAATTAATAAAAAATACTCCATATTTCTTAAAACTAGCCATATTACCCTAAATTCTAATAACAACCAAAATAACACAATTTTCACAAAAATTCTCCAAAATTACCAAAATTCCCTTAAAACCATAAAAATCCAAAAAATATTTAAATTTCTATGATTTCACCAAAACTCATTCTAAACCACTCCAAATTATTCAAATTGCCCAAATTCGCCTGAAATTTATAAAGATTAGCCATAATCCCAGTATTTCTAAAAATGCTCGTGGCCCAAAATTCTCATTTCTTCACCAAAACTATCTCAAACATCTACCAATTAACCAATTAAACTAAAATACTCCACATTCATTAACACTAACTAATTGCCATAAATTCTCCAAAACTACCAAATTAACCAAAATTTTCACAAAAAAATTTTAAAAATTACCAAAACATCCTTAAAACCATAAAAATATCAAAATCTCTATATTCCTAATATTTCACCAAGTATCATTCTGAACCACTTCAAAACATTCATATTTCCCAAATTCACCCAAAAACTTCCAAAATTAGCAGAATCCCAAAAATTGCTAAAATGCCCCTATGGCCATAAAAATTCTCATTTCTTGAGCAAAATCATTTAAAACGTCTCCAAATTACGCAAATAACCTAAAATACTCCACCTTCCTTAAAACTAGGCAAATTGCCCAAAAATCTCCGAAAATAAAAAAATAACCCAATTTTCACGAAATTCTCCAAAATTACCAAAATGAACTTAAAACCCTAAATTCTACAAAATTAGAAAATGCCATTAAAACCCTAAAAAATCACTAAAATCTCCAAATTCCTAAGATTTCACCAAAAATCATTTTAAACCAATCCTAATTATTCTAATGGCCCAAATTCACCCTAAATCCCCAAAAATTAGTCAAAATCCAAAAAATTCCCAAAATGCTTGTGCCCCAAAAAATTTTATTTCCTTACCAAAATCAATTTAAACATCTCGAAATTACCCAATTGATCAAAAATACTCTACGTTCCATAAAAGTAGCTAAATTGGCATAAAATCTCCAAAACTATCAAAATATCCGAGTTTTCATAAAATTCTCCAAAATTACCAAAATGGCCTTAAACCGCTAAAAATCCAAAAGATCTCCAAATTCCTAAGTTTTAAAAAAAATCTTTCTAAATCATTTCAAAATATTCTTACAGCCCAAATTTGCCCAAAAACCTCAAAAAATAGCACAAATTCCAACAATTGTCAAAATGCCCATATTGCCCCAAATCTCTAAAACTACCAAACTAAGGCAATTTTCACCAAAATTATCCCAAATTACCAAAATGACCTTCAAACCCTCAAAATCACAAAAATATTCAAATTCCTAAGATTCCACCAAGAATCATTCTAAACCACTCCAAATTATTCAAATTGCCTATATTAACACCAAATCTACCAAAATTAGATAAATTCCAAAAGATTCCTAAAATGCCCGTGGCCCAAAAAATTTCATTTCCGTACCAAAATTATTTAAATATCTCCAAATTACCCAATTTATCTAAAATATTCTACATTTCTTAAAACTAGAAAAATTGGCCTGATCCTCTAAAACTACTAAAATATCCAAATTTTCACAAAAATTCTGCAAAATTACCAAATTGCCTTTAAATCCCTAAAAATACCAAAGCTATCCAAATTCCTAAGATTTCACCAAAAAATATTTTAAACCACTTCGAATTATTAAAATGGAGCAAATTCGAACCAAAACTCCCAAAATTAGTTAAAATTCCAAAAATTTTGCAAATGCCCCTGTGACCAAAAAATTCTCATTTCTTCACCAAAATCAATCCATCCAACCCTCTCTAGATTGCTTAATTGATCTAAATTACTCCACATTCTTTAACACTAGCCAAATTACCATAAATACTCCAACACTAGCAAAATAACCTAATTTTCACCAAAATTCTGTAAAATTCTCCAAAATTACCAAAACGCCCTTAAAACTCTAAAAGTTACAAAAAAACTCTAAATTCCTAAAATTTCACTAAAAATCATTCTGAACAATTTCAAATTATTCAAATTGCCCAATTTCAGAATTAGCCAAAAACCTAAAAAATCCCCAAAATGCCCCTTTAGCCTGAAAATTCTCATTTCTACAACAAAATCCTTAAAAACCTCTCCAAATTACCCAGTTGATCTAATATACTCCACATTCCTTAAGACTAGCCAAATTATCTTAAATTCTCTAAAACTACCAAAATAACTAAATTTCTCCAAAATTCTCTAAAATTACCAAAATGCTTTTAAAATCCTAGAAATCCCAAAAAATCTCTGAATTCCTAAGATTTCACCAAAATCATTCTAAACTACTCCAAATTATTCAAATTTCAAAAATTAAGCCAAAATTAGCCAAAATCCCAAAATTTTCCAAAATGCCCCTATGGTCTAAAATTCTCACTTCTTCACCAAAATCATTTTAAGCATCTCCAATTTACCAATTTGACTAAAATACTCCACGTTCCTTAAAACTAGCCAAATTTTGCTCAATTCTCCAAAACTACCACAACAACCCAACTTTCACGAAAATTCTCCAAAATTACCAAACTTCCCTTAAAACCCTAAAATTCCTATAAATCTCCAAAATTTCTAAGATTTTACCAAAAATTATTCTAAACCATGGCGAATTATTTAAATTGCTCAAATTAACCCCAAATCTTGCAAAAAAAAGCCAAAATTTCAAAAATTCCAAAAAGCCCCTATGCCCCAAAAATTCCCATTTCTTCACCAAAATCATTTCAAACCTCACAAAATTACCAAATTGATCTAAAATACTCCACATTCTTTAATACTAGCCAAATTGCTTTAAATACTCCAAAACTACTAAAATAACCCAATTCCATAAAATTTTTCAAAACTTACTCAAATGCTCATATAACCCAAAAAATCCCAAAGATATCCAAATTCTTTAGATTTTACAAAAAATCATTCCGAGCCACTTCAAATTATTTAAATTGGCCAAATTCACCCAAAAATCTCCTAAAATTAGCCAAAATCCCAAAAATTCCCAAAATGTCACTTTGGCCCAAAAACTCTAATTTTTACATAGAAATCATTATAAAACTTTCTAAATTACCCAATTGATCTAAAATACTACACAATCCTTAAAACTAGCGAAATTTCTCTAAATTCTCTAAAACTACCAAAATAACAATCTTTTTACCAAAATTCATCAAAATTACTAAAATGCTTTTAAAACCCTAAAAGTCCCAAAAATTTACAAATTACTAAGATTTCAATAAAAAACATTTTGAACCACTCCAAATTATTCAAATTACAAAAATTCACCCAAAATTTCCCAAAATTAGCCAAAATCTCAAAAAATCTGAAAACGTCCCTTTGGTCAAAAACTTCTCATTTCTTAACCAAAATCAGTTCAAACCTCTCCATATTACCTAGTTGATCTAAAATAATCCACATTCCTTAATACTTGTCAAATTTCCCCAACTCTCCAAAACTCCAAAATAACCTATTTTTTACCAAAATTTTCCAAAACTGCCAAAATTCCCTTAAAACTCTAAAAATCCCAAAATCTCTAAATTCCTAATATTTCACCAAAAATCATTCTAAATTACTTCAAATAATTTAAATTATGCAAATTCACCTAAAATCTCCCAAAATTAGCCATAAAGCCAAAAATTTCCAAAATGCCCCTATGGCCTAAATATTATCATTTATGCACTAAAATCATTTTAAACCTCTCCAATTTGCCCAATTGATCTAAAACACTCCACATTTATTCTCCAAATCTCCCAATTGCCCAAAACTAGCCAAATGGCTCTATACTCTCCAAAACTACCAAAATTTTCGCAATGCCCTTAAAACTCTACAAGTCCTAAAAATCTCCAAATTCCTAACACTTCCCTAAACTCATTCTAAAACACTACAAATTATATAAATTTCCCAAAATCACCCCAAATCTCCTAAAATTAGTCAAAATCCAAAAAATTCCCAAATTTCCTCTATGGCCCGAAAATTCCCTTTCTACACCAAAATAATTTTAAACCTCTCCAAATTACCTAGTAGATATAAAATACTCCACATTTTTTAAAAGTTGTCAAGTTGTCCCAAAATCTCCATAACTACCAAAATAACCTAAATTTTACCAAATTTATCCAAAATTACAAAAATGTCCTTAAAACCATAAAAATCAAATAATCTCTAAATTTTGAAGATTTCACAAAAAATCATTCTAAAACACTCCAAGTTACTCATATTGCCCAAATTCACCAGAAATTATCCAAAATTTCAAAAATTCCCACAATGCCCTTGTGGCCCAAAAATTCTCATTTCTTCACCAAAGTCATTTTAAACCTCTCCAAATTACCTAATTCACATAAAATACTATAGATTTCTTAAAACTAGCTAAATTGCCCAAAATTCTCCATAACTACGAAAATAAACCAATTTTCTCAAAAATTCCCCCAAATTACCAAAATGCTTTTAAAACCCTAAAAATCCAAAAAACTCCATATTCTAAGATTTCTCCAAATATCATTGTAAATCACTCCAAATTATTCAAATTGTCCAAATTCATCTAAAATCTCCCAAAATTAGATAAAATCCCAAAAATTCCCAATATGCCCCAATGGCCTAAAAAATTGTCATTTCTTCCCCAAAATCATTTTAAACTGTTCCAAATTACCCAATTGATCTAAAATACTACATATTCCTTAAAACTTGTCAAATTGTATTAAACTCTAAAAAACTACCAAAATAATCTAATTTTCACCAAAGTTCTCCAAAATTACCAAAAATGCTTTTATACTCTAAACATCCAAAAAATCACTAAATTATTAAGATTTCAACAAAAATCATTCTAAAGCACGCCAAATTATTCAAATTGCCAAAATTCTTAAAATGACCATATGGCCCAAAAATACTCCACATTCCTCAAAACTAGCCATATTTCCCTAAATTTTTTCATAACTACCAAAATAACACAATTTTCACAAAAATTCTCCAAATTTACCAAAAGGCTCATAAAACTTTAAAAATCCCAAAATCCTAAATTTTTTATGATTTCACCAAAAATCATTCTAAACCACTCCAAGTTATTCAATTTGCCGAAATTTGCCACAAAATCCTAAAAATTGTAAAAATGCCCATGCCCCAAAAATTATTATTTCTTCACCAAAATCATTTCAAACATCTCCAATTACCCAATTGATATAAAATACTCCATGATCATTAGTAGTAGCTAAATTGCCCTAAATTCTCTAAAACTACCGAAATAACTTAATTTTCACAAAAATTCTACAATATTATCAAAATGCCCTTAAAACCCTAAAATCCCAAAGCTTCAAAATTCTTAATAATTTGCCAAAAATCATTTCAAACCACTTCAACATATTCATATTGCCCAAATTCACCTAAAAACTTCTAAAATTAGCAGAAATCCCAAAATTTCCCAAAATGTCCCACAGCCAAAAAAATTTCCATTTTTTCACCAAAATCATTTTAAACCTCTCGAAATTACACAATTAACCTAAAATACTCCACATTCTTGAAAACTAGCCAAATTGCTCAAAATTCTCTAAAAATAACATAATAACCCAATTTTCACGAAATCCTCCAAAATTACCAAAATGCTCTTAAAACATAAAAATCCTAAAAATCTCTAAATTTCTATGATTTCACCAAAAATAATTGTAAAACAATTCAACTTATTCAAATTGACAAAATTTACCCCAATCATCAAAAATTAGCCGAAATCCTAAAAAATCCCAGAATGCCCCTATGGCCAAAAAATTCTCATCAATTCCACAAAATCAATTAAACATCTCCAAATTACCAAATTGATCTAAAACTAGCCAAATCGCCCTAAATTCTCCAAAACTACCAAAATAACATAATTTTCATAAAAATTTTCCTAAATTACCAAAATACCCTTAAATCCTTAAGAATCACCAAAATCTCCAAATTCTTATGATTTCACCAAAAATCATTCTAAAACACACCAAAGTATTCAAATTGTACAAATTCACCCCATATCTACCAAAATTAGCCAAAATCCCAAAAAATCCTAAAATGCACGTGGCCTTAAAAATCTCGTTTCCTTACCAAGATCATTTTAAACATCTCCAAATTACCTAATTAAATTAAAATATTCCACGTTCCATAAAACTAGCCAAATTAGCCTAAATTCTTCAAAACTACCAAAATAACCTAATTTTCAAAAAAGTTCTCCAAAATTACCAGAATGCCCTTAAAACCCTAAAAATCCCAAAATTCTCCAAATTCCTTATATTTCATCAAAAATTATTTTAAACCACTTCGAATTATTCAAATTGCACAATTTTGTCCCAAACCTCCCAATAATAGCTAAAATCCCAAAAATTCCGCACATACCCCTATGGCCACAAAATTCCCATTTCTTCGTCATAATCAGGCCAGACCTCTCCAATTTACCCAATTGATTTAAAATACTCCACATAGCTAATTCTACCAAAATTGCCTTAAATAGTGAAAAACTATCGACATAACATATTTTTTTACCAAAATTACCAAAATGCCCTTAAAACTCCAAAAATCCCCAAAAGTCCAAATTCCTAAGATTTCACCAAAAATCATTCTAAACCATTCCAAATTATTCAAAATGCCCAAATTCACCAAAAATCTCCCAAAATTAGACAAAATCCTAAAATTTCCCAAAATGCCCCTACGGCCCAAAAATTCTCATTTCTTCACCAAAATCATTTTAAACCTCTCCAAATTACCCAATTCATCTAAAATACTACAGATTCCTTAAAGCTAGCTAAATTATCAAAAATTCTCCAAAACTATAAAAATAACCCAATTTTCACCGAAATTCTCACAAATTATTAAAATGCCTTTAAAATTTTAAAAACCCCAAAAATTTCCTAATTCCTAAGATTTCACCAAACATCATTCTAAACCACTCCAAGTTATTCAAATTGCCCAAATTCGCTAAAAATCTCCCAAATTAGACAATATCCTGAAATTTCCCAAAATACCCCTATGACCCAAAAAAATCTCATTTCTTCACCAAAATCATTTTGAACCTCTCCAAATTACTCAAATGTTCTAAAGTACTACACATTCCTTTAAACTTATCAAATTGTCCTAAATTCTCCAAAACTACAAAAATAACCTATTTTTCACCAAAGTTCCCCAAAATTACCAAAATACTTTAAAACCCTAAACATCCTAAAAATCTTCAAATTCCTAAGATTTCACCAAAGATCATTCTAAAGAACTCGAAATTATTCAAATTGCCCAAATTCACCTGAAATTAGCCAAAATCCAAAAAATTCTCAAAATTCCCTTATGGCCCAAAAACTCTCATTTCTTCACCAAAATCATTTTCAGCATCTCCAAACTGCCTAATTGAAAAAAAATACTACGCATTCCTTTGAACTAGCCATATTTTCCTAACTTCTCCAAAACTACAAAAATAACCTAATTATAACCAAAATTCTCCAAAATTAGCAAAATGTCCTCAAAACACAAAAAATCCCAAAAATCTTCAAATTTCAATAATTTCACCAAAAATCTTTCTAAACTACTCCAGATTATTCAAAATGCCCAAATTCGCACCAAATCTTTAAAAATTAGCCAATATCCCAAAATTCTGAAAATGTCTATGGTCCAAAAATTCCAATTTATTCACCAAAATCATTTCAAACCTCTCCAAATTACCCAATTAATCTAAAATACCCGACATGCCACTAGCCAAATAGCCCTAAATTATCCAAAACTACAAAAATAACATAATTTTCACCAAAATTCTCCAAATTTACCAAAATACACTTAAAACCCTAAAAATAACAAAATTTCCAAATTCCTAATATTTCACCAAAAAGCATTCTAAACCTCTTCAAAATATTCATATTGCCCAATTCACTCAAAAACTTCCAAAATTAGCAGAATCCCAAAATTTGTCAAATGTCTCTTTGGCCAAAAAAAATTTCATTTCTTCTCCAAAATCATTTTAAACCTCTCTAAATCATACAGTTAACCTAAAATACTCCACATTCCATAAAACTAGCCAAATTGCCCAAAAGTCTCCAAAAATAACAAAATAATCCAATTTTCATGAAATTTTCCAAAATTGCCAAAATGCCATAAAACCCTAAATATCCTAAAATTCTACGAATTTCTAAGATTTCCCCAAAAGTCATTATAAAGAAATTCAACTTATTCAAAATTAGACAAAATCCCAAAATTTTACAAAATGCCCTAATGGCCCAAAAATTCTCATTAATTCTCCAAAATCAATTTAAACATCTCCAAAGTACCCAATTGATCTAAAATATTTCACAATCCTTAAAACTAGCCAAACCACCCTAAATTCTCCAAAACTACAAAAATAACACAATTTTTCCTAAAATTATCCAAATTACCAAAATGCCCTAAAACCCCTTAAAATCACAAAAATCTCCAAATTCCAAAGATTTCACAAAAAATCATTCTAAACCACTCTAAGTTATTCAAATTACCCAAATCTCCCAAAACTAGCAAAAATCCCAAAATTCCCATAATGCTAACGGCCCAAAAATCTCATTTCCTTACCAAAATCATTTTAAACATCTCAAAATTACCCAATTGATTCAAAATACTCCACGTTCCTTAAACCTCACTAAATTAGCCAAAAATCTCCCAAACTACCTAAATCTTCTTAAATCCCAAAAATATCCAAATTCCCAAGATTTCACCAAAAATCATTTTAAACCAATTTGAATTATTCAAATTGCAAAATTTAGCCCCAAATCTCCCAAAATTAGCTAAAATCTCAAAAATTTCGCAAATGCCTCTATTGCCGAAAACTTACGATTTCTTCAACGAAATCAATCCAAACCACTCCAAATTATACAATTGATATAAAATACTCCACATTCTTTAATACTAGCCAAATTGCCCAGAAGACTCCAAAACTACCAAAATAACCTACTTTTCACCAAAATTACCAAATCGCCCTCAAAACTCGAAAAATCCCAAAAAACTCTAAATTCGTAAGATTTCATCAAAAATCATTCTAAACCATTTTTAATTATTCAGATTTCCAAAATTCACCCAAAATCTTCAAAAATTTGCCAAAATACCAAAATTACCAAAATGCCCCTTTGGCCTAAAAATTCTGATTTCTACACCAAAATCATTTTAAAGCTCTCCAAATTACCCAATTGATCTAATATTCTCCACATTCCTTAAAACTAGCCAAATTGCCCAAAATTTTGCAAAACTACCAAAATAACCAAATTTTCACCAAAATCCTCCAAAATTACCGAAATGCTTTTCAAACCCTAAAAATCCAAAATATCTCCAAATTCCTAAGATATCAGAAAAAACCATTCAAAAGCCCTCCAAATTATTAGAAATTCCAATACTAAACCGAAATTCCAATACCAAATTTCTCTTCTCTCTTTAGTACTTAGGATCTAGCCTTAGGCTTTTCGTTTGACTATCTTAGAGGACTAGAATTGGGACCCACCACTTCTAACTCCCTGCAAACTCCACAAACTTGATTGTAGACCCCTAATCACCTAGAGTTTTGATGAGGTCTTCTCTTCTCTCTTTAGTACTTAGGATCTAGCCTTAGGCTTTTCGTTTGACTATCTTAGAGGACTAGAATTGGGACCCACCACTTCTAACTCCCTGCAAACTCCACAAACTTGATTGTAGACCCCTAATCACCTAGAGGGTTGAAATCAAATGTGGAAGTTTAAAGGATGAGTTCCTATAGGACTCTTTGGCATTAGGACTGCCCTGGGTG